>OZ026529.1:61695316-62295316 GCA_964019695.1 Loripinus fragilis | reverse complement strand
GGTATAGGACCGGGATCATGAATGAATGTAATAGGTCCTGCGGGACTGGCTATGACAGGTAAAAACAGCAGAGTCCCAAAACTGTTGGTTTGGACCCAGATCAGGCCGGACAAAATGTCAAGCCTGATCTGGATCCAAACTGTTTGACATCTGGATGGTATTGAAAAAATCCAGCATCCAAAGAGTAAAACATGGCACAATAACAAAGTGTGGAGGAATAATAAAAGCAATATCAGTCTTTCTTTCTCTATATACTGCCTGGCGCTCGCTTTCGAGCATTATCGGCAGGTGTACATTGTACACCCCGGGTCAATATTCGAATCCAAAATCTGATCAAAATACACTTTCTCGCAAAAATGTAATTTTTGAACCACCTAAACCGTACTTTTAGCCAATGACTTATATTTGAAGCCACTCTACATTTTTAGTAGCAAATGGCTAATGGCAGGGTGAGCCCTGCCTCTCCGGTATTTGGGCCTTGAATTTTTTAAAAGCTAAAACTTGTGTAAATTTCTAAAAATGTCTGTTTCGCAGGACCCCGCTGAACTTTTGTAAATTAATTAGAGGAAATGTGATCAAATTGTCTTAAAAGGCCAAAAGAACATCTTTACCAAGCTTGATAGCTCCGTCGGTCAAGCAGCGGTCCCATTTTTCACCAAGGACATCCTCTGATCTTACTGTGTCGGCCATGTTGAATTGAATGGAAGTGTGAAAAAAACATCCCAAATAAGATTATAAAATGTAACTTTTATTATTGTTATTATTATTATTATTATAATTGTTATTATTATTATTGTTATATAAATTGTGGATTAAAATACAAGATTGCACACAAAGTGAAAACAAAACGTCCCGAGGTCAAAACGTCCCCGATCTCCACTTTCTTTCTTCCGTTACATCAGACGGGTATTCCGGAATACCAAGAGCTGAGTGGATAAGTTGAAACAAAGATATTGCAAAGGTGGTGAGATGAGTTTGTACAGTACAAGAGTGTTAGTAAAGATAAAAGATAAAACCAGAGGTTTGTATTTAGTGGGACACATGGATCCAGACCCCGATGGTGACCCTTTTCCGACTATGCATCAATTTACTATGCATTTATTTAATCAGCGAGGAAGGCGTGAGGAAGCTTTTACATAAAACCAACCCATGGAAAGCTTCAGGCACATACATGATTCCAGCACGGTTATTGAAGGAATGGGCAGAAGACCTTGCCCCGATCTTGGCTATTATCTTCAACAAGTCCCTTCAGACAGGAACCGTCCCAGAAGACTGGAAAACAGCCAACGTTTCTGCAGTGTTCAAGAAAGGCCAGCGATACGACCCAGCCAACTATCACCCTGTTTCTTCGACCTGCCTTTGCTGTAAGATGCTGGAACACACCATAGTTAGCAATGTCATGAAGCATATGGACAAGTACAGCATTCTCTCCGACTGCCAGCATGGTTTCCGTGCCAGAAGAAGTTGCGAAACCCAACTTGTTCTTCTTCTTCTTCCAAGTAAAGAGCTGGGATCTTCGTAAAGAACGTATTTAGCTCTGCGGGGCAAGGATTGGCGATGGCGATCAGCTAGCCCCAAAAGACTATGTACAGGATAAAACTGGTTAAAACCTTATACACTGTCACTGGTGAGCTGTTGTTGTTTGGAGCAGATCACACCCAGAGGAGTGATCTGAATTCCTCCAGGGATGCTGCAGACACTATCTCCACTGGAAGCTTGTTCCAATCCCGCACTGTTCTTGGAAAGAAGGAGTTGGAATATGTAGCATCTGAAATCCTCTCTTGGAAAAATTTGGTTGGTCCTCTGGTACGGCTATCGCTGACTTGTCAATGGGTATGTCAACGAGGTTGTGCTGAATTCTGTACAGCATACCAAGTCTTTCATGCCTGCGTCTGACTTCAAGAGGTTCCCAGTTCAGGTCGTCAATCATCTTGGTGACACATCCTGGAGTTCTGGAATGGTAGTCATTACAGACATAGCGAGCCGCTCGTCTCTGCACCTGCTCCAATGCTGCGATATGAGTTTGTAGGGCTGGGTCCCAGACAGTTGAGGAGTACTCCATAGTGGGGCGGATCATAGCCTTGTATGTGAGGTCTTTCACTGGCTTTGTGCAGTCCTTCATGTTTCTTCGCAGAAAACCAAGAGTTCTGTTTGCCTTGCTCACTGTGTTTTGAATGTGAGTCCCCCATGACAGGTCATCCTTGATAGTAACTCCAAGGTATTTGCTGGAGTCTACCACTTCTAGAGTGTGACCGTGCAGTTCGTACTGGGTGGGAAGTACCTTCTTCTTCTTTGTCGAGATCCTCAACACTACACATTTGATGGGGTTGAAACTCATCTGCCAAGTATTCTCCCAATGCTCTAGTGCTGAAAGGTCTTTTTGGAGAAGAGCTCTGTCACTGTCGTTCTTGATGACTCTGAATAGAAGGCTGTCGTCTGCAAATAGCTTGGCTTGGGAAGACTTTATGGACTCTGGCAAGTCATTGATAAAGCACAGGAACAACAGGGGTCCCAGGACAGTCCCTTGTGGTACCCCGGAGAGGACTTCTGCAGATTCAGACCTGACTCCATCAAGGATCACTCGCTGTTCTCTGTGGCTGAGGAAGGACTCTATCCATCGTTTGACATTTCCTCTCACTCCATAGTGGTCCAGTTTGTGAAGTAGTCTTGTGTGGGGGACTTTGTCAAAAGCTTTTGCAAAGTCAAGCAGAATGATGTCCACTTGATGTCCCTTGGCTGTTGAAGAGGCAATCTCTTGTATTGTTGACAGCAGTTGGGTTTCACAAGAGCGTTTCTTCCTGAATCCATGTTGGTTGTCACATAAGACTCTGTGCTGGTCAAAATGATGCATAATGTTGCTGTGGATAATATGCTCAAGCAGCTTGCATGTAATTGAGGTGAGAGAAACTGGTCTGTAGTTAGACGGCTGGTGCTTGTCTCCTTTCTTGAAAATTGGAACCACCAGTGCTTGTTTCCAATCTTGAGGAATCTCTCCTTGGTCCATGGAAAGCTGGAAAAGTAGAGCCAAGGCAGGGGCTAGTTCATCAGCTGCAGTCTTAAGAATGTAAGCTGGAATTTCATCTGGACCTGTGGCCTTGTGTACTTTCAGGTTCTTCAGTAATTTATGGACGCCTTTCCAGTCTATCTTGATGTTATGCATTGCTGGGATGTCACTTTCTCCTGTATCTGGGATGTTGGAAAGATCTTCCCTCGTGAACACTGACTTGAACTGCTCATTCAAAATGTTGGCTCTGGCTTTGGTGTCACTTTGGAGAAATCCATCCTGGTTTTTTAGTGGTGCTACTCCAGTGAATTCTTGTCCCTTGCTTTTTACATAGGCCCAGAACTTCTTTGAGTTGTCTTTACAGTCGCTGCTCACTGTGTCAACCATATATGATCTACTTGCTCTTCTGATCTTATACTGAACTTCTCTCTGTAAACATTTGTACCTGTCCGTATCCCTCTTTGCATTTGTCCGTCTTGCTTTCCTATGTGCTCTTTGTTTCCTTCGTATGACTCTCTTAATTTCAGTGTTCATCCATGGGTTGGTATGTCTGGACGTTGTCATCTTTGATGGTACCCTCTTTTCGATGGTGTTTAGGATGGCAGTCTTCAGACTTTCCCAGGCTTGGTCTATATCTTGATGCTCTTGGATGGAGATGTTGAGATCTCGAAGGTCATCCTTTATGCTCTGCACGTCTGCCCTCTTCCAGAGATAAATCTCTACAAGATACAAGAAACTTTATTTTGCGTCGGTTATAGTATAACAAATAAAATTAGCTACAAGAGCTACATTTTCCGACATAACAGATGTAAAAAATTAACATGTAAAAGCAGCTGTTAAAAGAAAGGCATTGGTTAAGAATATCACATATATAAGTAGATTACATACATATTCAATTATTATAGAGCTTTGGCAAGGATTTTGATTTTGAATTGCATGCATAAAACACATTTAAAGCTATATAGGCACATATTTACAGGTTCGGTTATAAATACATCATGCATTGTCTGAGTTTACCCTTGAAGCAAAGATCACAATCAAAAAAGTTGTCTGTTTTTCTCGCCTGCAGAAATGTTTCAAAGCATCATTGACAAACAGCGTAGACCCAGATCGGACTGCTCCTTTTGGAGCAGCCCGATTTGGGTCCACGACGTTTGCCCTCTACACTCAAAATACGTCAACAACGTTAGGAAATCATATGCAGCAGGCGACATTTTCGGTTGCATTTTTGTCGGCGGTTTGAACATTTTTACGATGCACTGCTAGATAGAAAAAGGTCTCCCTTTAATGTCAAAGGTAAGACTAAAACACAGCAACTAAAGTGATGGTATATTCTTAAAGATCATGGTATCTTTAAGATGGGAGGATGCTATCATACTAATAGCCTTATTTACGAAAAGCGAAAGACACGAGAAGGAAGCCCTGATCGGGTTTCCCGTTGCAAGCGAAAAAATAAGACACCTAGCATGCTGCATAGAATTTAGCTATGAACTTTAGTTACTGATTAAGACATGTCTGTAGACTATTATAGGTAAAATGCTGACCCTGCAGCAAAGAAAAAATAAAGCAAATAAACTAAAAAAATTAAAATAACATGAGTAGTAATGAACGCCACTATGGGGCATTTTTTTAAGCCTGAAAAGAATGACAGATGGCCCAGGATACTATCACAATTATAGGCCCAGCCAGAATAGTCCTCAAAATAAACTAAGTTATTCTTAATAGCCCAAGAAACTATCACAATCACAGGCCCAGCCAGAATAATCCCAAAAATAAACTAAGTTATTCACAGCTAGTCACTCAAGCTTACCAGGATAGCCATCTATGGGGCAATTTTTTAGCCTGAAAAATTCTAAGTTCTTTTCAGGCTTAAAAAATTGCCCCATAGTGGCGTCCATTACTACTAACATGCGATCCAACTAAAAATAAAAAAAATATAACAGTAAATCATGAAACATGTTGACTAACTTCCCGAACCGCGACAGATGGCACAACTGCAGCTCGGGCCCGTCCAGGTGCGAATTTGGCGCCGAAATTCGGCAAACTCTGTAACTTTCCTCATGTCATTTGGGAGGGAGTTCCACACCCGGGCAGACTCTATCCTGAATGAGCATTGGCCATATGTGACGGTTCGGACTGTTGGAATCTTGATAGTATTTTCATACCTGAAAGCATAAGAAGTTTTAAGTTGTACAAGGTCCCTTAGTTTTCTGGTGTTAGATTGTTTATACACTTGTATGTCTCTGCAGCAATGCACCGGAGTCAGTTTAAATGAAGAGTTGAGAACTCGGCTTTCTCCAGCAGGGAGGCATAGCTTGATGTAAAATCGTCAAAGACAATTCTTAATGCTTTATTCTGTAACTTTGCAAGTTTTTCCATATTTGCTTTGCTGCAGAAGTGCCATACAAGTGGACAGTAATTGAAATTTGATTGAATAAAAGATCTAAAAATTAAAAATCTTGATTTTTCATTTAAAAATTTGCTTAAGGTAGTACCGCACTCACCGGCATATGTCCAAAAGTGTTTTATCTTTTAATATATTATAATATAGACTTATACTTATAATCTAAGACAAAAAAACAATACCTCACCGTTCTTTTTAAAAAGTTATTTGATGTCAAAAACTGCAAAATCGCAGGTTTTTGAAATAAACAAACACAGATTTTGTTAACAAATTAACAAGAAACGCAATACAGTTTTTTCAGAACAAATACTACTCACACCAGAGATATAAATAAAAACAAAAAATAGTGAAATAACATGTATTTACACAATTTATTAAGCAAAATCCTAATTAAGTCAAACGAATAAATGCCAAAAAAAACGTTGATATTCAAAATAAACATATCAGAGAATGTAACTGGAACAACAAAAAACATATTTTTACAAAGATATTTTTATGAAGAATCTAATGATTGATTAAAAAATATGTGTCACCGTGCTCGTTTTTTTGTTTTGGTGACTTTTCTGAAAAATCCTGAAAAAAATAAAGACTATAATAATTGTTGTCTCCCCTTTCCACCAATTTTTTTGTTTGTCTACGCCCTATGTATATTACTGGGCGGAGACATAGCTATTATTGATTAAGCACTGACAAATGGGCGTAGAAAATGACAAAAACGATTTTGACCTAGCATATGTTACCCAGCACATCACATTATGATTCTCATTTAAGCATGGCTATAGCATGTCTTGATACTTTGATGCTTTCTTACACGTAGGATTTATGTAGATAAAAGCTAAAAATTATAGCTTTATTCCTGATGCATAGATCTAAATGTCATTTCAAGAATAAACTTACAAATATGCAATAAGAGGATAAAACATTCTTTTCCTTGTATTAATGTTTGGCAAGCCTGAATGTGATGTGTTGCAACCAGAACCACACAGCGGTGAGGCCTGCAACACATTATCGCACAAGGGCTTGACAAACGTTAATATACAGAAAGGAATGCTATATTGTCATTGTAATATATTATAGGACTTTTTGGGTACTGTAAAGGTGGCAACTTTAATTTTCATATCTGGGCGTGGTTCGGTTATTTCAACTGCTCAAGAATGGAAATCAGGTTTTATCCATTGGTTAAGCGTTTAAAAGTTGCTTGAGCCGCGCAGGTCTGCGTGCATTTCATGAAAGTCCTGTCCGTTAATGCACTGAACCCACATTTATTAACCCTTAAAGCGTATATTACAACACAATCGTATGTTTTTATCGTCTATTGAAATATTATGAAGCCTCTTAAACAAACAGTGTAGATCTAGAGCAGACTGCTCGTCCGGTCCCATACTTTCGTGGAGATTGATCATGAAATGATTTCTACGATCATTCTCCTCCCTTCCGCTGATTCATTCAAGAAGGGTTGTTGTCAGTTACAAGCGAAAGTATGTGCACGAATTAATGGTTAACCGCTTGTTCAAGCCTGCCCAGGAAAAAGTGTGGTTAGGTGAACTGACCGTCCCGCAATGACCATAGCTGTTGACTTGGGACGTAAAGCAACAAAACAAACAAACAAACAAAACCTAGAGCAGTCTGATCTGGGTCCACACTGTTTGCCTCTATACTAATGTTAAACAATAAACAAACACTTTCGAATGTAGTTATAACGCCTCATTTTCAGATTTTACCTATGTCTAAAGTAGACTAATAAGGCAGTCATGAGGTGCCGCCTTTACAGTATCCAAAAAGTTCTAGAATGCTTTCCTTTCAAGCAAAAGCATTTCCAAAAAATGTCCACTGTAACATCGTGAAGCATACAACAAAACCACACCTTATAGGCGCAATCGAAAACATCAATACTATCGACGATTATAGACGAAAAATAGTTAGAATCATATTTTTTTTATTACCATCACTCATCGAACAGGCAACACTTTGCAATCAAAACACTGTTTCTAGCGAGTTTTGATCTGCGTTCGTCAATGGTTAAGAGTGTTTTCGATTGCTCACTATCCGGTGTGGAAACAAACTTTTTTTCAACAGAAACATGACTGAAAAATGTAGATAACTCCTAGCTCTTGTTTCAGATTGTTTTGGTTAGGTATTCATTGTATCAATACACATACCGGATAGGTGGCAATCGAAAACGTTGATGCTATCGACGAACGTAGATCAAATACCGTCAGAAACAGACTTTTTGGATTGCAGTTTGTTTGCCTGACTGGCGACAAATGGAAAATTCTAGCGATTTGCGATCCACGTTCATCGATTGTTCAGAGCCTTCTCGATTGTCGCCTATCCGATCTAATAAAGTAGCGTATCTTATGATAATTGAATATTTTGGTCATTTCTCAATAAAGCATAAGCGACGGTATCTTAACTTGCAGAGGATATCCGTGAGCAGGTTGAAATGGCAATTAAGCCCTCTGCTGTCATGTTTTATCGAAAATAAAGCCCGCGGTCAGTGATTGGTCAACGATCAACCAAAATATGACACATTATTAAATAAAATGTACAATTGTCAGCGATTGAAACACCTCAAGTTTCTATAGTAAACACTTATTATAAGGTATATAACAATAAAAGGATGATACATTCTCCTGTCTATTAACGTTTGCCAAGCCCAAATGAGATAATGTATAGTAGCCTAAACCATGAAGCTGTGAGGGCTGCACCAAGTGCGGATCCAGAGGGGGGGGGGGGGGCAGGGGGTCCGGACCCTCTCTGGAAAATCACAAATTAAATGGCAATTGAACACCCCCTGGAAAAAATTGGACCCCATCTGGAGCCTTGAAAAACGATAGATGTCTTTGAAATTGACTTCTGTAAAATAAGCTGAGGACTAAAAAAATCGTTGTCAGAGCTTTTTTGTCAGACTGACCTGGACCCTCCCCCCCTGATCCGCGCATCTGTACCATGCTTGCCAACCGTTAATTTACAGAAAAGAATGTTATATTGTCATATATCTTCCTTTCAGGCACATGCAGTTCCAATTAATTTTATCAAAATGTATGCAGAAATGTCCATTTTATCATCATGAAACATGCAATGAAACAAAATAATTTTTTCAACAGAAACATGAAATAACTCCTAGCCCTTGTATCAAATTGTTTTGGCTACGTCTTCAGTATATCAAAAACACACTAGATAGGCGGCAATCGAAAACGTTAATGATATCGACGAACGTAGTTAAATATTGTAAGTAACAGAATTTTGGATTGTTGTTTGTAGTCCGATAGGCAACAAACGGCAATCACAAACACTGTTTCTAGCAATTTGTTATCAGCATTCATCGATTGTTTAGACTGTTTTTTATTGCTGCCTATCGGGTGTGATAAGGTAATTGAAATAGTTTCGTCATTTCTCCATAAAACATTAGTGACCATGTACCTCCATGGGACCTAAAACATGAGAATGTCACATACAAGGCATGTGCACGTCTACAACCCCCCCCCCCCTTTGGGGTGGGGGTGGGTCTTAGGTTAGTGGCAGCATGCAGAAATAGCAACCGAGACATGTATATAGTATGTATATTTATAGGGTCCGCAACTTTTAACCATCAAAATACTGAATGACTTCATACTCTGGGTGATGTTTTTAAAAGCTTATACTACTTGCATTCCTTCTTTTTGTGAAAGCAAAATACTTACAGAATTACGTTTCAAGCATCAAAGAGTTGTCAGGGGAGAATAATATCTACCGTCTTAGAAAATAAGTATTCTCTTTTAAAAAGAAGATTCAGGAACGATAACTCATACACTCTTACTTTTAAGTAAAAGTAAGGTTATCTTTTGACATGGGTCCCGCACTACCTTAATCTCTGTAAAACATTCTGCTGTTTAGCTGCGTTTTTGCACATTTTGGTTATTTGGGTGTCAAAATTGAGTTTGTAGTCCAGTTCTACCCCAAGGAGCTTTACATTTTCAGCATGACTTTACTCTTCAGCATGACTTGGCCTCCACATTAGACAAGGGCGTACAGACAGACATGATCGTCTTAGACTTTTCTAAGGCTTTCGAGTCTCGCATCGCCGACTACTTATGCAGCTACACCACTATTGCATCAGAGGGAACATCAACCAGTGGATCACGTCATTCCTTCTTGGCAGAACCCAAGGAGTGACAGTTGAGGGATGTTCATCAGATAGTGTGCCTGTCGTTAGCGGGGTCCTGCAAGGCTCAGTACTGGGGCCCTTGCTGTTCCTGCTATTTATAAACGACCTACCAGACAAAATCATCTCCAAGACGCGTTTGTTTGCAGATGACTGCATAGTATACAGACCGATACATGACCTTAGTGACTGTGTCGTTCTACAGCAAGACCTAGATGCTTTGGCAGAGTGGGAATCCAAATGGGGCATGGAATTCCACCCTCAGAAATGTAGTGTACTGAGAGTATCAAGATCCAGATCCCCATCAGCCACCCCTACAAGCTGAAAGGACACATCATGATTGCTGAAGATACAACTATTAGTAAGTACCTGTGTGTTGACCTCAAGACAACTCTATCTTGGAAGACACACA
This sequence comes from Loripinus fragilis, assembly GCA_964019695.1. NCBI lineage: Eukaryota > Metazoa > Mollusca > Bivalvia > Lucinida > Lucinidae > Loripinus > Loripinus fragilis. The sequence continues at coordinate 62,285,352 of OZ026529.1, read as the reverse complement.
TAGACAGAATCTCCAAGAAGTCCAACAGCATGCCCGGGTTCTTAAGACGCAACCTCAGGTCTTTTAGTGAGGACACCAAAGCCAACACCTACTTCAGCATGGCTTCGCTCAAACTTGGAATACTGCTCGTCTGTTTGGAACCCACACCAGAAGGATCAGATACGGAAACTGGAGATGATTAAAAGAGCTGCCTGGTACACAACAAACAGATACAGTTATACCAGCAGCGTAACTTCGATGATCGATCAACTTCAATGGGAGTCTCTTGAATCAAGGCGTTCCAAAATTCAACTGACCCTTCTGTACAAAATTGTCAATGATATGATAGACATACCAGCAGACGAGTACCTAACCAAAGAAGCATCCATGACAAGATCTGTACATTCGAAGTACAGACAGTACCATACATCTACAGACTGACTTAAATACAGTTTTCCCCGGCACCATACCTTTGTGGAATTCGCTCCCAGCATCCGTTGCTGAGGCCCCTTTTTTGGTAACCTTCAAGAAGGGGCTGACTCCACTTTCTTTCTAAAATGTTAGGGCCCACTTGTTTAGTAACTCATCAAGGTAGGGAGCTGTGCTGTCGGGGTCGTAAGACCCTGTTACCGCCACGGAAGGTAGATTGGTCTGTGCCTGATGAGCCAAAAGCATGTGGGAAAACTGTCTTTCTTCTATCTTTCACTTTTAAAGCTTTTATTGATTATCATATTCACCCTCTTATTATATTATCAATATTATCTTCCTTATTAATATATATCTACTTTCTGCCTACCTTCTCTAATTTTTCATCTTTCTAGCGCTACCAATAGTTCAAGATTAAAAAGCTATATTTGGTCCAGCTTTCTTTAATCTAAACAGACGCCAGCACAAACACCGATGGGATCCACACCAAAACCAATATGCCCCCCCCCCCCCCCCTGGATTGGGGGTGGGGGATTTAAACATAAATTTGCTTATATATGTTAATCTGAAGTCTGTTCACATGACATATTTACTTATAAATTTGCTCATGGAGTATAAAATACTTTTGCATGACCTCGAGAGGTGGTGCGAATTTACTTTTACTTAGCCATGTTTACTCCAGGAGTATTCATACTCACGTATATAAATGCGTTCACATGTCACCGTAAGTATATTTGCATACGTAAGTATCTTTACTTACATAAGTAAATGTGTGCATGTGAATGGGGCCCACAAACTTTACATCTGTAAATATTTTGCTATCTGGAGCAAATAAAAACATGTAAGTAAAAGTATATTTACTCTGCGTTCACATGCTAATAGTGTCTACATAATTATTTTAAAAGGTACTCACACTTGTTGTAAAGCAGACATGTACAGACTGTTGATGACAGCTGCCATAATATTTGTGCACTGGTCTTGCACATGGGTTGTCTCATGAACAACTATATAGACGAAATAACAATCTCATGAGTGGTGGACTGATGTTGTTAAAGTAGCATTTTACTTAGCCCTGTTTACTCCAGGAGTATTCATACTCACGTAAGTAAATGGTCCAGTGGTTGTTGACTTTTTGTTTATTGTTACTTCCATTGACAGAGTCTGTGATTGTTCTATGTTTTGCTGTACGTTACTTTATGTCCATTCTAGTACTGCAATCATCTTGATGGGGAAGAGAGAGCTGGTTGCTTTGCTTAATTTGTCATCCTTGTGTCTCGTGACGGTTGAGCGGCTCTTCCTCGCGGTGCCATGGGGTTGTCAGCGGTTTGTAATTGTGGTATTTCCTGATCATACTCACTATTTTTACTTACGACCAATGGTACTGAAAAAGGAAATTGGAATAAAGAACTAAAATTAAACAACTGTTCTGAATCATCAGTTACATATGTTTGTTCTAGAACTCTTGTCCAACACATTTCTATAATCTGTTATCACTCTGAAAGTGTTCTTGAAATAGTCTAGAACATTTTACAACAATTCAAGAACCAGTAGGTTCTACAAATGTTCGAAAGTTCAAAATAAGAGAAATAAATTTCTAAAAATTGATTCAAAATAAGTTCCAGAACTTTTGCCTTACTATGTAAGAACTAGTGAATTCTACAAATCAGCTTATAATTTTCTAGAACATTTTTAACTTTTTAAGGGCAAATAATTTTGTACATTCATTTACTCCTAAAATTATGTTCTCGAACTTAATAGTAGTACTTAAGCAAGTTCTACAAATGTTCATAAAATTATTCTTGAACCTTTTTAGAACATCTCAAGAACAAGAATGTCATAACCAGATGGATGATGGGAAAACATGGCTACCAAAACTGGGGGATTATAAAGGCTCTTCAAAAACATTTATGTGGCAATAACTAGATGTAAAATATTATAGCATTATTTTTTCTGAAACAGTGTGTAGACGTGAGGTACAGTTTCGGTTGCTGTTTTTCGAGCAAATTTAAAACACTGTTTTAATGGGGTAGCAGGGTGGCAATATCTGACAGCATTCAGGCCAACAAGGGCCTCAATGATTCTTCTTCTTCAGTTAACATCCGTTTATTTATTGTGTCATCAGCATGAGCATGGAAGACACTTTTGGATTACTTTTGTATAAAGGTGACATATCATGGAAGTGTACTTTCCATGTGATCTGCTAGGGTTAGGGAATATGTGTCTTGCTTAGTTGCATTCCTGACCATGGCCATTACCATAGCAATGGGAATCAATCCTAGGGCACCTTGTTGGAACATTTTTAGAATGGTTTAAATGTTGAAATGGTTTGTTCTATAACTGTTACTAAATTAACTTTTTATGGCACAGTTCTAGAAAAGTTCTTGGTGGTTGCTCTAGAAAAGTTCTAGAACAAACTTTTAGAATATTTCTGAAATTATTCTAACCCCATTCTAAATATCTACTAGAAAATTTCTGGGATATTAATAGAATGTTATATGGGACATTTTGTGCGTGTATATGTGGTGTATGGGAGGTGTTCTACAATTGTTCCAGAACTGTTTAGAAATGTTGTAGAACAAACGCCTAGAACATTTCTGGAATTGTTCTGAAACTGTTCTAAATGTTCTAGTATAATTCAGGGGCATTTATAGAACGTTAAATGCGACATATTTTGTAGGGGTGTTCTAATATTGTTCTAAAAAATAAAATGTTTGTTCTAGAACAGCTCTTACAAACCTTTTAAACATTTCTTGAACTATTCTAAAACCATTCTAAAATGTTCTAGAATAATTCAGAAACATTTATAGAACCTTATATAAATGGGACATTTTATAAGAGATATTCTACAATAGTTCCAGAAAAATTCCTAAGGCTTGTTCTAGAATTATTCTAAAACAATTCTTTAGATTTTTCTGGAACTGCTTAGGAAAAGTTCTAAAGGTATCTTCTAGAACTTTTCTAGCTCTAGAATCTTTCTACAACAAATCTTATGACCTTTGCTAGAACAATTGTAGAACAAAATATTGTTCCATAGTAAGGTTCTACAACTGTTCCATAAACATTTTAGAACATTTCTAGAACAGTTTCAGAGCAGTTCTAGAACACAGTTCTATAAAATTCTAGAATAGGTCCAGACCATTTTACAGGGGTACACAAGTATTCAAGAAACATAAATTTGCTTACATATGTAAATCTGAGGTCTTTTCACGTGACATACTTTGCTCATGGAGTATAATTACTTATAAGTAAATATACTTTTGCATGACCTCCAGAGGTGGTGCTAATATACCTTTACTTGCCCCAGTTTACTCCAGGAGTATTTATACTCACGTAAGTAAATGCGTTTACATGACACCGTAATTAAATTTGCTTACGTAAGTATCTATACTTACGTTAGTAAATGTGAGCATGTGAATGGGGCCTAACCCTACCAATCAAGAGCCAGTAGACAATAACATAGGTAGTAGTGATGAAAGTGGCGTTGAAGCTAAAAGCATGACATCCAGTGGTGAGGTTGAAGTAAGCATTGTAGATGTTGCTGATGAAGGTAAAGTAAGTGTTGAAGTGTCCGACTTCGTTGTTGCTGAATATGATGCAGAGTGTTACATAGGACAAATTCTAGAAGTTGATGACAATGATAATTCACTGTTCATAAATTTCATGACCAACAGTGGAAAAGCTGTACAAAGATTTAAATGGCCAACACAGATAGATAGAATTTGGGTAGTAAGCGAGAGATTCTGCTCAAGATTGATGCTCCAAAACCACCTGGCAAAGGTGGCAGGTTATTTATGGTGCCTGATGAAGTTCTCAGATTTATGGAAACCAAAAATGAGTTCATGAATGTCAATCAATAATTTTCTCATTTACGGGACACAGTTGTTTTATTGGTTTTAGTATGAATATTTTAATTTTGAACTAAGAGCAAGTACTCATGTTCCACATCAGAAAGTGTAAATTGAATAAAAGATGTATTTTGTCTAGAACATAAGACAGCTGTGGCGAAAAGTTAAAAGTTGTTCTTAAATGAAAAGGCAGACTTGAACTTTGACTATGATTATATTCTCTATAACAATATAATTGGCGCTTTCGTTGCATGAAAGCATATTAAAGTCTATGTTTGCATGCATATAAAACTCCTATTGCAATTTCTACATTTTTACCATATTTAGTTTATGTTTTAAACAAGCTGAAAAGAGATTATAATTTACAAGACATTATTACCTAATTTACGAGTCATTTTTGTTTTGCAAAGTAGCAACTTTCCGTTATTTGATAAAGCAAAAATATTTCAGTTACATTTTCTGTAAACACAAGACTTGTGTTAATCGTTTCATTTTTGCATTTTTCTCCGATATGTGTTTAGTTAGCCTAATGTTAAGAAGGTGATTTTGAAAATAAGTCGTTTTATGAAAATAATAGTTGTTTTCATTTTATTGTTTTCAGAGTAAATCGGCAGATACACATGCAGATATTATTTATTCATTAAGTTTAATGTCAAGACAAACTGAGACCATCATGTTGACATTTATACAGGCCAGTACTAAGCATTCTGTGTGTCTCAGGTAATGACACCTATCTTTAAATTTCTTTGATTTTTGTATGTGACACCTACCCTTCAGATATAAAAATGTCAACTTTCTAGTGGAGATAAAATAAATCTCTTGGAATTAAATCAGGTAGGCCCACTACTTGTTAATGGTGAAAAGTATTATAACCTTGGTAAAAACTGAAAAATTATCATTTCTAAATCCTAATTGGCAATTCTACGTGAGAATGGGTCATAAACTGTATGCAGGCAAACCCTGAAAACTTTAAGGCCATTGGAGTTGGGAAGAGGACCCATGACATGAATCTAACTATAAAAGTTTCTGTTACTCAAATAAATTGTGAGGATGTAGTGAAATTGCTTGGTGTAGACATAGATTACCAACTAAATTTTGATCAACAAATCAGTAATCTTTGTAGAAAAGCAGGTCAGCAGTTGAATGTCTTGAAGAGGTTGAGTCCTTTTTCTATCAAGACCAAATAAACTTAAAAAATTTCATACTTTTATATTATCTAATTTTAATTGTGGCATTTTTGTTCTGAAAGCATCTCTAGAAAATTCAAAAGCGTGCACTGAGATTTGTGATATTAAATCAACTTATGAAAAGTTACTAAACAAAGCAAACATTCCTTTCTTGCATATTAAGAGGATAAGAACAATGGCTGTGGAGACATTTCGCATCTTAAACGACATGTATCCCCCTGTATTGTCTGATCTGGTAAGGATAAGAGACTGTTCTTCTTGTTAAACCGGTTTAACCCCTCCAGTAAAATATTTTACTGACCGTTCCAAGGCGGTACTTCTTTTGTGGATCTTTTATGTTTTTTTCTGTTTGTGTTTGCTATGCCTTTGTATGCGTCTGTTTATATGTGCCTTGTGGTCACCTGCTGGGAAAGGGCTGACCTCTTGGCTCTCGTTTTTGGTGTCTTACTGTTTGTTACTTTCCCATTGGTATCCTGGGTCAGGTGTGGTACTTGATTGTATCGTATCTTGATCTTTGCACCCTTACTTACTTTTGTAGCTTTAGATATCAAAATATATTGCAGGTGCCGCAAGTTCGCACAACAAAATACGGTAAGAAAAGTTTTAGATTTGCAGCTGCCGTCCTGTGGAACAGCTTTCCAGATAATTTTAGACAAGTAAGCAGCTTCAATCAATTCAAAGCTCTAATTTCCAATTGGAGTTGTAAAGACTGCAAATGTAGTTTATGTGGGTAGCTGTTCTGCAGGATGCCCAGCTGCCTGTCTGAGTTCAATCGCATGTTTGTTGTTGTGCTTTCTGTGTTGTTTTAGCTTTGTTGTTCCATTTTAAGTTTAATACATGATGGGGCAGTATTGGCACTAGCATGGATTACTGGTCTCAATACTGCAACATGATGAATTTTTGTGGTATAATATATGTGCTTTTGTTTATTTTAGCCTGAATGCCCTAGTTTTATTATGGTTTGCTCTTATGTGCTGAATATACTCTCTTAATTGCAAAGTACTACTTTGCTTCTTTTCGCTAATGTTTAGTATGTATGAAGTCTTTACGCCTTAAGATAGCTCAAACTTTATATGTTTCTGTTTCAGATATACATTAGTTCATTTTAATCCTTTTTAGGTTATCCTTTGTAATTATTGTCGAAACATTATCGTATCTTATAATTGTATGTTAACTTATAGACGGTCAAAAGCTCATTAGAGCTTATGATTCTCTGTTTTACTGTCATACCGTCTTAAAATAAAATTTCTTATCTTATTCTATTCTATCATCCTACTATCATCTTTATATGTACCTGTTGATGTTTCCATTTGATGTCAGTATGATGGTAATGATGTCAAGAAACCAGCTATGAATTGAAATGTATTATTTGTGCTTTACCGACAGATGAGTAGTTGGTTACATTACAAAAATGAGGTGACTGCTCTTACTTTCCTTCTAAAACAGTTTGAGGTTAGTATTTCTCCAGTGATAGACGTTCAAACAGTTCCACCTGTTATTGTTGTAGTTATTTACCTGATTAATGGTTTTAGCAGAACATAGTTTCTAAAGCATTTAAAAGTTCAAGTAAACCAGATAAGTGGCGGCTAAGGAGGAAAACATGGTAATATTTATAGTGTAGTACCACTTTAATATTCTTTTTAATGTGTTTCACTACAAAAAATATTTTCAAACACTTGTATTACATAAATGTTGTCTGTACACTTTTGAGACGATCTAAAATTTTAATCCGAAGTCCATTCTCTGTCACGGTCACTGCCTTAATTCATTAATCTCTATTAGCCTACTGATCTGGGTCTTTGCTGCTTTATGTGACAGGAAATCATATACATAGCTTGCAAAGAGTATATCTTTTTTCAGTTTTTCTAAAATTAAATTACCGATACGCGTTAATCACTATACAAACTGGCTTTGCTGTTTTCCTTTCAGAACCTTTTGGAGTTCATAGGACCTCACACGTCAGTTAGTCTTGAGAAAAGAACACTTGCTTGCCTTTGGTATCTCAGCAACCAGGAAATCATCAGAAGTGTCGCAGATTGTTCGGGTTTAAGCACAGGATCCCTGCATTACTATTTGGGCAACTTTGCAGGCTTGTGAGTTGAGAAAAAATCCTACCACAGCTGATATCCTGGCCTGAGAAAACAGAATATAGCCAAACTGCAGAAGGTTCTGCTCAACGATCAGGTTTTCCTAGAGTAATTGGAGCCATTGATGGAACATATGTTCCTATCACAGGACGAAGCGAGTACAGACTCTTACATTTGCCGAAAAGGCTTTCAAGCAATTCATTTGCAGATATGTGTGACAGCAACATTATATTTTTGCATGTTTTTTCAGCTTACCCTGGGTCGGTACATGGTTCTAGAGTGTTCAGAAACAGTCCCTTAAATGAGCATTTACAATAGGAGCGTCCCCGATCGAACCACCTCTTAGGAGATTCAGCATAAAGCGTGTCCACCTTTTTGCTTGAGCCAGATAGGGATAATGGATATCTGACTCCTGATCAAAAGACATATAACAACGCTAACAGTTCTAAAAGTGTGGATACTGAAATACGCTTTGGACCGTTGAAAGTAAAGTTTCGCAAACTCAAGTTCCTAGATGTGAACAAAGTGTATTTAATTCACAACATAATTGTAACATGCTGTGTCCTTCACAAGTGCATCTTTTCAAAGGAGCCCTACATAGAAGATGATATTTATATCTCACAAGAAGATACAGCACTTGGATCCAACACTACACAAAAAGCATCAATTTAAGCCATGACCAAGCGTAATGACATCATGAACTTGTTCGCATAAACTCTAAAACGTAACCATAAAGCGCCAAGCACAACGTGTCTCCTGCTTAAATCGTCATCTTCAATATTTTAAGAAGCCTTCTGTGCAAAAACTCTATACCCAGATCAGACTGCTCCTACGGTCTGATTTGGGCCCACACTGGATGCCTCTTTACTTTCAATACCTACCGTCTTTATCCCACAAGACATATTTGTTTGAGATTTACGCCCCCCTACCCCCCCCCCCCCCCAAAAAAAACTTGGCTGCCTCTCACTTATAAAGACAAATTCTTAAAGATTTGAAAAAAATATGTGTAGATACGAATGTGGCAGTCCGAATGAGTGATCTTGAATGAAAAGTCACAGGTCAGCTTGACATTTGGTACTGATATAAACCCATTGTTTCATTAGGTTAAGCATTTCTCATAAGTATTATGATTTCAGCTTAAACAATTATAGTTAAATTAACATTTCAAGATTTGTTCCCTATAATTACATTAGGAATCAAATTTGACCTTGCCGTAAAGTAGGTCAAGGTCAACCTAGATTCATGTTTTGTGCAAACCGGGTAAGGCCAACATCCCCAATGCTACATACCAAGTTCCAAAGTCATTGGCCTTTTAGCTCCAGAGAAGAAAATATTTTACACGGTTTTGCTTTATATTATGGGCATGGCTGTCATCTTGGTCATGTGACCATAACAATTTGCATAAACTTTGGCTAACTTATCATAAGGAGTCTTCATATGAAATTTCATATGAAATGGAGCTCAAGTGGTCTGGTGGTTTCTGAGAATATATTGATGGGACATTTTTAGACTTGCATTTGTCAATTTCTAATGATATTGTTTCTACCAAAATTTATGACAAACGTGACGACTTTGATTTTGAAATTGTCAATTTCCCATTTTTAGATGGTGATGTTCCTCGTTCTACATCCTATGGAGTCTATATCTCTCAACTCATTCGTTTTGCTAGAGCATCTAGCTATGTTGCTGACTTCAACACTCGCAATAAATTGTTAACTCAGAAACTTCTTAAACAAGGCTATCGGTATCATAAACTTCGCAAAACATTTTCAAAATTTTATAGACGATACTATGATTTGATTTCTAAATTCCAAATTGGACTTAAATCTCTCATGCGCCAAGGACTTTCGGAACCTGATTTCTATGGTGACTTGGTGTATAAGTTGAAGAAGATTGTTGGCTCTAATAATTTTTCAGCGCAGTTCATTAAAATAATTTCCCATTATAAAAAGATTGGCTATAACATTAATGTATTGCAACAGACTGCATGCTTGGTAGTCAACCCAATCACGGTTGGCAACTTTGCTTTCCTCTTTAATTGCACGCCGGTGGGTCAGACTTCAGACTCTATGATGGTTCCGACTTAAAGACTTATCTATTGATGAGATGGTAGGGGCCTGATGCTTTGGCTGTTTGTCAGGCCCACCGGGGTTTACCTGTTGGATTTCTTTTGCTCCGGTATTCAGTTTAATTTACTGTTGAGTCCTTATCCTTGCTTTATCTCCTTGTTATATCTTGATTTATATGTTTTAGGAGATGATGCATTGATAAGTTAGGGGTCTTTCATGCAAACCAAATATCTATGTGTCTTGATCCACATCTGAATTAAGGGTAAGGTTGGCGCCGTTAAACCGGTTTAAGCCCTCCAGTAAAATATTTTACTGACCGTTCCAAGGCGGTACTTCTTTTGTGGATCTTTTATGTTTTTGTTCTGTCTTGTGTTTGCTATGTTTTGTGCGCGTCTGTTTATATGTGCTTTGTGGTCACCTGCTGGGAAAGGGCTGACCTCTTAGCTCTCGTTTGTGGTGTCTTCTGTGAGTTTGTCACTTTCCCATTGGTATCCTGGGTCAGGTGTGGTACTTGATTGTATCGATTCCTGATCTTTGCACCATTACTTACTTTTATTATGAGCGACCTTGGCTGTAAGGTCAACATTGACCTTTGGAACTTATAGTCATTGTCTCATAAGGTTTAACATATCAAGTGAAAATACTGACTTCGGCTTCAACACTTTTCAAAATAAAATCCCATTCAAATGCATTAGGAAGCAAACTCGACTTTGACGTTAAGTAGGTCAAGGTAAACTTTGAGTAAACTTATTAGGTCTTACACCCCAATGCTACATGACATCAGCTTTCTGCTTCTGGAGAATATTTTAAATGGTCTTACCATATATGGGTGTGGTGGCCATCTTGGTCATGTGACCAAAACCATTTGAACAAACTTTCGTTCCCGCATCCTAAGGAGTCTCCATATGAAATTTGTGTTCATTCGGAGAAAACTAATATCCAATATAAGCGATCTTGGCTGAAAGGTCAAAGGCCAACATTGACCATTGGAACTTTTTTAGCCATTGTCTCATTATTTTAAACATATTAAGTGAGAATAATGACTTTTGCTTCAACAGTTTTATAAGAATCAACTTTTCAAAAAGTCTCCCATTTAAATGCATTAGGAAGCAAATTTGACCTTGCAGTAAACAATTTCCCTTAAATACATGCCCAAATCAAGACAATGGTTTACATGATAATAATATTTGTAGAGTTTGGGGTCACTGTTACAAGTGGTTTGGACCTTGTGACTTAAATGAAATGCTCTCTACAATGGATGCTCCGTCTATGAGCGAAACAATCTTCACAAATTTAGAAGACAAAATTTGTACATGGTGGCAAAGTGTTTTTGAAGAAAAAATGCTAAAAACGTGGAGAGAAGACAGAAAGATTGCTATTGAAAAGGTTCACTTTCATGAAGGCATACCAACTATAACTGTTATTAGTGATGGTCGAAACGAAGCCATAAACATACATACAATGTATATGGAAAAGTTCTTCATATTGTTGTTAGAAATAAATATTGTGCCATTTGTCAAATGGCAGAAAATCAGGAGGAAGAACTAAAATTTCACAAATGCTTTGCAAACTGGAAAGAAAGTTCTCAAGCCACGGAAAGTGATACCATTTTGTGTGGTTTTCTAAAGGCCGAATCAACATATGGCTTGAGATGTACAAATACTATTGAAGTGGTGATAGTTCAGTATTTGATACTTTGCAGGAAAAAGTGCCTGTATGGGGAAGACCAATTAAAAAATGGAATGCGCAAATCATATATGCACACGTAAATGGAGTAATTTGGGAAAAAACTGGTAGAAGAAAAACAACAATACGAATGAAAGGGAATGCTAACTAAATTGAAACTCACTACTGCAATTTGACGTGGCAAAAAATGGTCAACTTCCAAAAATCCAGCACAGTTAAGAAAGGCTGTATTCAATTTTATTTATTTCTAAAACTTTGAACTGTCCGTTTTATCTGATACATTATGCTGGATCAACAAACTGAAGTTTTCTGATTCCATATCACTATCCTTTAAAACGAGGATAACGTCTGTTACCTGCTTTTGCAGCGACGTCACGTGAAGTAAATTTCAAGCATGGGGCCAGAGAGGGAAAACATAATGACATAGCGTCACGTAATATGATGTGATGGTACTTAAACGTTCCCGCAATTCTTTTGGATTAAAGACCAAAACAATTTATAAAATCAGAATAATGTCAGAAAAAGGTATATAATAAACATTTCATAACAGTAACATGATCACGGTATGACCTCATCCACTCGATGTGATACAGAACGCCAGATCAAGTTACTGTTTTAATTATGTGTATTTATCATTTTTAGGGATTCGCTAAAAAGTGTAGTGACTTTTGTAAAAAAGACAATCATATCAAGCTAAAAATAACAATAAAAATAATGAGGAGCCTACAGATTCATTTGATGAAATTTTTAATAATCAATCTCAATATTGGAAATTACCAACAGAGGAAGAACTACAAAACTCCCGACGTGCTGATAAAAACAAGTGTAATATATCAGAATTACAAGGAATTGATACATTATGGGCAAAATATTCTCAATAGAGTAGCCAGCAAAAGTGGCCAGCTCAAAGAAAATTCCACCACAAATTAAGCAAGGAGATAGATGTCAATAAGATCCAAATTTGATGCTGATAAAGTCATCAACAGGTATGCCCGAAGGTCTTGGTTCACAAGGTGTTATGGGGGTGCTTTAATAAGAAAGATATTGGAACTCACTTTCATCTTTATGCGCGTAGACAAATGTAAAAAACATGTGCTACATGGATATATAAATGCAAACCAGAGAGCAAAGTACTGAGACGAGAGAGGAAGCTTAAAGATTTAAAACAAGGTACATCCAAAAGACTAAATATCCATTATGATTCCCACTTAGATGATGATGATGATGATGATGAGTTGGAGTTTAACGACGCATCAACCCTTTTGGGTCATTAGCGTCATCAAGGTTAGGTAAGAGAAGTATTACTGAACATTAAAACTATAATGGATAAGCTAAAATATTAACAATTTGACACATAAAACATGAGTATAGCAAAGACGATAAAATAGTAATCATTTTACGGCGAAGATCACGTACACTATCTGACAACAACATAGGCTAATCAGATGACTATACATGATCTTCTCCTGCAAAAAAAAAAAATGATATGATGAAAGTAGGTTTAAAAAAGTAAACAGTTCAAAGGAAAATAATAGCTACAATTTGTTAAAAAGATTAATCTCTTTTAAGAATAAAAAGACATTATCAATAGGTACATCATTAAACAATTGTTTGATTGTATCAACATGAAAGTATTTGTTTCTTATATGAGAAAAATCACCACATTCAAGTAGAAAATGGCGGACTGTAAAGAGTGTATCACATCCAAAACAAAACGGTGGCTCCTCTCGTTTTAAAAGATAAGAGTGTGTGATCCTTGTATGACCAATACGTAGACGAGCAAGGACTACTTCCTCCTGTCTGACATTTCGTACTACTGGTTGAGATTGTCCAATGACAGGTTTAATCTCAAAGAGTTTATTACCAACACTATTATTCCATAAAATTTGCCATTTGTTTAAAATGTACCTATTGATAAAAGATTTAAAATTTGCATATGGTATTGAAAAGTTTGTTGGGTGTAAATTCAATGAATCTTTTGCTTTTTGATCCACACTTTCATTGCCAGCAATGCCAATGTGGCTAGGGATCCAACAGTAAACTATTTCATTTAATTCTGATAATTCATGATGTTTTTCAAGTAGTTTTTGAATTTGGGGATTTTTTGAAGATGTATGATCTAAAGATTTTAATACTGATAGGGAGTCTGAAAATATAATAAATTTGTTGGAAGTTTCACAGTCGGCAATAAGATCTAATGCTAAATCTATAGCTTTTGCTTCTGCTGTAAAAATTGAGGACCCATCTGGAATTCGCATAATTTCAGAGAAGTCATCAGATACTACTGCGCATCCTACTTTCATATCGTCTTTTGAACCATCTGTATAAATGTGCTTATAGTCCATGTAATGTGATTTTAGCTCCTGGAAATTAGATTTCATGATAATTGGACTTGTTTCTGATTTCTTACCAGAGTGTAAATCGAAAATAAGTTTTGGTTTATTTATACACCATGCTGGTATATTTGGTGTAAAAGTTTTATCTATGTTTTTAAAGTTTATGTTTGCAGATTCCAGGACTGGTAAAGTTCTGACGCCAAAAGATTTAATAAAATTTGGTTTGCTTTCATAAAGATCTGTGTATTTGGGCTGAAAGGTCACATCATGAGCTGGATTTGAATTATTTTCAGCAATTCTAATAGCATATTGTAAAGAAAGTTTTTCTCTACGTGTATTTAAAGATGGCTCATCTGCCTCAACATAAAGACTTGCAGTAGGTGATGTTCTAAATGCTCCTAAGGCTAATCTAAGACCTTGATGATGGATAGGGTCAAGCATAGCTAAATAAGATTTTCTTGCCGTTCCATAAACAATGGATCCATAGTCTAGTTTTGAACGTATCAAAGATCGATATAATTGTAAGAGTGTTGTTCGATCTGCACCCCGTGGGACCCCCTGTTCCTGATCATATAAATCAGAAAGAGTGGATCCCACCCTCACTTGCATTGCGCGATCAGCAAGGAAGCTTTCAATAAAAGTGGGTAGTCTACCTCTTAGTCCTAGTTTATGAATATCTTTCATAATGCCATATCTCCATGTGGTATCGTATGCCTTTTCCAAGTCAAAGAAGACAGCTACAACGTGTTCCTTTTTAACAAAGGCATCACGTATGAAAGTTTCCAATTTAACTAAATTATCATTTGTACTACGGCCAGCTCGGAAACCCGACTGATACCGTGATAAAAGATTGTTGGATTCTAAATACCAAATCAACCTTTTATTAATCATTCTTTCTAAAGTTTTACAAAGACAACTTGTAAGAGCTATAGGTCTATAATTGGTTGGCTCAGCATGATCTTTCCCTGGTTTGGGTATAGGTATTACAGTGGCTAATCGCCAGTCTTCAGGAAACTCACCAGTAGTCCATATATGATTAAATATACCTAAAAGAGCTTGGAGGGAACTCTCTGGGAGATGTTTAAGCATTTGATAATGTATGTCATCTGGTCCAGTTGCAGAATCATGTGATTGTTTAATTGCATCCAAAAGTTCATCAAAATTAAAAAGATTATTATATTCCTCAGTATTTGCAGATTTGAAATTAAGTTTAATTTTTTCTTGTTCTGCTTTACCTTTTTGAAATTTTTCAGAGTAATTTCTTGAACATGAATTGTTTAGAAATGTTTCTCCTAAGGTTTCAGCTATATCAAATTTACTTGTTGATTTTGTTTCTGTAACGGGATGGTTTAAATGGGTGTAACTGGGTGACTTTGTCTTACCAGATATTTTTCTTATCATATCCCAAACTTTTTTTATAGGGGTTTTGTGATTAATTTTTGAAACGTAAGAACGCCATGACTTTCGTTTCGATATCTTAATTGTTCTGCGAGCCTTTGCTCTAAATACTTTTACTTCATTTGAATTGTCCTTAGTTGGATTTTTTTTTAATTTATTTAGAGCTTTTTTCCTCGTTTAAATAGCTTCTTTACATTCATCATTGTACCATAACCCCCACTTAGATGACACCCTGATGTTTCTTATGAGAAATTATGCAACACGAGAATAAGAATGAAGAACACATAAAAGGAAGAACACATAAAAGTCATAGAAAAACAACCAGTCCAACAAGCAGATAGTAAAATATGAAAAAAAAGGTAATGTCAAGACGACCAAATAAAATTTCAAACTCCTTAGTTAAAATATGTTATATAGCAAATTTAAAGGATATATCCACACTATTAGAGGATTAGCTCAACAAAACAACATGATCATCGAGTATAAAAATCAGAGAAGTAATGTTGAAGTGAGGAAAACTGGGTTCAAAATCTCTCATACCCATCCATTCCTCAGAGCTTCCACAGATGGAATATAATAGAGAAAAATGAAAAGGGACTCATAGAAGTTAAGAATTTTCTACAAACCAACAATTACTTAATCAAAAATGCTGTACAAAAAGTACCAAACCTTTGTCTAGGAAAACATAGTGATAGCTTAACTTTGAGTAAAACGGCACATGGAATATATTATCAAATTCAGAAAGAGTTGAATGTTTATAAGGAGCCATGGTGCGATTTTGTTTTAAGGGGTGTTGATCCATATGATATGTTCATTAAAAGAATTTATTGCGACGATAGTCTTTGGAAAACACAAATGATCACAACACTTCAAGAATTTTATTTTAAATTCACTCTCCCCGAGCTAGCCCTTACTAGATATGGCACCTGTTCCGGGATCAGAGCGCTAACACCACCATGGGTAAGTAAATTTTAGTTAGCCATAGACCTGGTGACTACGTATTCCAGATTTATCCTTTTTTTAGAACATTGTAGGTCCAAATGAGCTTGCATCTAACGAAGCAATCTGATCAGGATTCACACTTTTTTTTAAATTCAGATAATTTTTTGTTTGTTTGTTTGGCGCTTATGCCTTGGTTACATTTATCACGGTCGTAATACGATTTATTTGTCTACGATTTTCCGTAAGATTGTTTCTGCATCGTAGGCGGCTATAAGCTACGACGTATGTATTTACATGGCTTACGATCACCTTGTGATTTCTTTAAGCAACAAACTAGGACAAAAGCTTACAGAGACCTTGCAATTACCATACGACAACCACAAGGTTATCGTGCAGTCATTGTGTTATCTTCACGACCTCCTCATATAAATCCCCTTACGATGATCTTGCGGTATGCTGACTGTGTGATTGTCTTGTAACTACGTGCACTCGTGTACTATTAGTGTGTTGTTGATTGAGATTGCGCCTAAAACAAAAGGCGGTAAAGGAAAGCGATGAAGAAAGGTCCCGAGTACTGAGCCAGAATTGCCAGCTGACTCATCAGAAATTAAGAGGCCTGATGGGGACGATCCTGAGGATGACGAAGTAGCTGCCGTCAATGACACTATTGTTCAGTTTTTTGAAGATCGTCCATACTATTATGACATCAGCCATTAGGGCCTCCTCTCTCCTCAGGTTCCGCCTTAACTGCATTTGCTATTGAGTTACTCTGAGTGGTGGTATTAGAGACATCGTCTGAAGACAAATATTGAAATGAAACAAACAGCTGATGATAACCAATATATAGCATGTATGGAAATTGTTGACACTTGGCAAGGCGACAGCACGATCATTGTGCCTTTGCCTTGGGGCTACTGCAGGATGACCGCCCGATTTTATGAGCCCTGGGGGTACCCTACGATTATCGCAAGAGTCTACGATCATTTTTGGGCCAAAAAGACAATCTAAAATCGCATGTTGTCCTCACAATCACCGTGTGGTGCCCGTAAGGTGATCGTGCAATGTTACTGCGATGTGTCTACGGGTTAACGATTTTTTAAATTTGTCATTGTGCAGAGTTAAACAAAATCGTAGAGGCCACGATCCCCGTAAATCCATACGATGATCGCAAGGTCTCCCTGCGGATGCCACACGGAAACGGCGATTTGGACATCATACGGGGATTGTATACTCGTAGAAAGGCAAATGTAGCTGAGGCATTAACGACTCATCTACCCTTGAGGATCATTAGCGTCAGACGGTATTAAATCAAACATGATTTGGATGGAAAAAGTAAAAAATTTGCAATAAATAAAAGGAAAGGAATGATGATGATGAGTTTGTATCGATTTGCAATACGATTGTTGACCGGAGAGCTGAAAGTTTCAAAGAGCTATTCAGATAACTGTACATTTTCTTGTTCTTTAACTGAACAGAATACAACATTAAAGAATCTGTATTATGGTCTGATACAAATGTAAAACAAAACACGATTTTAAAAATTGCAATTAGATTTTGTTATAAAGATTTATTTGTCTTAAAAATGCCATGATACTATCAATATGTATATCTTGAAATAACTGCTTCAGCTCTGACGTAAAGCTTTAATTGGTGGGTTGGTGCCAGATGCTTATCTGTAGCTGGACCCACCGTGGCTCAACTTGAGGTTTTCTTTAGCTCTGACTATGTGTGACTCATAAGCCCTTTTCTTTGTATTATCATGTTGCGTTAATTTGATAAGTGTTTCTCCATGATGATACATTGCATTAGTTAGATGGCCTCCATGCGAGCTGAACATTTCTTGAACTTCAACAACAGCAGAATCTTGGGCGAAGATTGGTACCAGTAAAATGCATTCAAGCCCCCCTCCCGGTGGCTTAGGCTGCTGTCGGTTCTAAGGCGCTGGTTCTGTTGTTGTTGACTTTTTGTTTATTGTTACTCCATTGTGGGAGTCTGTAACTGTTCTATGTTTTGTTATACGTTACTTTATTTCCATTCTAGTATTGCAATCATCTTGATGGGGAAGAGAGAGCTGGTTGCTTTGCTTACTTTGTCTTCCTGTTGGCTCATGATGGTTGAGCGGCTCTTCCTCGCGGTGCCATGGGGTTGTCTGCGGTTTATGATTGTGGTATTTCCTGATCATACTCAGTTCCTATTTTTGAGTCTTTCTTGTACCCATCAGTATAAACTTGTTTGATTCGTCTTATAACGCCTTAAAAGCCTTCTGAAATCATCTTTTAATAATTGCTACCACATAGAGACTAGCAACATGAGAAGTTCTAAAAGCTCCTAAAGCTAACCTAAGTCCTTGATTATGTATCTATGATTTTGAAATATTGAGGCACCACTAGAGGACCTCAGAAAGTTAGTATGAAAATAGTTATATACGTTAAAACCTTTTAAGGAGATGTTATCATCTGGTTTAATAAATTTCTTTTAAAAACAACATACAGATGGATTATATTCAGAAATCAATAGATATACTTCATTATAACTAGGTTTCAAACCTTCACAATTCCATTGTATAATTTTACCTGTTCTGTTTCAAGTTCAATCAGTCTACCTGTTCGCTGAGGTGAATCATAACTACAAATTGTATACATGCCATTGTCAATTGATATATGGCTACAGGTTTGTACAACATTAGCGACTAATGAGCTTTTATAATAACTTGTTTTGAGCATTTTGACAGCGTTTCCCCCCTTTGACCAAACATCCCATTTTTATATGATATGTGTATTGTAAAACAACAACTGTGTGCTAAAAGATTAGTTTGTTGTTGTTGTTGTGTTTAACGTCCAATCAACAGCTAAGGTCATATGGAGAAGAGGCCACGGTTTAAATTCTCATCAGACAGACTGGTGAAGCCAGGAATCGAACCTGCGAGCCCTGGTTTACAAGGCAAGCGGTTTATCCACTACACAACGGCGGCTCCTAAAAAGATTAGTTTGGTCATTGGGTGAAAGCACTTAAAAACTTTTTTTTCTATTTCCTACATGTTGAATAGCCAAAAAAGAGTTTTCAACCCATATTGTTAATCGGTATTCATCCAATGAGAAAAGCTCTTTTGCTGATAATTTGAGGGCGGAACCTACTATCGTTTCCATGGAAAAGATATTATTTTCTTTGAAACTTTTATCTGTCAGTTCTTATGGGCAATCCTTCATTAAGACTGTCCGGGGTCCTAAGTCCATTGCTATTAAAAGTTGTTTTCAGAAAGCTACAGACTCGTTATAAAGAATATCAACAAGTTTATACAGATCGGTCAAAAGAAGACCCAAGGGTTAGCTGTACTGTTATATCATAAAACCATATGCAACGAATTCACCATGATTAATCAATTCTCAATGCTGAAGCAAAACCAGTTGATCTAGCTTTAGATTTTATCAGAACTTTTGACATTAACAATACATTTATTATATTTTCTGACTGGCTTTCGGTATTGAAACTGATGAAACATACACGTTCAAAGAATCCACAGATTTAAACACTTTTAGAAATTTATTACGAGATTTTAGCAAATCAAAAAATTGTCCTCTATTGGAAGCCTTGTCATATAGGCATCCCAGTGAATGAAATGGCAGATCTACAAGCCAAAACATATCTTGCCTGATAAGATCAAACTTCTTTTAAGATTCCATTTTCTAATTTCAAACCACCTATCAACAAATTTATCTTGGATAAATGGTAAACTTTATGGAATATCACAATTGGAAATAAACTTCTTGAGATAAAATCAAGTTTTTATGAATATCAATCAGCTGTTTGAAACATAAGAAGTAAGTAAGGGTACAAAGATCAGGGTGCAAAGATCAGGGATACAATCAAGTACCACACCTGACCCAGGATACCAATGGGAAAGTGACAAACTCACAGTAGACACCACAAACGAGAGCCAAGAGGTCAGCCCTTTCCCAGCAGGTGACCACAAAGCACATAATCAGACGCGCACAAAGACATAGCAAACACAAGACAGAACAAAAACATAAAAGATCCACAAAAGAAGTACCGCCTTGGAGTTGGTTTGGCTCGAATCCGTTTATGTCATACAAGAGACACGCATTCATACTTACTACTGGGTGAGGAATAACCGTTTTCATGTTGATACAAAGTATATCTTTTTAAGGACATATGCTACTAAATGCTTCTCATATTGAAATCAGTTCAATACTTTGCAAACAGTTTGTTTCACACATGGACTGTCAATTTATGAAATAAAAAGGATATGTCATCATGCTCAATTTTTCATAATCTTGTATGGAAGTTTTCAGCATTTGATCAACTTTCTGAACAAATGAAAGAATAACCTAAGTCCTAAATATAAGCTAAACTAGTTGTAATCTTCACCCAATTTCTCTATTTTAATTATTGCTCATGACCTCAAGCTTTTTTAGAAACTAAAAAATTGTTTGTTATCCAAAGCCGTGACAGGATACTGCGTGATATATTTTGGTGGTTCCCCAAAAATAGGATTCAGATTTTTAGAGTATATTATATATTAAAAATTCTGACATTGAAAAACTTATGTTTTTTTTATTTCTTGGAAAATCATCTTACCTTTTAGAAAAAAGAAAAAAAATTGGTGGTCACCTTACCAATTATCTTTCAGGAGGGCCAAATTGTACCCCACCCCACATACTTCCATATACACCGTTAAAGAGTGAATTTGTTTGCTGATTTTAAAATTCCATAATTCAGTATTAAAATGCTAAAAAAGAAAACACACTGTAAAATAGGTGCCCACCCTGGAATCGACCCTGGATCCATAGTTTGACACACTAACCACTAGGCTAGGAAGCCAAGGTCTTCACGGCTCACAATAATACCAGTTAAAGAATAGATAAGTTATCCAACACAGAAAGGGGCGCACAGGAATCAGCCGTTTATGTCTTTAACACGATTTAATCCTGTTATTTTCTAATTGTGTATTGTTTTAATACTTGTATAAGCTTATAACATGCCATATACATATATTTTCATCTTTTTAAACAGAATCTTTGAACCATAATGCAGATCATTTAAAGCCATATTCTGTTTAGGTAAAGAACATGTACAGTCATCTGAATTTGTAGTTATCACATATTAAACATGATCATTCCTGTCAACAATCATATTGCAGCCCAATGACATAACCCAAATTCAGCATCATCATTAACAACGTCATATTACACATTTTTACTTTTTCACCCAAATCATGTTTGATCTACTAACGTCTGATGCTAATGACCCACAATAACAATAGATGCAGAGTCAGAGTGAGAGAAGTGGTTAAAGCCTGTCTGCAACTGGTCCTGTTCCTGCTCCTTTAGAGCCAGCACTACCGACATTGATGATCCTCAGGCAAATTTTGATTTAAATGATGTTACATTGGAGAACTCGGACATTCTTCCCAGTAGACCCATTTCACAGATCAGCCAACAGACCTCCACGGCGACTGGCCAGATTTTGCACGAGATGTTTTCTGCAACAACCACCAAATTGGACTCAGAAAATGACCAAGAGAAAAACGCTAGTAAAGAATCCTTTGCTTGTTGCGCTACCTAAGCGAACCACCAGATTAATGCATCGTGGTAGGTCGACTATAAGTCAGTCAAACACTGTTCTGTTCCCAATACCAATAAGAAAGCGAATAGGACGTTTAGAAGTGTCCTGGAGTTTTTTCATGCTGGGTACCACGTGGAGTGTGTTCATGTAGATATTTTAGGACCCATGAATCCAAAGACAAAATCTGGTTCTTCATACATACTTGCCATGATTGATCAGTTCACATAATGGATTAAGCTTGCAGCTAAGGCATCCCTAGGTCATATGAAATGGAGAGGTTGGCCTGACATTCACTGCAACTTAGTTCTAGTCATGACAGTAGGAAATGTATAGCAAGTAAGATCGAGGCGCAGCACAGATTCCTCCCTCCTACCCTCCAGCTGGCGATATTGTCAAATAATGTTCTGGTTGTGCATGTCCGTGATCATAATAAGGAAAAAGGTAGTGAAGAAGTTTACCTCTCTCCTTCAATATTTGATTCTTTATGTCCCAGTCAGCAATTTTTCAGTTATATCAGGACGGGTCTTTCTAAGGTTGAACCAAAGATAAATGTGTCCTGCAGTCAAGAGCACAACACAGTGACCCAAGTGAGGCTCTAACCTGCAGTCCATTATGACCTTTATTAACAGTTACAATTATCCTATATTGTATCCTCTAAGAAAGATGTAGTGTGGTCGCATATGTTTTATGACATTTCTTTTTGATAACTACTATTGTGCATACATATCAAATTTTGACCCATTACTTTACAGAAGCAGCTGATGTAACTCATTGTAAGTTCTAAATGTTCAGTAGTATCATAGCTTGTTTGTTTATCCCAGCTTCCACCAACACGTATCTTCTATTTTTTCATATATATACAAAGGGATTTAGTAAATCAACAGAGCCAATAGATGCTGTAAATATTTTGCGTCTAGCGAGATTTGAACCCACAACCTCGGCAACTCCCCCTAGCACTACACCAGACATTGACGCTACCAACTGCGCCACTGAGACATCCCAAAAAAGGATGTTCAAGTAACGCTAATATTGACGACAACCAAGTCAGAAGCCCTCGTATATTTGTTCTTTTTTTTAATGCATGGCATCTATTGTATAGTTATTGATCAGAAACCGAAATTGTTACTCCAGGGAGGACGACACAGACGGATTCATGACCCATACGCTTTGCAGGCAACACAAAAACTCAATAACTTTTTTTAATAATTCACCAGTTAATCTACTCATTATCCTCTATCTGCTGATCAGGAATGAAGCTCTCAGCTATAATAATTTGTGAGATATCTTGATAAAAAATATCATTCTGATGGGCATAACTCTGTAAAAGGGAGATAATTCAAACTAAAATAATATAGGCCAGCTATATTTTATGAGGAATCCATTAACAAAATCTCAAAACCCAAACTTATTGTGTTTTGAACGGACACACAGACTAGCCCAAAGCAATTATTAATGCCTCCTCAACTTTTTCAAAGTTTAGGACATAATTATTTGTAGCATGTTGGTAAGTATTAGCAAAATGCTCAATATCACCAGCTTTCTGTCTGGATTTTCAAAAATGCGAATAATGTGGAAGAACGAACCCCATACTTAGGACCCTACATTTCCTACCACTCTAGGATGTCGCCAAAAGCAATGAGGTCCATGACATGTTCTTCGACCATTGTAGATTCTGTGAGACCAATTCTCCTGATATGTACACACATCTATTAAGGGTTCATAAGCCTTGGTATATGAGCTCAGCTACTTAATTCGTGGATCGCCATATGTTGGGAAATGAGAGGGGACTCTGGAATGTCTATGGGGAGCACCATGTGTTTGACGGGGATTATCTGGTATAGGTCTCGGGGCTGTTTCAGTAAGCTTCTTAGCGCTAAGATTTTCGTATGTTTGATATTAAGTTCAACTGGCGTTTCACTAATGCCAACGAGTTCCGAAATTCTTGAGATTCTTTTATGATTTTCCTTAATACTTTTGTAATTTTATCGTTTTATTCAGAAATTTTCGTAAATATGTCCACAGCGTTTTTTACCACCATTGTCATGTTAAATGTTGGTGCCCCATGTGTTTCGAGACCGAATAAACCCACTTGAGTACTTGTGTTATGTGGAGCTACTTGAAAGATACCGCTTTCAACAAGCTATCATTGATACCATCTGTAGAGACGTATCCTCGTCATCAAAAAGGAGCCACGCATAGATGTGACAAATAAAGTGAGTAAGCCCATAGACAGATTGTAATTCAATTCATGTTCAGCTTTTTCGTCTTACTCTGAGATAATCGATTAGTCAATCTCTTAATGAAGATTTTACATAGGACTGTACATGTACTTATTCACACATTCCGTCAACAGGAAGAAACATTGTGAAGTAAAAACTGGCAAATTCACTGGAAGATTCTCGTAAATAGTTAAACACAATTGTGTGAGGATCCAACTTTTTCTAAAATAAGTGGTCTTATTCCATGGATCATCCTAAAAAGAAAAACAAACACAAAAAAAACTCCAACTGTAATGATCTTAGAACTAATTTCTCATGATAACTTTTTACTGCATCATTTATCGACAGACTCCCGATGAAAAGTATTCAGGAACATCTCAGCCTACATCTCCAAACAGTTTCAACATCCAAGATACTGCAGGTTCCTCTGCGCTAGATGGACTCTTTGAACATTTTAAGCAAATCCAAAATAAACCAAGTCAAAGATGGCAATCAAAAGGTTACATTGCACCGCCCTAATTCAATTACTAAAGCGTTGGATGGCTTGTTCAAATGTCAATGGAAATCGCGCCTGATTTGGTCATCTCAAATCGTTCATTTCATAGCAAGTGTATGAGCCAACCTTTATTCTTACAAATGAGCCTGCTAAAAGTCGATTCTGCATATGCACGGTAAATTCTGAGTATGCAAACGGCAGTTTTATGTTATGCACAACCTTTGAATAATAGGATATGCACAGCTTACGAATATTTTTGAGACGACTCCTTTCTGACAGGCATATACGAATTTTATCTGTCAATAAAAGACTTATGAATGAAGGACACATTCAATTTATTGCAATATCTTCAACTATATACACAAAAATCTGTTTGCGCCACAAGCAACAGACCTTTTAGAGATGTTGGCGGACAGTCTCATCTACAACTTACATCGCCAACACCTTTTGCTAAAATTGAAGATAACAAAGTTATTGCGAAAAATTAATTCTAAAAACTTAACAGCAGGATTTTTAGTAGCCCAGTAAAAGCAATTTTGACACTTTAAGTAACTTTCATGACTAGGTACACTAGGGTAGATGAACTGTAAAGTCTCATCCAACAGATTGGAGAAGCCACGTTCAAACCGGCGACTTTTGGTTAATAAGGCAAATGGTTTATTCACTACACCATGGCTGCTCCATCGTTTGTTCTATTTAAGATAATAATGTTTCTTGAAAACTCTCGACTACTGTTATATTCTAGTACACCGAATGTATAATGGTTGGTCCATGTTCGAAATAATCCCTTCTTGAAATACAGCTCTTTAGGAAGTCAGGTAAACTTGCTACAATGGAACCACCGAGCCACACAGACTTCTTTCTTTCTGGTGGTGCAATTACTTTTGTAACTTGGGCCACACCATCTTTGCTTTTTACGTCAAAATCGATGCACTTGCTGATGTGTCCAGGAAGCCCTGTAGACAGAAATACATTGAGGATCTTACAGGAGTGCTTATATCATATATATTAACAAGGTGAGTGAGTTTAGTAATGGAAGGTTCATTATACAAAAAGAATGCATTTTGATAAAGTCTGCACAGAGGAAATCTGCGAAAATGAAACCATTTATAATAATGCCGTACAAATTCGTCTTGACAAAGGGGTCTACCTTAACATTCATCATTCAGCTGACATTTGTATGAACTGGTACATTTGTGTTGCTGTACCAGTAGACTGCAATATAGATAAGGAAAATACAGGTAAGTTGAAGTTATCTATAACCTGAGTAAATCACTGATCACAGAAAAGCAAATGCATTTGTTGTCAATATGGGGATGACAAAATTAAGAGTAGATACAAATATGGAGACCTGTTCCTGGTAAAGTTAAAAAATAATACTGCAGCAATTCAAAAAGGGGCTAACTGATAACTAAATGCAATAAATATGTATAGTTCGAAATTGAACATCTATAAAGATAGCTTTGATCTTTTTTACGAAAAATATGTTGGCAATACAGATGCGCTTTATCAATACATTCAAAAATGAACAGACACGTTTAAATGATAAAACGTCATGAAATTAAATAGTAAACGTCTTGAAATGGAAGGATTGTTATAATTTGCTGTTACACCCGCTGAAAACTACCAAAAATAAAACGCGCAAATTAATATAATATGAGGGGTAACTGATAGATCCATTTATAAGGTGACGACGATGTCGACGAATGGACCAACTTGTTTGTCTTTGTTTGATTTGATTCTTTACGACCCATCAACAATCTTTCAGATAAACAGGTACGGGCTTCCTGGGTTGAACCAGTACTAAGCTCTGATAAATGTGTCTTGCTCAAGGACTTCAATGCAGTGACGCCGGTGCGGCTCAAACTCACGGCCTGGAGACAAGCACTCTACCACTGAGCCACTGCGCTTCCTATTTGTTTGTCTTTATAATTACCTTTACACATGGTTGGCCCACATGCTAGTATTATGATGGAACATAAGGTGAGCAATGACATGAGATTTCCAACACTGTGATATGTGTGACCCTCAAAGACTCAGATGAGCCAGTCCGAACATCATTTAGAGTTTCTATAAAGCTTAAAAGGAGGCTGCACCGGCTCGTCTGAGTCTACACTTGTAAAAATGCCACATTGTTGGAAATCACATGTCGCTGCTCAAGGTGTTTTTGTCTTTACCTTTGCACATGGTTGGCCCTCCAGCTAGTATTATGTTGGTACATAAGGTGTTCTTGATGTCAGATTCACAGTTGGATATACTTTCAAACAATAGTCTGTCTATTCCATCCAGGTGCAGATCTGTTCAAAAATAATTTCAAACATAGGAACATGCTTTTTGTAACACTCGTAGTGTGAAAACTTGTCTCATTTTTATTTATTAACTAGAATTCCGAGAATCGGATGTGTCGCTTGCCACAAGGCAAATTCAACAAATTTATATCCCCAAGCGAAGGGTTATTTTAGAGAAACGTATATATCATAAAATTAAAATCCCATTTCTCCAGCCCCTAAGTTGACATTGGGTATCATACAGATCATAGTTAAAGCCTATCAATTATTTTCCAGTGCTTAGTTCAATAAAAATAAACTTATTTGAATAATTTCAATATCTGACCTTTCAACCTGACCAAGGGGGTGAGTGTAAGGTCAAAGTGTTTGCTTCTATGTTAGTCTATACTTCTTTCCCTTTAATTTGATATGCAACATCAGTGATTCATTTACAATTTTGAGCTTTTGGGTCCTGGGACTCGCTGTGCCCCATATCAATGAGTCAAACTGAAAACTGAGGTGTCCAGAATACTATTTTTCATGGCAAGTCTGCATTGCCATTGCATCCTGGGACTCGCTGAAATAAAAACTTTGCATCCCAGAGACAAACTTTGTGCAAGAGATGCAGGATGCGCAGGTAAAAAAAAGTCACTGAAACATAACCACATTCAGAATTTTTGTTTTGACCTTTTTAACCCAACTCACAGGTTGACGGTGTGTTTAAGGACATAATTTGTGTCTTTTGATCTAAGCTCCATTCCTTTTAATTTGATATGCAGCATTACTATTTTCAGAAAAAAAAATGTTTTGACCTTTTGACCCCCAGTTTAGTGGTCAAGAGTGTGTGTAAGGACAGAATATGTGCTTGCATGTTGCTGCAATCTTGATTCCCTTAAATTTGATATGCAACATGACCATGTTCTGAAAAAAGTTGATTTTCGACCTTTTGACTCCCTATTTTGAATATCAATATTTTTGGGGCTTTTGGGGTTTTTCAGAAAGATGTATTTTTTTTTGGGGGGGGGGGGGGGCTATGATGAAACTGTGGATATTTTAGGGGGCCATCGCAAAACTGAATTAGTTTTGGGAGTTATTTATAAACATTCTAGGGCTTATTCTTAAGGCCAAGATACAAAATGGAATCTTTTTTTAAGGCGGGAGATGCTAACTTTCATTTATCTAGGTGTAATGCCTGATATTTCTTATTTTTGGGAGGTTAACAGTAGATGCTTGGTCCAAGTCTACGAAGCATGCGTAAGAAGACTGTTAGATCTCCATCTCCTCCTCTCATTCAAGGCCGACTCACACACAACAGACCATGGTTTCGTGTTTCTGTTATGAATCTCCTTTATTTTAAACATCCTCACATGTGACATTAAATGAGTATGTGATATTGGGTGGTGGTGGTGGGGGGTCGTGATGGAGTCGAATCTTGTTCCATAGAAAGATAAACGTCATTGTTTTGATCTCATGAACCACCGTTTCACATCCGTTATATGATCTTATATGCGTTTCTTGTCCGTTTAACATGCGATACTCGTCCGTTTTAACCGATACATGTTCTGAGGTTGGCCCTCTGAGGGTTGGCCGTTCCACAGCCTAGATCGAACGGACATCGACGGATACATAGACCTACAGGATGCCTGACGCACGAGAACCGGACAAAACGCGTACTAACGCACAATATACGTTCGTCCACCGAACGTACCCCGGTGTCCGTTCGAAGTTTTGAACAAGTCCAAGACCGATGAAAACGGATATTACCTGACACGGAACGCATTCACCGCATGAGAAACTGACAAGAAACGCGTATGAACGGACAGAGAAATTTATTGTCCGTTACGCGTCCGTTAGCGCTATATTCGGTATGGTGTGACAGTCACTTTATGGACATCATTGATTTTAAAGCAGTTTTGTGCGTTGTATTTTTACTGCTAAAGCATGACGTTGCTCAACTCAACTGAGCATGAAATTTGTCCTGCTCATAAATGATAAAATGCAAAACCCGGCATTTTAACATATATTAGCAGTATTAATACAACATATACGAGTTTAAATGCCAAGTAATATTTTTAAACCATTTACCCAAATATGAGCAATTGAAATTTCCAAACATATAAAAATTCCCCAGAGAGGGGAGATGGTACTGGGTGTTACTCATCTTTGTGCACGTAATATTTTGGCATTTTAACATTCATGAGCAGGATAAATGTCATGTTTAGAATCTAGTTGAGTCGAGCACAGAAAAGTTTTATAACCATGGGGCCTGGTATCGATTGCAACACATCACAACACTACATATGAACCGCGACATGTGATTTCCAACAATGTGGCACTTTGACAAGTGTAGACTCAGACGAGCCGGTGAAGCTCCCTTTTAAGCTTAGAAACTCCAGATGATGTTCCGTCAGTACCTAAACGCTCATAGAATAGTCAAGCGACTAGCAAAGGCTCTGATCAGACTGCGCGTATGCGCAGGCTTATCCGAGGCTTTGTTGGTCGCACATACCATATTGTTGGAAATCTAATGTCGCAGCTCAATTATGTGAATATCGATGCGAGATCATGTCGATTGGTCCATTATAACCCTTTGTTTACTGGAAACCCATGACTGGATACTTTGACAAACAGTGAAGAACCAGATGAATGATGCGGCATGTCATCAGGGTCTACACTGTTTATTTAAAGGTAAAAACAAGAGTGGCTATGTGAACTGACCGTCCCGACATGACCATAGCTGTTGTCTGGGACATTAAGCATCAAATCAAACAAACAAAAACGTCAAGGACAGAAATACACCATAGTTGGGAAATGCCGACCTATGACCCATTATAATATATAGTGGACAATCTCCTCCTTATTGCTTTTATGTGTATGGGAAGG
This sequence comes from Loripinus fragilis, assembly GCA_964019695.1. Lineage (NCBI taxonomy): Eukaryota > Metazoa > Mollusca > Bivalvia > Lucinida > Lucinidae > Loripinus > Loripinus fragilis. Next base: position 62,255,949 of record OZ026529.1, on the reverse strand, counting down.
AGAATATAAAAGTTTAATATGTTATGCTCACCAAGCAATTCTGGGTGAAAAAGAACCTGGTGACAATTTGTGACGTCGCTGTCCTGGATTACTGTGCCGTCGGGAAGCTTGAAACTTTCGTCGGATACTCCTCCCATACCGTTTGTCACTCCAATTTCGTGTTTCATGGCTTCTAAATCTAGCAACTCGCCTGAAATATTGCAAAACAGGCTCTGAGGTAATAAAACATTTTATGCTCAACTCAAATGAGCATGACTTTTCAATTGCAAATAAAGGATGAAACGGTAAAAACGATTGTACTTGCTTTAAAACTCCTATAGCTAGATATTGTATTTACCTTGCTAATAAATGATAAATGCCAACGATTGTTGGCATTTTTAAACATTTATCAGCAGGATAATGCCTAGTTGAGTTGAGCATGATAAAGTTCTATAACCACGGGCTGGTCATTTATCATGTTCATTCCAACTTCGCACAAAATTTCAATACTTTATTTTAATTAAAACTTTTCCCTGCTAAACACTCACTGATGTTCGATTTTCCCAGCTAATTGATGTTAATATGCCAACAACTATTAGCGGAATAAAGTTCATGCTCAGATGAATTGAACTAGGGAAAGTTTTATAAGATTTAGTCAGTTTTCCCTGAGCTACTATAAACAGTACAGACAGCGAGTACCATCGGGCGGAGAGGCTTGAATGACACAATATATTCTTAAAAAAAACTATTTCTATTTTTTATCTTTCTGAGTGTTTGTTTGTTATTATCTAAATAATGGTTTTGAGCGTAAAATTGTGAATATTTTTTTATCCATCAGCTTTAACATTTGTTTTGTGTGCTCAAAAGACCCGACGGTTTTTTTAGTATCCACAACATATGTTTAAGTTTAATCAAATTTTACTCTATAGGCCTGGTCGGGGGCCTGGTTGTTCGTTTCCTCTTTACTTTGCTTCTTCGGCTGATTAACAAAGCAAAAGCTGATTCATATTTTATATATTTAATCAAGTAAACAAATCTTAGTGTACTTACGTGTTGTTGAAATGCTGTACCCACATGTTCGTAGTTTCTTCGAAAGATAGGCATTTACATCCTGGCCACCAAGATCGACACACCTGACGGACTCTTTCACAGAAAACCCTTCAGAAAATGAAAAAACAAAGTCATTTTGTGACCCCTTGGCCCAACAATAGCATTGACTTAGAGGAATACTGTTAAGTCCTGGCTTGAGATTATAATACTTTTTTCATGCTCAACCCCATTAAATTTATCGTGCTCATAAATGTTCAAATGCCAATAACTGATGACATTTTAACATTTATTAGCATAATTAACATCTGAGAGTTTAAAAGCAAGACAAGTATTATTTCAACATTTTAGTTTTATGAGCTGTTGAAATTTCATGCTCAGTTGAATCTTTTATAATATTAGGTTCTGTTTTATTTTAGCAACTGTCTTGCAAACTCTACGCTTATGACCCGGCAAATCAATGCTAATCTAATCGAGAAGTGCGCTTAGCGTGTAGACCTAGCAATGATATCAGATAAGTTATAATTTTCAGCAAAAAATGCTGTGGTTATTTAGATCCATGTCCCATTATTTAAATTATACTAATTTCAAATGAATCAAAACCTCAAGAACTAGAGAAATATATCTCACAGCTAACTAATCTCTTTTGCACGTGCAAATTGCTTCAAACAGCGAATTCACTCTCCAGTAATTTTATGTACAATAGTGCCAACGAAGAGTGACAGTCACGTGATATTGTGTTTACAATTGCTGAGTATATAGTACAATGCTACCCATAAAATATTAACTTGAGTAGTTCACGTTAGAAGATACTGTAGTGTAGTGGTTATGTCTACGGCGTTGGACGCAGGCGTACCAGGATCGAACCTATTTAGAGGTTGTTTTTTTTTTCTTCATATTTTTATAGGCCCAAAAAGGAACAGGCGGCATTATTTCAGCTTACTGTAAATTCGGAAGTTTTCGCGAGATTTTATTTTCGCGAAACTTCTCACATGCAAAATTTCGTGAAAATAAAATCATCGCGAAATGGCGAAATCACTCTGTTGTTTACTTGCCCTAGTCACAAATTTTGACGTCGCAAATATGTCTTTTAACGCTCACATTCGCGTGTATTTCCGAATTTACAGTAGCTTGTGTTGTTACAGAAGTTTTTTTATATATGTAGACTACCTTATACATGTTAAAGGGATAAAAAATAAAATGATAATAAAAAATAAATAAAATGAAAAATAATAAGACCTGAACAGAATAATAAAATCAGACCCCCCCTCCAAAACAAAAATAAAAAAATGAATAAAAAAGAGCAGCCAGTGAGATTCGAACCTAAAAATGTTCTTTGTGGTTTAGTAATCCTCCTCGCTACCACTTGAGCTATTACGATTTTATAGATCAATTGTGTATTTATCCTGTCATGAAAGGTAAGTCCCATAACTTTGTAAACAAAACATGACGTCACTTCTACTCTTGGCTGGCAGAATAATAGCTGTGATTGTTGGTTAATATGTTATAAACAAGCTGCCTCAATATGCCAAATAGTGATAATCAACATAATATGTTATAAACAAGCTGCCTAAGTATGCCAAATAGTGATAATCAACATAATATGTTATAAACAAGCTGCCTTAGTATGCCAAATAGTGATAATCAACATAATATGTTATAAAAAGCTGCCTTAATATGCCAAATAGTGATAATCAACATAATATGTTATAAACAAGCTGCCTTAGTATGCCAAATAGTGATAATCAACTTAATATTTTATAAACAAGCTGCCTTAGTATGCCAAATAGTGATAATCAACATAATATGTTATAAAAAGCTGCCTTAATATGCCAAATAGTGATAATCAACATAATATGTTATAAACAAGCTGCCTTAGTATGCCAAATAGTGATAATCAACATAATATGTTATAAAAAGCTGCCTTAATATGCCAAATAGTGATAATCAACTTAATATTTTATAAACAAGCTGCCTAAGTATGCCAAATAGTGATAATCAACATAATATGTTATAAAAAGCTGCCTTAATATGCCAAATAGTGATAATCAACATAATATGTTATAAACAAGCTGCCTTAGTATGCCAAATAGTGATAACCAACTTAATATTTTATAAACAAGCTGCCTAAGTATGCCAAATAGTGATATTAACATTTAAAACAAATCCTGATATTTGTAGGTGGGGCGGATACAAATCTGTCAATTGGGATCCCTTTTTGACATCACTGGGCAGGCCTGGAGATGCCAAACGGGTCCTTGGTACTCAATGTTCTATCTGTCGATAGACTGTAGATCACTACAAGGTGTAGGATGAAATTAAGATACTCGCCATCCACTACAACTGAAGTGTGGGAAACGCTGTGACCGACATCTAACGTGATTCCAGACACTCTCCCGCTGGATATGAGTGCCAATGTCGCTGGATCATAGACGCTGAGCGCTTGGATGCTGAATTTCTCCATAAGAACCTGCGAAACGTAACATCGTCATATTATAATAAACGAAGACTATGTTGCGGAGCGCAGTGGCACAGGTAGAGCGTTAGACTGGGGATAGAAGGGTTCCTATTATGCTAGTTCGATACTCACCAGCGGAGTCGCCGTGTGGTGTCCTTGAGCACAACACTTTACCCGCTGAGTTCTGGTTCAACCGAGGAAGACGGAAATCGTCCCGACATGACAGAAGTTGCCTTGGACGTAATGCATCAAAACTAACAAAAACAAAGATTATTGCAACTAGTTTCCACTATTTTAATAGGCCCAGATCAGCAATGAGGTTGGGGATGAAGTTGATTTGTTCCCTATACATCAGTCTATGCATGTTTGGGTGTTCCAAAAGACAAACTGTTACAGTGAAGTTTGTAGGCTATAGTCTAGGTAACGTTTAGCGTTGTTATTATTGCAGTTTATGAATGGCGTTTGACGTAATGAGGTCATTTCCTAATATAGGGATCAAACCTGTTTTTCTATGCATTAACATCTGCTGGACTCAGAGGGTGATGTTGAAACCCGAGCCTGAAAGGCGAGGGTTTTAACGACCGCTGAGGGGTCTAGTAGATGTTAATGTATCGGAAAACCATGTTTGATCGTTATTATTGCTTAAAGTTATTTTGTCACTGAAAAAACTTTGGAAAAACGCTTCGAAAAGTTCATTTTTGTATTACAATAATGTCGCGCAAAAGCATAAAGGATTCGGAGGTTTTGAAAACGCCTGTTACAGACCAAAGACTTACGTCATCCTTACGACACTAAATTACGTTCATTCCTTGCATAAAAAGACTTGCGGCACGCTATTAACAGTCATGTCTAAATCGACAAGAACCCATGCATTATTCAGGCAATTCACGTGCTGTTGATGCACGGCTTTTCTTAAAATGTCGGTCTCCCAAAGCCTTAAATTTGGTCCAAAATGGTAGTTTCTCTGGTTGTACGCCTATTTTGGTGGCCATTTTTGTTACTATGGCAACGGTAAAAGTTAAGTAAATGCTTGGGTTATTCTTCTAAGCAACCAATCAGAAGAAATTGGTGAAACGCTACTTTCTGGGTTTTTTTGGGCTCCAGAGGGTGCCATATTAGCCCATCAACTCTACATTTGAGAAACACTTTTACTTGCTATTTTGTGGGAATGGGTGTATTGATATTATGTGTCTTTGATAGTAAATGTACATGCATGTACCCCGACAGCGGAGCGCAGTGACTCAGTTGGTACATGTAGAGCGAGACTGGGGGTCGAAGGGCTGCTAGTTCGAGACTCACCGGAGTCATTGGATTGTGTCGTTGAGAAAGACACTTTATTTGCTACTTAGCACTGGACCAACACAGAAGGACAGACAATCAACCCGACATGACTGAAAATGTAATTACCGGGATATAAAGCATTAACATAAACAAACCTACCTCGATCATCTTCTCCCTGTTACCCTTCGGGTTAAGAGGAACCTCAGTTATGAGCATGGTAATATTTTCGTCGCTTCTAATTCTGAGTTCCTGTTCCAGAATATGGTGCCAGAAGTCTTCCATGTCGTCCCAGCTGGTAACAATGCCCCTCTCCATCGGACACCTGATCGTTGTTGGATCAATCCCGCTACCATATTTAACGACATCACCAAAGCACTGAGTGCAATAAATAGATATAATAAATATGTAACAGAGGATCTTACATGCTTGCTGATATTTAATTGAATTTATTCAACGAGATGAGGAAAAGCGATAAAATACGAGGCTTGCCGAGCATTTTATTGCTTTTTCCTACGAGTTTAATAAATTCAATAATAAAGTAGCACTAGATTCTATTTATCATATGACATTTAAATCACTTTAAAATCGCATTTTGGGGGTGAAAACGGTAGGATTTTGACATGTTTACGCGTCGTTGTCGTCATTTCATAATAGTATAAAAATCTGAAAACCACTATTGGCTTATCAATTTTAACGCATGGCGTTATATCACTCCTAGACGCGACGTAATACGATAAATACATCAAAAAACTTACAAATTGGAACTCCCGAAAGCTCGAAGTACCACTAAGTATGAATAAAATCTGCAATACACCAGATTTAAACCAAAGGACACATTTCTGATCATTTCTGAATTATCTTCGTGTTTCTCATAAAAAAAAATATGTTGTGGAAACTTGGAACAACCGTCCCAGTGGGATAAGGAAAACAATTTTACGGCTGCAGTGGAAATGTAGATGCATTTTAATACTTTCTAGTATGTTTAAAATAAGTGCATATGCTAGCTTTAGTGTGCTGCCAATTGCATAAAACTTCCAACTAAATAACAGATAAGCATGTGCGAAATTTGGAAAAACTTGGGAGCAAAACTGGTATGCAAACATGTACATACATGTAACGTCCTAGCGACACGAGAATGACATCAAAATGACGTCACACAAACGTCGATTAAGAGCAAAGAAAGTTATTGGCTGACGTTGACGTTACTCGCACCGATCTAGATAACTTGATTACTCAATGTTTTGCATCGCTAGAAATGCTGGTTTTATCTAAGACAACTTTAATTGTACTAAGAATGTTACTATTGGTTGATCCATTAAAAAGGTACATGCAATCTTAACTGAAAATGTTCTAGAAACTAACAGGGAATGACACCATAATTCGGGTACATGTAGCACACCTGTACCCTTTCAAGAATCGACTCACTCCGGGGTGTGGGGGTCCACGCTCCTAAAATACACGGCAGATCAGGCCCCGAGTAAAATAAACATTTTCCATGCTCAACTCAACTTAGCATGACATCAGCTGCGCTCTTAAAATAAAGGATATTGCTGCTTTAAAACTCTCAGATGCGGTAATTATTCTGCTGATAAATGGTAAAATGCCAACGATTGTTGGCATTTTAACATTTATTATAGTCCTACAGCGCTATTCTGGCTATGTTGACATTCTTTATTTACAATAATATTTACCAATAACAAAGTTATTTTTAACTCACTATTTTTAGAACGATTAGTGTATAGTTTTATATTTAAAATGTAATATGCATATGCCAATCGCAAGAAGATATTATTAGCATAGTGGATGCATCGCTTGTCCACTGTCATGGAAGTTGCGAGTTCAAACCCCGTTGTCGTAAATTGTGTTTGTTTTTTTTGTTTTGTTTCTTTTTCTTCATTTTTTATTTATTTTTTCACTTATTTGTTTATTGATATAATTGTTTGAATATAATTCATAATCAATTCCAAATTATTTCTGTTGCTGAATAACTATTTAATTACAGCAACAGTTCATACCCTATTGAGTTGAGGCTTTCCCTGGCATCTTACATATGTGTTTTCGTGTTTGCTAATGTATCATTTAATTTACAGGGCTCCAGATAAGAGTGCGTATTGAAAAACTATTTTCTTTATTTCTCATTCAAAACGTATGTTGTTGGTACTCAAAAGAACCGTTCCAATGAGACGGTTCTTTTGAGCACCCAAAACACATGTTTAAATTGATGGGTAAGAAAATTATTACAATTTTACGCTCATAAAATTTCCTTATCTGGACCTATGATTTAAGGGACACTTTGTATAAAAGTTGAAACTATTGACCAAATGATTACAAGATACATATAAAAATATTAGAGAAAAAAGAAACACAAAAAAAAACGTTGATGGGATTCGAACCTGCGCAGAGTGAACAACGTTGATTTTCTTCTGGCGGCGACTCTACCTACTGAGCTATCAATGCTGACAACAAAATGGTTTTCAAAACCACACCTGATTTCTGAGTATGTCAGCCAAACGTTTTGATTTCAATGTTTACAAACAAACAAAATGTAAACAAAGCCATAATATCGTAGCAGCACTATAGCAGGATGAATGTCATGCTCTGTTGATTTAGCTTTAAAAAGTTTTATAATCTCGACGCTTGATTATTAACCCTTAAAGCGCCACCTATAATTTGTAGCAGACGACAATTTCAAATTTTGTCGCTTTTTCAAAAATAACAATTAAAGCATGATATTTAATGAGAATCACCTGCTGACAGACGATTCTCATGAAATATCATACCTTTTTTTTCGAAAATTAGGAAAGATGTCACAAAATGTGTCGTCTGTTGCAGTCGTGATTGGCGCTTTTAAGGGTTAACAGTTTCCGACTAGGGCGGTGTTTACCTCTGATCCCTGTTTTTCTCCGATGATTGTCGGCACATAGGCTCGAGCAGTTTTGTCACCAGACCACCCAGCCTTACACATCCAGGTTCCGTTGTCAACAACAAGACGGCCAACGCAATCGTCCTCAGAGTCTCCGTCAGACATGGTGGTCACTTCAGGTTACGCTCACCCATATCCAACTTGAAGTTCACCCCTAATGGCAACTTGTTGCAATGTCTTCAATTCTAAAAGAATAGCAAAACCATGCAGGATGCTTAAGTTGTCGTCTGCTGACGTTTTTCATTTATAGGAGCACTATTTGAGTGCCAAACTGTTTGGAACCAGATCAGGACCGACGTTCTTCCCTGGTCTGGGTCAAAACTGTTTACAAAGATTAGCAGACGACAAAAGTCGAAATTAGCATGGAAAGGATTAAACAGGAGGTAGTAAGCTTATAATAGATATTGCACAAGTTACGTACAAATGTAAACCGTATTTTGTACGTTTTCCACGATTGTAACAGCAAACATGACCATCACATGCATTTCGAGAAGTTTTTAAACATGCCGTCGGCTCATTCTGAAAAATATTGGTAAATATATCTGGATTTCCTTGTTATTAGCTGACGATTTACAAAAAATGCTAAAAGAAATTGATCCGTCAAAAACATAGCCGCCAGGGGTTGTGACTTACATTGTATCGCTGTAAAGCAAGCTTCAAAAAGAGTTAAAATAATTTGGCAATGTTCATTACATTGGATGACTTTCGACAAATGTAAGAATCTTTAAACAGCTCCTCTTTAACTTGTGGACAGAAGCAGAAATGGTGATTAAGTGACCCTCTACAAAAATTGTTTTAAGAAATTCGATCCGTCAAAAACATGGCCACCAGGGGGCTTGGCTTAACAAATACTTTAAAATCTTCTTAGAAACCGGTGAATAGAATTCAAAATAATTTGGTAATAAATGCCCTTCAACCAAAATAGCTAAAATAAATTTGATCCGTCAAAACATTGCTGCCAGGGGGCATGTCCAGTTTCCCCCATGACCCTATCTCATGTGAGCGATTAAGGGTCATCCTTGCCCTCTTGTTTTCTTTAATCCTTCAAGATTTCAAGATTTTATTAAAAGATCAGGACCCCTAACCGAGGTATAGATCCCAATGTAACATAGCACCATAAAGCAATACATTGTATTAACATACACAAACATTGAAGAAAAATTGAAAGAAGACACTGACTAGATCAATTTTAACTACAATCAGAGTCAAATGGAATGTAGCATAGAAGTATATGTTTAACTAGAATCCATTTAAAGCGCCAACCACGACTGCAGCAGACGACAACTCTTGCGACATCTCTCCTAATTTTCGAAAAAAAATAAAGCAAGATATTTTATGAGAATCGCCTGCAAGCAAACGATTCTCATGAATATCAAACCTTTTTTGTTATTTTTTAAATAAGCAGCAAAATTTGAAATAGTCGTCTGCTGCAAATTATAGGTGCCGCTTTATGGGTTATGTTAAAGATGCTTAACCGCATGAGATGTAAAAAATTGAAACCTGTGCAATTTTGCGAGTCTCGCCAATCATTCGTGAAAGAATTTGTAAACGCATCTCAGTTGAGTCCCACTGCACTGTTATATAAGATGGCAAATATATCAGCATGGGCTATAAAATTTCAAACATTGTATCTTCTAGTAGATAATTGTGATTTTGGCGAGAAATGCGGTCCGTGATTTGAGTATTTTTAATACTTTTTTTTCCAACTATACGGAGATGGAGCGGTTTATCCATTCTGGCACCAACTCTTAATTGGTGTACCTTCTGCGTGTTTTATCAGTGTCCTACATGCCTATCAGAAAACTGTAAATTCGGAAATTTTCGCGATGTTTTTATTTTCGCGAAACTTCGTGAAAATAAAACCCTCGCGAAATGGCGTGATCATTCTTTCGGTTACTGATGAAGTCGCGAATTTTAACGTTGCAAATATGTCTTTTAACGCTATTCGTGAAAATAAAATCCTCACGAAATTATGCGAATTTACAGTATACGTCACTGGTTGTGTTAACAAATGTGTTTGCTATTCTGTGAGATTCGAATTGTTGAAGATCTAATCGTCTAATTGTTTTATTTTCTATTCGCTCGAAAAGCGAAGAATTTGGTGAGACTGCGTAGAAGCGTGGCCTTATCTGAGCCTTTGTTTTGAGCGCTTTTGTGATGAGTAAACGAAAATAATACTGCTTTGTCTTCGTTGTCCATCCGTCTTTATGTATCCACTGGCAGACCTTCCATAGTTTTTTTAATAGTATATTCCTACATTTTACCACACACACACTTTTTGTGTATCCAAAGTATTTGTTTATACATTGTACATATATACCGACGCAAAAATGAAGTGATGCATACCTTTTTTTTTTCAAAATTCAAAACACCGGCACATTTATAATGATCAGTGGGGTCCGTTTAAGCTGGCTTCTGATGTCAACTGACCAGGATCCACACTGCTTGCATCATCACGATAAATAATTTTGAACATTTGTAAGATAATCTTTATGTGTCGTTTCTTTTTTAAGTCAGTATATATTAATACCTGTATGATTACCTGTGTCAATGCTAAAAATATCTTTGTATAGATAATCCATATAACTTTGATCTGGAGGTAAAATGGGCCCTTTAAAGAGGGAAACGTACACCAGAAAATAAGTTGGTAAAAAGGTCATATACATATCTACAAAAATCATTTTTAACATCTTGTCAGCAAATTCTTGAAAGCATTGGCAAAATGCGTCCCGATTTCAATCATACCAATTGTATAATCCTCAAAATAATTGAAGGACCTTAAGACTTTCGAACGCGGGTATAATTAGCTCAAACTTTTAATTTATGCAAAACATGCACGGTCCAAATTTTTCTTCTGCTTATGTCTATGAATAAACATCAATGCCCAGTTCTGCCATAAATGCACCTACCCACAAAAACACACTTTCAAAGGCACTAGGTGGGGTAAAGAAATTCTTCTTGAATGAAAATGACATTAAATTAAACGCTGTTTTAAACAGTTCAGTTTACATGCAAACGATTGTTTCAAACAGTTTCATTTTTTCGGAAAGCAAACATTTTTTACCTAAGACAATGGAGTTTTGGTATTGTTTATTTGAGTACTTCTAATACATAGCTCTGTCTTATCAGCTTCTTGTTGGCGTTTAAACAGTTTATCTCCCCTTTCACTTAAAGTGCATGGTATGGGTAAATAGGAATTGGTCTGTAAATAGTGCATAGCGCAAACATCTGATACTCTCTTAATACTAATAAATTATGAGCAGTGGAAAGAGTCGTCTCTGTACTTTAAATAATCGTCTCATGTCTCACAAAGACGATTCTTTTAAGTACATAGACGATTCTTATAAGTAAAGAGACGATTCTTTTAAGTACAGAGGCGATTCTTTTAAGTACCAAGTACATATCTTCTGGTAGATAGGAAACAAGGAACTTCCTAGCCAGCTTGCAGCATCGGGCCTCAATCGGCCAACCAGCGAAACACGATACAGATGGCGTTTCGCTGGTGGACTGATAGTGTTCTGAATGGTCTTACTCGGTTTATTCAGTAGCAAAATGAACACCCAATCCCATCCGATATGAATGCATTTTTTTCTGAATTAGCCTCGAGTTAAGCACGCATTTCGAGTTATCCGGACTTGAGTTTCCAATTGTCTACTATGTCTGTAATTTCGTCTCAGGTGGCACACTTAATGAATGATGAATTATGGAGGTTCCGGTCAGGTTTGATCTTATCTCACGATTTCAACCATAAGATAACAGGAAAGGAAGTCAACATTAAATTATAAACGAAGGTAAAAACTTTTGTCATAAATAAGTAACAGAAGCAATGATCACTGGTTTCGGTTTGTCTTATGCTTTGCGGGCAATTGGTAGATGCTAATGCCTGATGCAAAGTGGAGGGCATATGCTTCGACCGAGGGCCACAAGAAATATGTTTCATTGCAATGTTTACATTCGTACAGAGACTTAATCGTTTTACTTTTCCACAAGTCGTAATGACAGTGACGTATTGTATATCCCAAGATCCAATTCACTTTAATTAACAGTTATCCTGCCAGCCAAGAGTGACAGTGACGTCATGTTTTATTTACAAAGCTATCAGGAGCTTATAATCGATAAATCACTTGTGTATTAATCCTATCCGCAGGATGGGGTTAATACGCAAGTGATCTATTGATTCCTATTAGCTCAAGTTGAGTGTACACGTTAATGTTTTACTTACAATTATAAACAAAACATGATGTCACTGTCACTCTTGCCTGGCAGGACAATGCCATTACATATTATGACACATCAGTCGGAATCCTCTTGTTTAATAGTACTTATAAGCTCATCAAAGGGAGTTTTTAAATACGATCAGTATTCGTACGTCGTGAGTCCGTAATTATTTTCTTTAAACCAGACATCTCCTACTGAACCACTAGTTGAAAAATTGAAAATAATTTCACATGAATGCTACCCATAATGCCCTCTACCAAAATTACATTCAAATGGTTGCGTTCAGCCGAACAGAATGACCGCAAGAGCTTAAAAAAACGTAAAACCCCTGGTCCGAATTTTGGATAATTTCATATGAATGTTCCTCAAAATGACCTCCACTAGTATTGCACAAGCTTTTCCACTCCACCAAATAAAACGGCCAAAGACCAATAAATATCAAAAAATCCTTGCACGATATCTCCTGAATCGCTGGTCCAAAATAAATAATTTCACATGTTTGTTCCAACATATCGTCATTTTCCAAAATGACAGAAGCGGTGTTGCGCTAAAATAGAAAATCTTTAAACGACATCTCTTGGACCACTGGTCCGTATTTTAAATAAATGCACATGTCCGCCAAAACATGATAAAACCTTCAAACCAAGATTGCACACACGGTTCCACGCAAACAAATGACTGCCAGAGCTAGGAATAGAAAAAAAATCTTTAAACGACACCTCTTCCCGAGTCACTGGTCCAAATTGAAAATAAGTTCATGTTAATGTTCCTTTTAATGCCCTCTACCAAAGGTGCACAAATGGTTCCGCTGTTAAAAATAAATGGCCGCCAGCTAAAAAAGTGGAAAAGAAATTAGACGACATTTCCTCTTGAACCGATCTTCTGGGTCCAAATTTAAAATAATTTCACACGAATGTTCCCAGTAATTAAGCCATCCCAGTAACAGATGGCCACGAGAGTTACATTGTACATGTAAAATAAAAAAAACATCTTTGAACGATTGCTGCTTGAGCTAAAATGGATTTGCTTTAAAACTTTATCTCCTCATGAGCCAGGCCTCGAGGTTATAAAATTTGAGTACAATAAAGCGCAATGATTGGCTGCATTATTGTGCTTATTTTTTATATGTTTGTATGCCCTTTCTTTCTTACATGTAAGAGGGACGTTCATTAAAGATTTCCCCTGACCTACTTCCAGTGGACGGAGAGAAACCTATATTGGCACAGTTATTCGTCTTTCTCTACACACATAGGCTTCTGCAAGGGTGATGTACACTTCTCCCATCGTCTGAAGCAGTTATGTAGACCTCAACTGTAGAATTCAGCAGGTTGTGCATGATAAAACAGTTTGATATAAAATTAAGTTTTTAACCATTGAAGATATGTCCGTGTGGCGACTTTGACTTAGTCATTCAACGGTTTCCTGGTTTGAACTAGTAAGAGACGACCCTCGAAACGTGGGCCTCGATGTGGACTATGCATTATAATGGATAGATTAGATAGATAACCCTTTGTTGGACAATGGACATTTCCATACGATTTATATTTTATTAATACAGTTTCCGATCAACAAAGCTTGGAGCCTTCGATTCTCGCATACACACAGTATGCGTTTAGCTGAGGACTCAGACCAAAATTTAAATCTCTTGTTCCCGCTGGATACTTCAACATTGACGTTTTGGAGGCTTGTACCAACGTCTATACATGATAGCCAAGTTACTCTTTTTAAAACTACATACTTTTCGCATCTGTCGTCTGTACCCGACATAACGGAGGGAGGGAGTGCGCATGCGACCAAAGTGGATGTTTCATTTTTTTCCAACTAAATTTCTACAGTTAAACCTGTGTAAAACGACAACTAAAAATAAACAAAACCAGTGATCTAATATAGTCACTGATAAAACAAACATCTGAATGACATATGGTAGCTTAATGAAGGTCGAAAGTATTGCAGAATTCTGTAATACTTTCGACCTGCATTAAGCGATGATTGGTCTTGCTGTTAAGCTCTCATATGATGCACTTATCCTGCTAATAAATGTTTAAATGCCAACAACTTTGGCATTTTAACATTAATGAGCAGGATAAATTTCATGCTCAGTTGAGTTAAGCATTAAAAGTTTTTATAGCCTCGAGGCCTGATGGGGGTTCCCGCTGCCTGTACGAATTTGAGAGATCCTTATCTCACATACCCCACTCCAACACGCGTCGATCAGCAGCATGTTGGAGGAAAAGTGCTGTAGTGACGTCAACACTCGAATCTAATCGTATCAAAAACTTCTGGGAGCCTTTCTCTTTTAAATATGAAAATGTGGCATTTAATGATGAAAAATAAAAAGAATTCATCATTAAACTTTGTGTGAGTGTTTGATACCAAAAATCTGTCCTTGAGATAAACGTTTGTCATAACTCAGCAAGCCTCGTGATGCCAAACGGTGATCCTAGGGACGGATTTTTCTATCCCACCCTCACACAAATGATAGATTCTAATATTCTTATGTCTTTCATACACCAACAGGGGCTTGATGTTATTTTTTGAGTACTCATTGACATAGAGCATTGAATAGAATACGAAATGAAAAACGGTTCAAATTTTGGATGTTATTTAAAAGAATGACGCTAAGCATCAAATAAAGCCACAGGTATTCATAAATTCGCACACCTGTGATTTTATATACTAAGAACGTTTGTTTATACAGGCGAGATGTGCTGAAAATTGAGAATGCTGCTTTCTCTGATATCAACATTAGTGGCTGTTCATTTCACCTCTGCTGACTACCCATGCCTCTGTAACTACCATGTGGAAAAGGAAATGTACCAGAAGCCAGACATACATGCCCAGCCCAGCGGTTACTTGTACGAGTTTGATTGCAAGGCTATAATTCAACGACCTTTCCCAGGTTTGAACCCAAGTTGGATTGCCATCGCCCACGAGCACGCTGTGAGTATAAGGGGGTACTTTTCAGTTTTATTCGGTTTAGCTAATGTGAGTGCACAGCTCCTTCATTTTTACACGAATCTTTTTAAAATGTAGAACGTTCTTTTGTTGAGGCTTGAACATATGCATGAGTTTAGGAAGACTGGTAACGTGTGTGGGGATACATGTGTATTTATGAAATGTCATCAAGACAAATGATCAACAATTCATTGATCATATAAGAAGGTTAAGCACACCAAAGGGAAACTACTGGATCAAGCTGTGATTCTCTTCAATTGCGTCGCTTTTCAAAATTTGAACTATTCTTAAAGGAAAGAATTTGCTCCCAGAGGGAGAGAATTCTTAGTTGCTTATGGTATGGAAAATCACTTTTACCACATTAGGTGACCCCCCTCGAATGATTTCATTTTTATTACGCACGTGTGTAACTGTGTTATGGGGGCTACGTCAATGGGCCTTCACCACTGATTTCACTGTCATCAGCTTGATCAATAATTACCGTACCCATTTCACACTGGTAAATGTATACGTCGATTTGGTGGTATTTACGCTTATTGCCGGTACTTCATAGACCGGAAGTGGTAGATATTGGTGTTAAAACAAATAGAAAAAAAAACATGCCTTATGTCTAAAGGACTATAGCATTAGATCATTTTTAAGTATTCGGCATGCACATGGCGATTTATGTAAGCATTTAGGAATAGATTCGAGTACCGATCCTGATCGGTACTCGAATCTATTCCTAAATGCTTACATAAATCGCGATCCTGATCGGTACTCGAATCTATTCCTAAATGCTTACATAAATCGCCGTGCACATACTGAATACTTAAAACTGATCTAATTCTATAGTCCTTTAGGCATGTGGCATGTTTTTCTATACATTATTAACACCAATATATACCACTTCCGGTCTATGAAGTACCGGCAATGCGAGTAAATACCACCAAATCGACGTATACATTTACCAGTGTGTCCATTGGCGTAGCCAGATTATGCACATCAAAGGGAGGCTACTAAAATAAGCAATAATTTTCATTTCAAAATGGCGACGTCTCTTAATGGAAAGGATTTGCTCCCCAGGGGGGGGGGGGGGGTACTCTGATATCTTCATACATACGTAGGCTCGGTCCATTTTTTTGGGTTCAAAATTTTGAATTTCAATATTTTTTTGGGTTTTCAAAAAAAATAATATTTTTTGGGGTATGAAGATTTTGTGGTCATCACAAAATTGGACTATATTAAGAGGTCATTTCTATGCATTTTAGGGTCTTTTCTTAAGGTCAAGGTACAGAATGGGGGTATTTTTTGGGGTTGCTAAAAATTCCTGATATTTTTTTGGGGTGCTTGAAATTCCTGATATTTTTTGGGGGT
The DNA here is from genome assembly GCA_964019695.1 of Loripinus fragilis. NCBI lineage: Eukaryota > Metazoa > Mollusca > Bivalvia > Lucinida > Lucinidae > Loripinus > Loripinus fragilis. The sequence continues at coordinate 62,239,732 of OZ026529.1, read as the reverse complement.
GCACGGTAGATGCTGGGTCCGAGCCTACGTATACAGAAAAAATGAGAGTACCCCCCCCCCCCCCCTGGGATTTGCTCCAGGTTTGTTTCCTTGATATGCATTGCTTTAGTCAATGGTGTAGCCATAACGCTGAGAAGTTACGCACACCAAAGAGAAACTATTGGATCAAGCTGTGATTCTCTTCAATTGCGTCGCTTTTCAAAATTGGAACTTCTCTTAAAGGAAAGAATTTGCTCCCAGAGGGAGAGAATTCTTAGTTACTTATGGTATGGAAAATCACTTTTACCACATTAGGTGACCTCCCTCGAATGTTTCCATTTTTATTACGCACGCGCGTAACTGTGTAATGGGAGCTACGCCAAAGTGACTCCACCACTGATTTCACTGTCATCAGCTTGATCAATAATTATCGTACCCATTTCACACTGGTAAATGTATACGTCGATTTGGTGGTATTTACGCGTATTGCCGGTACTTCATAGACCGGAAGTGGCAGATATTGGTGTTAATACTATATAGAAAAACATGCCATATGCCACATGGACTATAGAATTAGATCATTTTTAAGTATTCAGTATGTGCATGGCGATTTATGTAAGCATTTAGGAATAGATTCGAGTACCGATCGGTACTCGAATCTATTCCTAAATGCTTACATAAATCGCCATGTGCATTCCGAATACTTAAAAATGATCTAATTCTATAGTCCTTTAGGCATATGGCATGTTTTTTTTTTTTCTATATATTATTAACACCAATATATACCACTTCCGGTCTATGAAGTACCGGCAATACGCGTAAATACCACCAAATCGACGTATACATTTACCAGTGTGCATTTCATCATCTATGGCAATGTCGTTGTATCATTAACAGTTTGTGGCATGTCAACAACAATCTTCCCAGTATTGGTTCTCTATGATGATAAATTGCAATTTAGTCAGGAAAACTCCCTGCGAGCTTAACATTTTTGTGCTTCAACAACAGCAGAATCTAGGGTGAAGATTTGGTACAAGTAAAATGCATTTAAGCCCCGGTGGCTTAGGCTGCTGTCCGTTCTAAAGCGGTGGTTCTGTTGTTGTTGGTTTCGTTGTTGATCGTTACTCCCATTGTGGGATTATGTAAAACGTTGTGCGTTGCTTTGTGTCCATTATAGTTTTGTAATCATCTTGGTGTAGAAGAGAGAGCTGGTTGCTTTGCTAAGTTTGCCTTACTTGCGTCTCGTTATTGTTGTATGGCTCTTCCTCGCGGCGCCACGGGTTTGTCTGCAGTTTCTGATTGTGATATTTCCTTATCATACTCGCTTACTGTTTTTGTACTTATATATGTAGAAAAGCCTCATTTGCAAATTGCATCACGCCATCCACCCTAAATTTTGTATTTTTGTGCTACGATATCTTCTACCTTTGATCTGACCAACCCTATACGATTAAATCCAAATTATAGGGCGACAAACGAGCGAAAATATGTCATTCAAATTTTTACAATTTAGCCCCTTATAAAATCAGGTGACTGCTTATCCATTTGAGCTAATGCCAACAACTGAGAGCGAAGTACATCTGAGTGTGTCGAATGGAACTTTGTGATCACACAGGCATTTTTAAATATCTGCGTTTATGGCTCTCGATGCTGGATTTCGAGTTGACTGTATCAAATGATACGATGCATTGTCCATTATAATGACAGTTTTTTGTCTCCTCGAAGATCAAATGACAGCTTTTCATGAAACCACCTCTTAAACATATCGCCGTTCATCTCATTGTGATAATCTTCATTAGATGAGACGCTTTATATATACAGCCAGACATAAGTTAAGCATCGCCTCAATAGTTTCCTAGAAAACGAAGGAAGCTTTCCAGTCATGAATATTTTTTTGTTTATAAAGTGGTGACAACTTACAGCAAATTTCGATTCGATATTCACAAAGGTAAACAATCAGGTTTGGTAAATGCACACTTACCCCTAAAATGTCCCTATTCTCTAGTCCATTATGGAATTTGAAAACGCTAAGACATGTAAAGTGTTAGTATCATATTTTTACAATATCAAAGACAAGTTCTGTCTCAAAATGTCAGATTCGTATCTCTAAAAGAATAAAAGTTATGGATGTGTAAAGAATGGCATGTTATATAGTGATAATGCAAAAATTATAAACACGCGATTAACTATCTCTATAATCCTCTATAACTGACATGAAACATTGAGTTCGACAAAATCAGTTTGGCACTAGTTTGAAAAATAAGTCTAAATTATTTCTGCGTTTATTTGAATTGAAAGTTAGCACTTTAGGTTGAGCTGTGACACTTTTTAAAGGTACATCCCCAAAATAGGGGTTGGCGTATACAGGACACCGAAGAAATTAAGCAAAATGGCCAAATAGCATTCTGATATGTTCAGCAGACCAAAGGAAGACAAGGGTAACAAAACATTACAAACTGGTTGTTATTCTGAAGAAACTTGTACACGAAAAACGTCTCTGAAATAATGTTTGGGTGATGCTTAACTTATGTCTGACTGTATATTAATAAAGCTCCAGGAGCAAACCCTTTAGCCCCACCAGCATGTTCGAGTTTCAACCTCTTTCCTTAGTTTAGAGTAGCAAGTTCACTATGTTCCAATGGACCATGCAAGCAAAAGTTGGCAGTGTAAGATGAATATATCCAGGTTTCTTTAAATTGCACAATAGTGTTGCCTTCAATGTCATTCTTATTTTTTGTTTAGCCTTTTCTGATCATGCTCATTTTTTTTTCAAATATGATCCAAATAATAGAGACAATATAATCAAAGTGTTTTGTTTTTGTTAATGTAACTGATGTCTTCATTGCTGTTCTCTTCTTTTTCGCTGAAATTGGCATCGGCACTCTCATCAAAAAGTGAGTATGATCAGGAAATGCCACAATCACACACTGCAGACCAACCCACGGCGGCGCGAGGGAGAGTCACATAACATTTATAGTAAGAATACATCTGTAAGACAATTAAAGCAAAGCAACCAGCTTTCTGATCCTCTTCAGAATGATAGCAAAACTAGAATTGACACAAAGTAATGCATAGCAAACCAAAGACAAAAACAGAACTCACGCAAACAAGTGGAAGCACATTAAACAATAGATCAAGAACAACAATTCTGCTGTCACTGTCATGTGCCTGGTCAATATTAATCATAACCATTTCTTTATCTATGCCAAAGTCATTGTGTCTATAGCGCTATTCAACTGTCTTGACGAGCAATGGGGCATTTCATCTCGGTTCTCACTCTTTTCTAAAGTACGGATTAAGATGTCACTATGACTAACTTATGTGGATCCGTCTGTCATCTTGGAAGTGGTTCGCCTGATTAACTTCTTTATGGATGTTTTCAGATAAGTTATGTACTGCTAGATTCGGAAACTACAAGACAGGTGTGTCCAGGCGATCTCCCAGCTTTCGATAAAGGTATACACATGTGGACCCCCCAGGGGGTGGGGAGTACTCTCATTTTTTCTGCATACGTAGGCTCGGGCCCAGCATCTACCATTCACCCCCCCCCCCCCCAAAAAAAAAAAAAAAAAAAAATATCAGGATATCACCAAAAAAAAATATTTGAAATTTTAAGAACTCCAAAAAATACCCCCATTCTGTACCTTGACCTTACGAAAAGACCCTAAAATGCATAGAAATGACTCCTTAATATAGTCTTATTTGTGATGGCCCCCAAAAATATCCACAAAATCTTCATACCCAAAATAATATTTATTTTTCTGAAAACCCTAAAAGATATTGAAATTCAAATATTTGAACCCAAAAAATGACCCGAGCCTACGTATGTATGAAAATATCAGAGTACCCCCCGAGGTGGACCCCTTATTTGATTTACAGCGCAATTCAATACTACACACTTTTTTTAGTTTGATGCAAATATAATGCTTCTCACAGAATAGAAACCTGTTGTTGATAAGAGGAGGGCAATTGGTACTAGTATCAATATGCAGACACATTCCCAAAATATCCCAACTCAACCAGCCCAAATTGCAGTTTCCTTTGCTTAAAAGTATAATGTTCAACATTTCCTGATTGCTGGTATTGCAGAACACAGTGGCTCAGTTGGTACGATGTTAAACTGGGGATCGAAGGGATACTAATTAGAGACAGGCCGGAGTGGCTGTGATATGTCCTTGAGCAAAAAATGCTTTATTCGCTGCTAAGTACTGGTTTAACCAATGAAGACAGGAAATTGTCTCGACTTGAATGAAAAATTATTGACTGGGTCGTAAAGCATTAACACAAAAAGGCTTATAAATAGGTAGTTTTTTCCTTGTTATGCAACTGTGCAGTGGAAATCTAGATGCATTTTACCAATATGTTCAAACACAAGACAGCATTTGGTTTAAACACAAAACGAACAACTTTACCAATGTATGTAACAGCTCAACATCTTAAAACAATTTCGTAAAAATTACAAAATGTGATACCTTGCAAAGTAGTCATGGTTGTACCGCCATCAATGACGCACACGTACATTTTTTTATAATATATGTTTCTCAATGCTAATTGCTGATGTTAGATATCACTTTTTATACCACACGAACCAACTTTAGCATGGAATATTTCATGATGTGCGAGGTCTACACTAATGTAGGTGGTATAAAATAGTTATACCATGTTTGTCCCCCTGTACGTAAGATAATCCACTCGCTAAAGCTCGTAGATTATCTACACGTACAGGCGGACAAACCAATGGTATAACTATTACTTATTTAAGAAATATACAGATATCTGCTATGTAAATATCAGCAAATATATCTGTCTTCCCGTACTTTGACAAGTTTCACTATGCTTTAAAAGCTTCAAATTTCAAGTAATAGTTATACCATGGGCTGTCCGCCTGTACGTGTAGATAATCCACGAGCTTTAGCGAGTAGATTATCTTACGTACAGGTGGACAAACATGGTATAACTATTTTATATCACCAACATCAGTGTAGATCTTGCACATCACGAGATATTTCATGCTAAAGATGGTAAAGGTGGTATAAAAGTTCTAATTACAATACCGCTTATTGCTGTTATGGCCACAGACCTGTAAATGTAAAAAGGACACTGATTGGCTCAAAAGGTGGGTGGAAGCTCAGCACAATATTTTTAAGTTGTAAGGCGTTTCATGATTGGTCAATAATAAAACTAGGATATATACTGTATTTTTTAGACGGGTATATCTTTGCTGTACTTTTTGAAACAACATCTCATTGCTTTTGTTGATTAAGTTTACTGGTGTGGCTTAGAAAAAAGGACCTTGCATTTTGGTATTTTTTTCAATGAAAATTTCCTCTCTAGTAGGGTGCCCACCTTCAGGGGCCAAAAAATGGTAAAACATGGTGGTCACCATGGTATCTCATATTTGTTTATTGGTTGAACTAGGTCCAATCTGTAATTCTATGACAGCCTCATTGTGCTTGAAGAGTTGTGTGGGCCACAGCTTACTTAAAAGCTATAATGGAGGTCTATGGAAAAACATTTACAGGTCTGGGCCCTTATAGTTTATTTTGAAGCTGTTCGTGCTGAGTGTTTACATAGATAAAGAATATAGTTTGTTTCGTTTTTTCGTACAATGTATCTCCATTTAAGTGATATATATCCTACTTTCAAATTGGTACCGCTCTCTGCTGTACATTATAGCGGTATGTCTATTAAAATTTTAGAAACTTTTTTGAAGCTATTTTTTAACGCACAAGTCGTGCCGACTTTTCACATAGGTAAATGATTTAGTTTAATATGTTTCGTGTTTAGATATCTGCCTTTAAATGGTGGATATCTTAATTTCAAATAACGATGCCGCATATTGCTGTGTGTATATCTACATTTACAGATAATGTAGGCTGCTATTTTAGTGCACAGGAAAGGGCCAAGCTTTCACAACAGACTGTACCGGTATCTTGCTGTATTAATAGACATTCATACAACATATTGGCTGGACGAAAATCTATATAAATGACATAAAAATTGCATAAATGTATATAGATTGACAGTCGAAGACATTGAAAGAAATATATGGTCTCAGATTTCCAGACATCTAATAAACTTATACCTATATCGAGCCGGTATATATCAATTATACTATATAAACCTTAGTCCCCTTAGACTCGCCAATGTTTTATTCAAAACAACTCATCAATGGACGGGTAAGTATGCGTATGACGTAGATAGAAAATGGAGTCAGCACATAAGATATTGGTTCTTATCGCATAAGTGACCAGCGAAGGCTCTGGCGAGTCTGCGCATGCGCGCAGTCTCGCCAGTGCCTTCGCTGTTCGTACACACTAAGTTTGGAAGTAGATGATGGTTCATGGTTGACGTCAATGGATATCAGCGCATTCGATTTTAATACCGGCTTTAAGCATGGTGTATATGATAAATACCGTTATCGCATAGGCTGTGTCAAGATTATCGTGCAAGGTCATTAATTCAATTATTGCCAGACACCATCAACTAGCAGTCCAAAAATTACAAATTAGCAAACTCATATGCCAAGACAACACCATCAAAACAATCTAGACATATGACGTATGGATGTAGATGAAGCTCAAACTAAACTTTTCGCTTCTAGTCCCACTGTAAGCTGCGCATACACGTTGGAGGAGTGATTTTTATACATACGCTATAATAACCCATTAGCGGGCCCAAATGGTCAAACTTTTGGTAGGTAATAAAACATAAGTGTAATTTTACACCAAATATTTGGTGGCAGCTGAACCACAACTAATCTTGGCGTTATCTTTCAACTGCTTCACAAGCTACATTTTGTTTTATTGTATTGACCAGGGCCCGGAATTACAATGCCTACTTAAAGTTAAGCAAGACTTAAGTTAAGTATTGATATTTCAACATGCTATATTAAATGCTAAATAAATTGACTGGATAGATGTGGTATTTGTGGTCAAAGGTATCATTGTGATCTTCAGAAAAATTAAAACTAATTTGATTTTAATCAGATTTAAACGTTATTTTTGGCATCCTGAAAAATCAATACTTAAGTCTTCCTTAACTCTAAGAAGCCATTGTAATTCCGGGCCCTGGGTCCAAAATACAATGCTTCCTTAAAGTTAAGGACGACTTACGTTAAGTATTGAAATTTCAACATGTTACATTAAATGTTCTTTTTATAAATTGCCTGGAGCGATACAGTACTTATGGTCAAAGATATCATTGTGATCTACTGGACAAATTAAACTATTTTGATTTTAATAAGTTCGAAACGTTAATTTTAGCATTCTAAAAAATCAATACTTAGCTTAAGTCTTCCTTAACTTTAAGGAGGCATTGTAATTTTGGAGATTAAGTACAGAAATAACAGGAAGAAATGTTCAATATCTTCCACAAGCAAATTGTTGGCCTCAAATTGTTAAGTACTATCTTCCACAAGCAAAATGTTGGCCTCAAATTGTTAAGTAGGGAAGTAAGTGTACGGTTACACTAAAAGATGGCTGCCGTTTTGGTGCCAACTTACAAGTACACTTATTTTTTACAGTACATTATCATGCTGCCGAAAAGAGTCTATCATGATGCACGACCTATTTGACAGAGAGCCAGCACACGAGATTTGATGCGTGTCGTATATGAGTATCCAGCTGTGCTAGATGTCTACAGTTTCCTCCGAGGCTTGATCTACATCCATATTTTATGCATACGAGTAGTTAAGGCTCTGACGAGACTGTGCGTATGCACAGGCTGGTCGGAGCCCTAGTTGCTCGTTGCTCGTCTGAACCTTCGCTGCTCGCCGATGCAATATTTACCAAAATCTCGTGTGCTGGCCCAATTCATTTACTATATGTATACTGACGTACTTTAAAAACGCAACACTTGGAAAGCAGCTTTATTTTATGTCTTGAAGAAGAAGGCACAACACTCATTTTGATTTTATGTTAAAGAGTGTTACACCTGAACAACTTGTCCAATTAAAATAAATTTAACGCATTAAAATGTAATCTTTTCTAGTTCCATGAGACAAAATGTTATCAGTAAAAGATTCCCTACTTCTTTAAATCTAGAAACACGGGAAGTGTCAAAGAGCTTCGTGCATTAAGTAGCTAATTTGCACTCCACCCCCTCTGAAGCACAAAAGTGAAAGTTGCTTTCACCAATTTCTGCCGTTTGGTTTATCAGAAGAAAAACCCAAGTGTAAAAAGACTGGCATTTATTTAACTTTTACCGTTGCTATGGTAACAGAAAATGGTCGCCAAAATCGCCTATAAATAGAGAAATTGCCAGGTTGGACCACATTTGGGAGACTGATCTTTTTTAAGAATTAGCTATCAGCACAGCCAAATGACAATAAAACCTTTTAATATGTTGAGTTTCCTTATAATTCTTGTCATCTTTTTTATATTTGCTTGTGCTCTATGTTCATTGCTGTGTCAAAAGTCTCAAATTTGTTCCAAAATGGTTGTTTCTTATTTTCAGCCTATTTTGGCAGCCATTTATGTTACCATAGCAACGGTAAAAGCAAAATTTCAAATTTTACACATAGGCTATTGATATAATGAAGCAAAAGAAAGACATTAGTGAAAATCATTTTTTTGTATTTTTGCCTCATAGCGGGTGGGGGCGAAATATTCCCTTAATACACGTAGCTCTTTGTGTCATGGACTTTGTTAGTTCTCATACTGATTGGCAGATCTGCGATACAGCTTGTTTGCTTATCAGGCGTCCATCAATGTGTTCCCTTTAATTAGATGCCTTTAATATTTTCATAAGTAGAATTTACGTCTTCGAGTTAAGTTGTACAATTAAAACAAAATTATTACCTGAGGAAGCTAACTCGTGAAGTTTACATTCAACTACCTTTTGAAAGACATAAAGCAAGGTTAGTGTTGTGTTATTAAATGCGTCAGTATATCATTCTGGATTATGGTCCTTTGTAAGTGGGTGCCATTTGCTGCCCTGCTTGTCGTTCAAAATAAAATGTGTAACATTTAAACAATTGTCATCTATAGTTACTGAACCAACAAGAGTACCAACCACGACACCTACCAGTACATCTACCTCAGCATCTACTGTATCCAGAATTATATCCGTATCAAGGAGTACGACCAGGCCAGCACCAGTTTCAACATCAACACCACGTGCTATGAGCACTGTATCCAGTACACCAGCTTCCACAGTTAGTTCAACTGTCACCGAACAGAGCACAACCGCATCTACAATGAGTACAACCGCATCCACACAGAGAACAACTCCTTCCACACAGAGTACTACACCGTCCACTCAGAGTACTACATCGTCTACAAAGAGTACAACACAAACAACCAAAACTTCCACACAAAGTACCAGACAAAGTACCAAACCTTCCACACATAGTACCACAACTTCCACACAGAGCACTACGCCAACCACTCAAAGTACAACACTTTCCACACAGAGTACAAAGCCTACCACACAGACACTAACATCTAGGAGCAAGAGTACGAAACCTTCCTCACCTAGTACAACCCGTACCTTCAAACCTTACTTCGCTTCTTCAAAACCAACGCACAAAGCTACGCAGACAACTACTTCCAAGCCTAAAACGACAGACTGGACACTTGTTCCTTGGTCTACGCATGTGCATACAAAGCCCGCCCATCATCAAATAAAGACAACTCCCGCTGCTCCATATCATGGCCAAACTGCTGTAAATGGTAAGAATAGATTATCACATAAAGTCGCGTTTTAGAATGATATAACGCCATTTATTAAAATTTATAAAGCACTAGACTAAGTCGGCTTTATATTCAGTAACGTCATACAATGTAGCAACGTGGCGTATATATGGCAAAAATATGAGCCTAGTGCGCTAAAACGTGACTTTAAGGTAACTTTGGTATCATATGATAAATATAATTTGATAGTCGTCTGTCTGTATAATTGAATTTATTAAACTCGTTGTGAAAAAGCGATTAAATGCTCACCAAACTGAGCATTTTATGTCTTCCCCCCAACTCATTTGATAAATTCAATAAGCGAAGAGCACTCATGTAGCAATGTGTAACTTAAGATTCTCATTTTTTGTCACTAAAACCTCGAGAGTTCTAACTCTAGTAGCTCTACAATCTCGCTACAGTCAATATAAAGAGCATTAAGCGACAAATTGCCCCCTTTGAAGCCAACAACTGAAAGTTGCTTTTCAAAAATTTCTTCTGATTGGTTTATTTGAAGAATAACCTAAGAGTAAAGAGTTGGTATTTATTTAACTTGTACTGTTACTAAACTTACAAAAATGGCCACCAAAGTAGGCTTAACATAGAGAACTCGGCATTTTGGACCGAATTTGAGGCTATGGCGAATCAGCACAGCTAAATAAAAATACTTTAAATATGTTGTGTGTCGGAATAATTTTTATCATCTGTTAATATATCTTTCTGGTATATGCGTGTACTCTATGTTATTTTCTCTTTCAAAAGTCTTAATTTTATTCCAAAATGGTCGCTTTGCTATTTTCAGCCTATTTCGAAAGCCATTTTTGTTACTATAGCAACTTTAAAAGTCAAATTGATACTAGAATTTTACTCTTGTGCTATTCTTCTAATAAACCAATGCAAAGGAATTGGTGAAAAGCATTTGGAAAAAAAGAGATAAAATTATATCGAATTTTTTCCCAACTCGTTTAATAAATTCCATAAAACGGGACCAGTTGTACAAAAATCATTTGTTGCAGCTAAGCTGCCACTGTTCTTGGTGTTAATTTTCTACTGAATTCGGGATTCTGAACTCAGGGTTTTGAGGCGGACTTTCTATAGATAGAAAATCGGTTTCAGAATACTGATCAATGCTGAATATTCGGCAGATTAAAACCACTTCTAAGAGCAATTATCAGATTATATAAAGATGCAGTCTATACGAATTGGTCGCAATTTGCATGGGTGAACAAGTTTCGAGTTTCTACCTGATGTCAGATATAGTGGATGATGTGGCCTCAGAATAATTAATTAGGAAGATTTAAAGTTTTAGATCATGCAAATGCAAATGCCTATTCAATCTCGAAATTGCTAATATTTTGTTGGTATATGGTTTGCATTTCCAAAGATAAGGATTTTGCAAATTGTTGAACTTTCACCCATGGATTTTTACGCTGTATGTTATAAAACTTGTTATGTTAAAGCCAGGTCCTCTCTTCCAGTCGGCAACCTAAATCTATGCCCAAACGCCATACGTAACATACAGGAGCACGGTACACGCAATCTCCGACAGCATGGACAGTTCTGCTACGAATTACGAACTGAGACTGATGATTGGATGTCTGCCAGCTCAGACTGTTTCTCCTACAACAACGGCTTCCTCGTGCAAATCATGAGCCAACAAGACCAGAACTTTATCATGAATTTTTTGAGGGAAGAAAACGTACACGTACCAGTCTGGATTGGATTGAACGACAGGGGGCGGGGAATGGAAGAGCATTTTTACTGGGATTCAGGTAAGGCTGTCTCATGGGCGGATCCGGAGAGGGGAAAGGGGGTTTACTTAAAAATTCTAGTACTGACCCCACTCGAGAAGCAATTGGACACGTCCGATTGCTCCTCGAGGGAGGTCCGTACCATAATCTGTGAAATATTTGAACAAAAAAAAAACCTTGTCAGGACACGCCTAACGAAATCTTCTGGATCCGCGCATGTGCCTTGTCTATAACTGTTGTGAAATGACCAAAATATTTGGGGGAGAGTTTGGAGGGTTACTATGCAAATTTGTATAATGTGACGATTAATTGATTAATTAGTTATTGTCCCGATATATAAGATAATTACAGTCAAGCCAGAGAAACACTTGACATAAAGTGTAACCCGTGTGCACTACGCCAGAGAGAGGTGTGCACAAGACTTTGAACTTCATCTGCGACCCATGTGCACTAGACTTTGAGACCCATGTGCACTAGACATTCTGACCAAGAGGTAAATGAGAACTCCTTGTGTACAAAGAAGTTCAATCCCTGTATAGCACATAACACAAGTTACATGTACCACAGCAAACAGTTTGGACCCAGATCATGTGTGGCAAAGTGTCAGCCCTGACCTGAATCCTAATTGACACTCTTATAAATGTCCATGTGTATTTTTTAATGTAATCGAATTAATTTTTCATTGATAATATTTTACATGAGGAAAAGGACATTCAACATACTTGCTAACACTTTTTTGTGATACCCATTCACCTTGTTTGTAAAACTTGATGATTAGCCTGAGGGGGTAGGACTAATTGTTTTATTACCATTAACTACATTACTTATGCGATAATGTTAAAGAGTTTTCTGAGCCTCATCAGAGACAGTCCTATACTATAGTGACTCTTTATGTGAACATTGGCCTCAAATATATTTGTTGGCAAACCGAGATCCTAATTAGATATGCAGTCTGTGACGTCTGATCTGGGTCTACATTTTTTGGCAGTGTACTAGGCTTATCTCTGTCTACTAGTCTTAAATCTGTCTACTAGTGTAGTCTGTTGATAATCTTTGCTAGCTAGTTGGACCCAGATCAGGCAAAAAATACAACCCTGCTTTCTGTGCAGCCCAATCTGGCTCTACACTGTTTGCCTATGACCACAAAATGATCATAGGCTTAATTTTGGTTAACTGCCATCTGCTATTAATCTTTGCGCAAACAAGTTTGACCCAGATCAGTCCTGACGTTTAGTCAGGCCTGATCTTGATCCAAAACTGTTTGCACTCTGATGGTAGAGACCACGCGTTTTGTGGCATCTGGTTTGTCTATGTGGAACAAAAAGGAAACTATGCTCATGATGGTTAACTCTTTGCCTACTATTCTTGTGTCGTCTGCTGATAATCTTTGCAAATAGAATGCACCCAGATGTTTGGCCTGATCTTAATCCAATCTGTTTGACACTCTAAAGAACTTTTCGAAAAAGATGACTAAAACTGTAGACACCCAAAACACATGCATAATTACCAAGAAGGGTGTAAAATGCTTTTTTATATCAAGATAAATGCTTTTTATTAAGTGGATGGATGCATACCTGTTTCACACTTTGTATGCTGGGTACTTTTTAGTTCATGCATTTGGATGTCTGTGTTTTTTAACCATCTTTTTAAAAACTCCTCCATTGAGGAACACCCTCAGATTGTCAAACAGTTTGGATCCAGATCAGTTAAACAAAATGTCGGGCCTGATCTGGACCAATGTTTTTTGCAAAGATAATAAGCAGAAGGCAATCACTATTTTAACACATTGATAGCTTGAGGGAAGGATTAATTATTTTATTACTGAACAGTGTCAATCCCTGTGTTCTTAACCATTATCCTGCCATATACTTTTTTTCACTTGACTACTTTAACAATGTAATCACTATAGACACTGACCAGACCTCTATATAATTTAAGTTAAAAGCCATTTATACATTTCCAGATGAAAATCATCATGTAAGGTGGGTTAGGAGCTAGGATTTATAGCTAAACCCAGCTATAACTATATTTTCTGTCACTCAACAGGATATTGGTCTTCTGACCAGCTTGTGTGACCAATAATGTGGTCAATTCTTGAAGATGTATTATTGTATTGCATACAGGTGTAAACCCCTATCAGATCATAAACCCTTTGTTTTCTACCAGATTAAATAATATTTGCTTCTATCTCTTAAATATTAGCTCTTTCCCTTGTTAACAGTACATTTTGTTGTCTGCTGATAACCTTGCAGTTAGCACACAGATCAGCTTGAGGACTGATGTTCCATTGGTCCTGATATGGGTCCAAATCGTACAGGTGTTTGTGACAGCACAGCCTGATTATAGCTATGATTTCTTGTAAATATTACTGGAAATTCACATAACAATCAGTGATTTTGATAGGAACTGACCAGCTTAGATTAACGATAATTAGAATTCATTACTCAAATATTTAGCGATTAAAGAAATTTGCTTCATGCTTGATTTCTATCTAAAAAATAACTTAAACCATTTTTTGTTCTAAGCGATTTTTGTTAAAGCAAACAGCTGGGACCCAGATTTGGACTGCCTTTCTGTTGGTCCTGATCTGGATCCAAACTGCTTGACAATCTGACAGTGTTCCTGAAAGAAGTTTTGGAAAAAGTTAATTTTGAACACAAATAGTCAGCAGACAACAACAATTACAAAAATTAATAAAAAAAAAGGAACTTTCAACTAATATAGAACAGTTTCAATTATTTTGGAATGCAAACAGTTAGGGCCCAGATCAGCACTACCTGATCTGGATCCAAACTGTTTGAGAATCTGAGAGTGTTTCTGAAAGATTTTTTTTAAAACAAAGTTATTTCAGCAGACCACAAAAATGTGAGCATGACAGGCTGGTCTGGACATTTTGAGTGTTAGCAGAATATGTTCACATCTAACTGAAAGATATTTTTGTTAACCTGACAGTAGATGATCGCTTTTAATTGGCCTTTAACTGACCACACGTGTTGACCACCTATTGTTAAAAGATATCACCTAGCCACTTAATCCTTTACAATGTAATTAATCAAATACACATGGAGTTTTACTTAGCAGGTTTAGTACACAGGCATTAGCTGTCACAAACAATGTAGACACAGATGAGAAAGCGCTAGCAAGTAATGAGTTAAGCCAGTCATGCCAATTAAGGAAATTACCTGGTGTATCCTTGTGATGAAAAAGTTTCTGTTTTTGTGTGTGTGTGTGTGTGTGTTTTTTATAAATTATTTGCTCCCAGAATCAAAAGAAATTCGTTCCTGATCAGTCTGCTCTTAATGAAGCACGCTGATCTGAGACTATTTTCTATCTCAGTGATAACTTTTGCCACAGTTGTTATATTAGAGTAAATTTAAGAACAGTGCTTTTGCAAACAGTTTGGATCCAGATCAGGTCTAACAAACTGTCAGAACGGATCATAATCTAAATTGTTAATCACTCTGATGGTATTTCTGAACTAAAACAATGAAAGGCAACTCTTGATATTATGTTATCATAAAGCACAGAAGCCATAAAATTTGACAATTTTGAACACTAGGCACTGAGTGCCAGATGCTTAACCCCTGGCCTGCTGAGCAAGTCACATGCCACTCAGTTTTAAATTATCACTTCATTTGTTATAATAAATTCTGGTTTGACAAAAATAAAAAAAAACAAACATAAAATTATTTCATGGAAACTATCAGAGTGTTAACAGTTTGGATCAGATTAGGTCAGCATTCTGTTGGGTCTGATCTGGGTATTTGTTTGCAAAGATTAACAGCAGATAACACAATTCTCCGCTGGCAGGCAAAAACTATTATGAAAAAAATAGAAGATTGGGCCTGGTATAAAGGAAAAATGATTGGAAAAGATAGATTTTTACATCAGCTAATGTAAAATTTAAAAAAAATAAAAAATAGAAACTAAAAAAACATAAAAAATTTAAAGCATACAAAACTGTCAACTCAATTATCAACAAAAATCTTTATATCTGCAGGCAGACTGGTTTTGTTCTGTGTGCCTACACACTTGGGCTTATTGAGATATGAAAATGTAAAATAGTGATCAAAGCTGACACATCTAAATTTGATTGGATAAATAAATCTAAAAGAACCAATTAATAATAAGTTAATTAATTGAAATAACGGTTAACCATTAAAAAGTTAAACGATAATAGCAAATAAGATTTTATTAACTAATTTGATTAAATAAATGAATTGAAGCATAAGAAAATAAATTTTGAAATTTACATTCAACTGGAATTAGTACAATATACAACAAATAAACAATCAGTTTGAATTTTCTATCTTTGCAATACTTATACCAGATGATATCAAGTAAATGTTTGTGCGCTTTTTGCACTACAAGTGCACTATGGTCTAAGAATTAGATACATTTCATCAATGATTGCTTTGCACTTCATGATAGATAGATAGATAGATGGTTTATTTGAAAATTCCAGTAGGCAATAACGCCCATGAGGATATACAACATAATATTATATACAAACATGGCAGAAAATAGTGTAGTTTAAGCAGAACATGTTCATATCAAATCAGTGGACTAGGGTTTCATGTGCACTAGGGTTTGAGACTGGGGTGCAACTCATCGCTCAAAGCTAGCTCACCTGTAGTGCAAACCATATAATACTCATGTACACAAGGGTGTAAAGTGTTTCTCTGGCTTGACTGTACATGTATACCAATAAGTTCAAGACTACAATTGGAATGATCGTGTTAGATATTTTTCACTATCGATTATCGGCATGATCAGAGAATTCTATCTCGGGAAAGGTGGATAAGAGAAAACCCAAGTTATTATTCTTACTTGCCGAGCTGCAAAGTGGGTTAAGATGTTTAATCATTGGAAAAAGAGTTGAACTCTTAATATCAGAAAACATTATCATTTTAGAAAATCTATAGCAAATTCTGTATAGTTTATGCTTAAAAAAACGTGATAATTCACAGTTTTGAAAGCGTGAGGAAAGCGCACACTAGCTAACGTCATTTGTTACTGCAATACGACGTCAATCATTGCGTTAGACGGTGGAACGTCGTTATTACGCTTGAAAGACGTTACATTTACATGTAAACGTATGCGACGTAGTCTAAATATTGGCGGGAGTTCTTCAGGGCAATGGCGGAAAGTTGGAAGAAGCTGAAAACTTCGAATGTGTTTTTGTCATTTATTGTGTGTTGGAATCGAAATAGATCAGCTCTTATACGTGAATTGTTGAGTAATAATTCACTGTTTATCAGCCAGTTGTACGAAGCTACGCGTTCGTGATTTGATCTTCTTTACAACTGACCTCCAAACAGTGAACTATTTCTCAACAAATCACTGATAGAGCTGATCTATTTCTTAAGCAAAACAAGCATCAACAAACCGGGCCGCGTAGCGCAGTCAGTAACGTGTCTGACGACAGATGCGAGTCTGACTGAAGATCCAGGGGTCGCGAGTTCGATCCCGGTCCGGTCCCATACTTTCGTGGAGATTGATCATGAAATAATTTCTACGGTCATTCTCCTCCCTTCCGCTGAATCATTCAAGAAGGGTTGTTGTCAGTTACAAGCGAAAGTACATGTATGTGCTCGAAGTACTTGTTAACTGCTTGTTCAAGCTTGCCCAGGAAAAAGTGTGGTTAGGTGAACTGACCGTCCCGCCATGACCATAGCTGTTGACTTGGGACGTAAAGCAACAAAACAAACAAACAAACAAGCATCAACCGCAACGACATTCTATACTGACGTCACCAAAACATGCCTCACTCATTATCACCGTTTTCATAGCAATGGTATAAAATATTGGTCATTCACCTACTGCTTATTACATGTACCTGTGCCGCTCTAGCGAAAGCAGGTCTAGTAGTGGGTCCACTCCGTCCGTTTGTCCGTCCGTTTGTCCGTCCGTACTCACGAATGGACCCTTGTTTGGTACTTTAAATTTCCGAAATTTCTCTAGAGCAGAGTTTGGTCTTGTCCATGTAGAGGTTAGGCGAGGTTGAACAATGGCTTTAATTTGATATCAAGTTACCGTGATATTCTGATGACGTCATTAGGCTTAGTTCACCAGCGCTTCAGCGCTGGTGATATACGTTAGTAAACTTCCATTGGGCGCGTGTTCGATTCGGGCCTGTTCCATTAGCAAGTTCCGGAAATGGATCGATTGTAAACTCCCCAGCAGCAGTGTATTTTACTGTTCTTTCTCAGACTCCCCGTCGACCAACCTACTTCCAAAGTTCAACCATTGCTTTGGATACCAGATTGCTTCTAAAAGCGAAAATGCCTATTAGAGACCTTACCACTGAGCTAGAATCCCGATCAAACATGGACCCTTCGGATATTCTAGACTTAGTGTGACGAAATATCTAGATGTAGATGGGTCAGTTTCAATCTACCCCCTAGGCATTATGTGCATTGTCTTCGATTGAGGAATACGATTGAATGACTTAATACATACTGCTGGAGAGGGGGTTAACTCTACCAATATTCAGTGTGATCATGAGCAGAGTCTTACTGGAATATGCATATTTCATGTGTTTTATTTGCTTCCAATGGATCACCTATGTACAAATCGTTAACTAAAACCAAAAATACCCATTGCTTGAAGCACATGAAACGCTGAAAAAGAGTGGCTTCAGCAAATGCAATTTTAAAACACTATACAAGTTCTTCTTTAATAACTGTAAAACGCCATGCGATGGTTCTAAGCTTTTTTAAAAGCTAACCTTGTGTACACATTACGGCATTATTCGTCAATCGCTTATGATTTCAATTTGAATATGCGATCTACGCCGTGTATGTTTTGCTAACCATGTTCAAATTTTGGACCAATTTTTCAAACAGTCATGCTTGCAAGCAATAATTTTATAAAATTATGACGTCATATTTGAGACAAAATGTAAGGTCTGTTTATGAAAGTTGTCGACGTACTCGTTTTAGCTTAAGTAAAGGAAAAATGATAAGGGTGGAATGTTAGATAATACACCAAGAATATGCCTACATAAAATTACGCCATAAAAGATGAGCTGCCACGCTCAATGAACAATTTGATGTCTACATTAACGTCATCCAAAACGGCCATCTGGAACACGGGTCAGATTGCGTTTCTTCAGCAATCGTTGCTGATTAAAGAATTTAGACTTTTGCATATGATTCGTAACAATATTTTCAACCACTTTCCAAAGCCATGAAGTTTAATTTAACTCAAATGCATGGCGCAAATGCGGGTGGCGTAAGTTGTCTCGTTCAGCACAAGCATTAAACATTGTCTAAACATTATAAACGCATTTTCTGCAGTAAAGAGACGATTTTGCAATAGTAAAACAAGTCTTTCTTACCAAATCATTATTACAAGTAGTGTCTGGAAACAAAGAATAAGTGGCTAAAATCCTGTGTCGCACGAAATTGATGACCCTATCTCAAATCGAAGTTGTTTTCTCAACCTTAAATATTCTTATATTCTTACAGAAATCGATTTCTTCAGGAGATACACTAGACTGATTAAACTTTATTGCGCACTAAAATTCAAAACTTTAGTCTTTTCAGTCTATAAGATATTCATGTTTACTCCTAGATGAGGCGTTTTTTGTTGACGTCAGTAAATAAGTATTTAACAAATCACATGCTTTAAGAAGCCCAGCAGGCACACAGCATTAAGACAACTTCGTATCAACGTCCAGGCGATGTCATGATGTCGACTTGACTTTTTGACGCCGTGTGCCTGCTGAAAGATGTCAAATCATATGGAATCAACAATCAATGGATAATGTTATTTTATTTAAAAAAAAAAACAACAACAATTATGTTATACACATTTCTACATGTATTTTGTTTTTGGCTGAGTAGTAAAAATGGCTCGGTTCTGTTTAAGGAGCTCGCCCGAAATTTACCAACTGGGACCCAAATAGAAAGGACAACGATGGGCCGCATGGTCAGGAGGACTGTGTGATTCTGAAACCTAATGGACTCTGGGATGATTCTATCTGTAACCATGGATTCATCTACGCGGATCATCGCCACCCATGGATATGCCAGTATCGTACGTATCTACTGTGGACATTTTTGGGAGAACAAATGAGATTATGTTACTTAGCATAAGCGTTAAGTATTTCTTTATGTCAAAGTCATTTTCAAACTTGCACACACAGCTTTCCTTTGAAGCTTAAATAACATTTTTGGTCTAAGTCTTTATCTACATAATTTGAATGTGCGAGCGGCAAAGGCTCCGGTGATATTGTACTGTTTGCAAGCCAGACTGAGCCTTGGCTGTTTGCCGATACGATGTGTACCAAAATCTCATGTATTAGCCACTATGACGTAATTGCGTCATCCCAAGCAAACATTTAGTGATCATATTTGTATCAAAAAGAACAGTCGATTCGCATTTGAGCCATGACATGAGATTTCTAAGAATGTGGCATTTTGACAAGCCTGTGCAGCCTCATTTTAAGCTTAGAAACTCCAAATGGTGTTCGGTCAGTAGCTTAGTCATAAAATATTCAAGCGACTAGCAAAAGCTCTGATCTGACCACGCGTATGCGCAGGCCGATCTGAAACTTTGCTGGTTGCATATACCACATTGTTGGAAATCTCATGTTGCGGCTAATATGTGTACCATGTCAAATGTTTAGTACAAGCGGTCGCTGGTCCAGATCATGAAATTATATGCTCAGCTAGATTTAGATCTTAATAAAGGCACAGAGTGCATACATGTACCCGGTGAGTAGCCGCACGGATACTGTATACATAATTGTGAAAAGAGTTATAATGTGGCATAAAACCAAATAATATCCAATTCAAACGTTTCGAATCAAATTTCATTGCAAACGTTTGGCTTTAAGGCTTAGTATATATACTGAACGAAACTTCTAAACCGCCAGTTAACAAAGCACATTTTTTCAATATAACTCATTTATTTTTAAACTGATTGAAATGATATTTGCCGCAGTATATTTGGACATATGTATGCGTCGATTGAACATAACGCAGTTTGATTCAATAAGGATGTTCATTTATGCGTAACGATAGAGTACTTATACCTGTTTTGCACGTGGCACACAAATGCTAAATGTTTATCGCCATGTGTATACTCGTATTTTCATGGACAACTATCGGACAACTTTATTTTATCACAAAAATGCCAACGTTTGGGTTGTATGAGTATAAAGTAGAGGGGTCGGGCTGTGGGTTCAATCGAAAATGGGGCTTCGCTGAGACTGATTCATTATTTATCATAAAGTTTGACATGTTTTGATAGAACCGAAAGTTTATACCACAACATGTCGGTCATTTTTCATTTTTACACTCGTATGACGAGAAAAATCGACAAAAACTGAGTTTTACGCATGTCATAAAATGTCCTGTATAGTCCACCATACTTTGGTGCGGTGGTGCACAAATGCTGCATTGGAACGTCGGAAGTGTCGAGATTGATGTGCAGTAAACGGTTAATGGGTGACGAATGTTTCAATAATTTTGAAGACAAAAACATTTCATCATCATAAACACATTTTTGTGTTCTTTTAGGCCATATGAGACTCAATAGGAGCACTGAATTGCATGAACATTGCCACTTTATTACAAAATAAACACGATAGTGTTTAATAATGTCCATTTACAGCACTAGAAAGCTTCAGTAGTATTGTGGACAAAAACATGTCATCTCCATAAAGCATTCTTGTGTTGTTTTATGTCATATGGGCTTCCATAGGAACAATGTGGATTTCCTGAAAATTGCTTATTAATAAAAGCGAAATCCAAAAATGTTCAATAATGTCCATTTATAACACCATAAAGTTGGTGTTTTTCACTTTAGGTCCCTTGAATACTCGGTTTTAAGCGATGAGTTCAAATTCTGGCGTTTGTGTGAAAATGAAATGCGATGGTGCTTTTATACAGGCTATCAATAGTGCATGTTATGTTCAATTTATGAAAATGAAATTTTGACAGGTTCTGTTTAATTGATTTTTCCATATTGAGTGTAAATTTTAGCCATGTATGTATCATATATGTTAAGATATATGAGAAAATGTCGAGTGGCGGTTTGGAAGTTTCGCTCAGTATACTTAGTATACACTATAGTGTAGATTTTATTTTCTTGTCTTTTGGGATCATGGGTTTCATTACGGAACTTTGAAACTATTAGAGGGTCACTGATGAAGCCTAATTGGCAGAAACTAGCTAGTCTGGCCCAGAAAATATGCACACTCTAGTTTCAGTTCTTTGATGCAGTCTTTGCTTACAAAGGATACCCTTTTAAGAACATATTAGTGAAGAACGTCGGAAGCGTTGGTGCTTATATGAAATTGAATTCCAATTACTTGTTGCACAGGGCTTTCGTCATCATCACGAGACATATATGTACACTTTGTTACGAGCTGTACACTGAAGCTCACCTTTCGCTTTGACAATGTGTACAGTCAAAATGGTTTTCCAACTTTTTCTTGCATTGGTCAGAGACCCTTCTGCAACTGTTGACGATTATCGGAAACTATGCTATCTTTGGCAAGTGCAAGATTTTCTAAATTTGAAATAAAATATTTATGTTCTCTGCAAATATCCATAGCCAAAGTGATTTGCAGAGGACATGCAGTTTAAGTTAAATCAAATGATATGGTAATTGGTAACAGACTTCAAGTGTCACATCCTCCGATGGGTCAGAAACCAAAACAAGGAAATAAATGGAAAAGGGTGAGTTTCCTGCTGCTTGTTTTGTAGAAACCAACGACAAAGTTTGTCATGTCTGGCAACAGATACGAGTCTGACTGCAGATCCAGGTGTCACGAGTTTGATCCCAGCCCGGTCCCATACTTTCGTGGAGATTGATCATTAAATAATTTCTACGGCCATTCTCCTCCCTTCCCCTGAATCATTCAAGAAAGGTTGCTGTCAGTTACAAGCGAAAATATGTGCACGAAGTACTGGTTACATTTAACTGCTAGTTCAAGCTTGTCCAGGAAAAAGTGTGGTTAGGTGAACTGACCATCCCACCATGACCATAGTTGTTGATTTGGGACGTAAAGCAACCAAACAAACCAACAAACAAACTAAAACGACAAAGTTTGTATAGAATTTCCAGTGGGCAGCGTGTGACAAGAAGTTCAGACGGCGTGGTATAATTATAATACATGTACTCTGGTTAAAATTTGAAATGTCGTTTCGTACACTTTTTGCAAAAGTGCCTGTACCTGGGTCTCCAGTCAACAAACGGCCAACGGTTAATCACATCTGATACACAACACATTTACGGACAAATAAATGACTGGGTGGGTCTATAAATACTCTCTGTTGTACATTAACCTTTTGCTTCATCATCAGTTGTTTTTGCTTTCACAACATAATTTCAAGTCGCATACAAACAGTTTGGAATCAAATAAGTTCTTAAAAGGGTATCTATAGGGACTGCTCTCTATAGGAACTACTCTTGTATTTTGGCTTCCTAAGTTTAACAGCAGATGACACTGCAGGCGACTTCACTCGCCAATGGCAGTGTATATGCATGTAAAGAACTATTGGGACCTTTGCAGCCCATAAAGCGCCTAGCAAAAGCTCTGATCAGACTGCGCGGATGCGCAGGCTGATCTGAGGCTTTGATGGGTGCACAAGCAAACGTGAACCATTTCCTGGACACCGGCTCAATTTATTATAACGAAGCACCAATACGGTCATGACTTTATTGTGGTTTGTGCCCACACAAACAGAAACTTCGCGATCTTGTAGCAATACATCAAAATATGTTCCTTTGCTGACAAGGCAAAACGACAGGACAAAAGCGAACGTACTGAGGAATTGAATGAAATTTCCCTATGAGATCGTCTTGGATAGTGTCTTATTTTGGAGTTATTCTTTTGATAAATATTTCTTATGAATTATGCATTATTTTTTCTGTTATTATCTCGCAATACTGATTGCTTATTAAAACTGTCTTGCTTATTCGCGCACGGAAAAAAACGTTGTCATGGTTGTTGTACACCTAAATTTTGCGACAGCTGGGTTGTAAGTGATCTAAGTGTCAATTTTTCTACTGCTCTGTTCGAATGTATTACATGTAAATAGCAATGACATGTAGGATTTTGTTAAGAAATTTAGAATATTAAAAATATTGTGACTCATGTTGTCCGCCAAAAGTGTTGCCAGCCAAGGCTGCAGGGGTGGGTACTCATCAATTAACTTGCTGCATAGGCTCGGCCCCAGCATCTTAATTAAATATTTACCCACAAAACATATCAGGAATCAAAACAGTTTTGTATTTAATAATATGTAATCTATTTATTGTTTGTCTACATTGGCCTGAGACATATGCATATTCAATGACCTTTCTTCCAATCTTCGGCAATCTTCGTAAAATGTGTGTTTTAGAATGTGGCACAATTACTTTTACGAATGG
Source organism: Loripinus fragilis (assembly GCA_964019695.1). Taxonomy (NCBI): domain Eukaryota; kingdom Metazoa; phylum Mollusca; class Bivalvia; order Lucinida; family Lucinidae; genus Loripinus; species Loripinus fragilis. The sequence goes on along the minus strand of OZ026529.1, from coordinate 62,215,938 downwards.
AAAAATTTCCAATTCCTCGATAGCCTAATGGATAACAGGCTGTCCTTTACACTCAAAGGTGTGGGTTTGAGTCCAGTAGCATTTCATTTTTTTCTTCTTTCTTTTTAATTTGCAAGCTTTTTCGTTTTTATTCTTGATTTTCTGTACACATGGATATATTTTTGTATCTGGCATACGATTATTCAACAAATACACACGTAGAATCGTGATTAATTTAAATAAGCCGCAATGTAATAACTCTTTTCACGCTGGATGATTTCTGCGTTGTGTCCTTGAGCAAGAACATTAATTCTAGCTTAGTACTGGTTCAACCCAGGAAGACCGGTCCCTTTATAACTGAAAGATTGTTGATGGGACGTAAAGAATCAAATCAAACAAACAAACAAAACGCTGGATGATTTGAATACATTTGTTGTCATCTGCTGACTTTTTTTCAAAATTAACTTTTTTCAAAGCATATTTCTGGAACACTATCAGTGTCCAACGGTCTGTATCCAGATCAGGACAGACGTTCTGTCGGTAATATCTGGGAACAAGCTGTTTGCAAAGGTTATCAGCAGACAACAAAATTCGCCGCTGACAAGAAAAGAGTGAGGAAACCTAGGAAATAATGAAAATAAAAGCGACTAAATATAAATGAAAGATGTAAAGCCCACCACAAGATGACGTAAATATAAGAACAACTTTAAATTTAAAAAAAGGATGCAATTTGAAAATTATATAAAAAGGCTTTTCCAGGTTTCGATCCAGGTAAGCTTGATCTGTAAGTTGCCACCTAACCACTAGGCTATCAGATCATTTGTATTCAAGAATCGACATTATCTTGATATTCCTGTTAAATTCATGACCAAGGTCGGAGTACTTCACGAGAACGCACGAATATCACGAAGATTTTGGCGAAAATTAATCAGTCTCATGTCAATTTTGGCAAACTATAACGGTTTTTATTTAGTCCGGAACAACCAGTGTGAACACGAACACCCAATTGAGCAAACAATAGACTCGATTTGCACGTGCGTATCAGGTATGGATTGCTGTCAATCGTAATACCAGTGTCACTTCTGGCGAATGGATTCGATGTGCGAAGAGTATTACACGGCCAAGTGAGCTATGTCTCTGTCTTTCATGAGTTTATGATCTGTTGCAAAAATCTAAAGATTCATTAAAAGCTTGCTTTGAAAATGTAAATATGATTCTGTGAGAAGCGATTCGATCATGTTGCGAGCTGAACATTTCTTGTACTTCAACAACGGCAGAATCTAGGGCGAAGATTTGGTACCAGTAAAATGCATTTAAGCCCCCCGGTGGCTTAGGCTGCTGTCCGTTCTAAGGCGGTGGTTCTGTTGTTGTTGACTTTTTGTTTATTGTTACTCCCATTGTGGGAGTCTGTAATTGTTCTATGTTTTGTTGTACGTTACTTTATGTCCATTCTAGTATTGCAATCATCTTGATGGGGAAGAGAGAGCTGATTGCTTTGCTTAATTTGTCTTCCTGGTGTCCCGTGATGGTTGAGCAGCTCTTCCTCGCGGTGCCACGGGGTTGTCTGCAGTTTGTGATTGTGGTATTTCCTGATCATACTCACTTACTATTTATGTTGTTTGAATTTATTTATCATCATTTTTATTTTACAGATATCAAACATCATCATGGAGGGTAACTCTACCAGAATTCTTCGTTGCGTAAGAAAGCAGCTTATTCCTCCTTGCTAATGGATATTATATCTGTTATTCTAAAGAAATAAATTAGTTTTATTCTAGTTATCTTGCTTTGTTCTAACTTCTATGGGATTTTTTGGGTATTAGGTTGATGTCATCAGGTCAAAAGATACATTGAACCAGGGATTTATCCAAGCCAAACATTTAACCTTATTCACCATGCTCGCTTTACACATTTTGGCCAATAACTGAGAGCAATCCTTCTTGAATAAATGGAAGGGGGAAACAAAAACTGTCTGACTATGGGACCAAAAAGCTGATTTTGCAGACTGAACCCTGCCCATCCGTTTAGGCTAAATGGGAGTATCAGGGGGATGTCAAACGGAAGTATACGTTTGGAAATAAATATTAATGAAAACGCCGAATCACTTATGGAAGCATACTTTAATAACAAAATCAATGTTGAGCAAGAAAAAAAATTGTGTGGGGACGGGATAGAAAAATCCGTCCCTCGGAATCTCCATTTGTCGTCACTCGGCAAGCCTCCTGATGCCAAACGGTGATCCGATGGATATATTTTCTATACCACACTTGCACTCATGATAGATTCTTATAGCATTATATTACATGTACATACGATTAGTTCCATACAATTGCATAGCGGCTTGGATGGGAGTGTTTCGACTGGGCTTGAACTCACACATTTATACAAACAGTAACTGATGGAACATGCAAATCTTAGTCAGAACAATAACGTGTACTTGCTCTACCCTTAAAAGTTTAGTTGTTTTGCTTTTCCTTGTTTGTGTCGATGCTTTATGTGTCAGTCAACTAATTTCAGTTATGCTGGGACATTTTCCTGTCCTCCTAGGTTGAACCAGTACTAACCAGAGGATAAAGTCCCTTCTCGAAATAGAAGCCTTCTGGCAAAATACTGCAGGAATATTGCAGCAACAGTGTCTGGCAATATTGTGGCAATATTGCCGCAACGTTGCGGCAATACTGGATTTCGCATGCAAATTAATATTAGGAAATCTGGCAATATTGCAGCAATTCTGGAAATATTGCCAGAGACTGTGTATACACTTATGCATATATATGCATTGATGGAATCAAGCTGATCTTTAAAATACATATTTACTACTTTAGAACAGTTCACTCATTCTTCTACTTTAGAACTTGCTATTGCCAATAATAAAGTGACATATTGTTGTCAACATTGCAGTTTTGAATTCTCTTGTGAAAAGGTGGGTGGGGTGCCTGGTATATAACAAACAGTACATTTTTAGTTCTCTCAGGCTATATCAGTGACAGATGAACATATAAATAAACTTACTTTTGAACCTAAATTGTGCAAGAGTCATTTGTGATAAAATAAAGCTAGAATCAATCCTTTTCACAGAAAACAAAAGTACTCCCACCTGCTTGCTATATTTCTTTCCCTCCAAAACAGTGGTCACATAATTTCAAATTAGCTGCAATATTGCGGCTATATTACCACTGGCTGCAATATCGCAGCTTTCAGAATATGCTGGCTCTGGCAGTAGCTACGTTATTGTGGCAATATTGCTACTAATGGCAATATTGCAGCTTTCAGAATATGCTAGTTTTAGCAAGCAATTCATATTGCAGCAATTTTGCCGAAGTGTTTACATTTAATACCTGGTATGTTTTTATCGTCTGATGATATTTCTCCTCATAATTAACTTTCATAAAGACACTTTAGTTTTCATGAATGCAAACAGAGTGTATAACTGTTTAGGTACAGACTAGGCTCGACAAAACGTACTGATGAATATAAATCATGTATGTAAATAAGAAATCTATTCATAAAAAGTGTCCAAACGTGTTCAAACAAGGGAAAAGTGACATTATATAACATGTTAGTAAATGTTTCTGGAAGCAATCTACATGTAACATTTAATGCTACTATTCACAAAAAGGGCGATATCGATCAGTCAGATCCTTTAAACCATTGCCATTCGTCTCTTTTTAACGGCAGTTAGAAAACTTATAGAAAAACTCGTCCAAAAATATGTCTTAAAATTTTGTTGTTAAATGCAATTATTACAACTCTTTTCAGCCAGACTTTGTTCCCGGATAAGCCACCGTGAACCAACTAATTGATATCTATAATATGTTTTGTAAAGCTCTTCATGGAGGCTATGGAGTTTAAGCTGTATTTAGTGATGTGAGCAAAGCATAAAGGTCCTCTCTACAAACTTAGTTGAGATGTTAATGTAAATTGTTCCTCTATATAACAAAATCTATTCTTGAAAAACATCACTGATAGTCCCACTGTGAACAAGAAGAGATTGAAGACACTCATCACTACCTCCTGAATTGTAATCTTTTTCAATACCTGAGGGGAAATCTCTTTTATGCAGCCACAACTCATTGTCAGCCAACTTATATGGCAATGCTAGCTATTTTGTCAGAACAGGAAAACATAACTATTTTTTCTGCAGCTCATTATTTAAGAAATAGATCAGCTCCAACAGTGAATTGTTGAGTAATAATTCACTGTTTGGAGGTCAGTTGTAAAGAAGATCAAACCACGAGCGCGCAGCGCGAGTGATTTATCGTCGTTCAACTGACCGACAAACAGTGAATTATTACTCAACAATTTACGCACTGTAGCTGATCTATTTCGATTCCAACACACAATAAATGACAAAAACACATTCGAAGTTTTCAGCTTCTTCCAACTTTCCGCCATTGCCCTGAAGAACTCCCGCCAATATTTAGACTACGTCGCATACGTTTACATGTAAATGTAACGTCTTTCAAGCGTAAAAACGACGTTACACCGTCTAACGCTATGCATGACGTCATTTTCCAGTGACGTCAGCAATCACACACTTGAGCTGTGAATTATTTTCCGATATATCACAGTTTGTTACCGTTGGCTCTATAGGCGAGGTGTGTTAGAATTAAGAAATAGATCAGCTCAAGTAGTGAATTGTTCAGTAATAATTCACTGCTTGGAGGTCAGTTGTAAAGAAGATCAAATCACGAGCGCGCAGCACGAGTGATTTATCTTCGTACAACTGACCGACAAACAGTGAATTATTACTCAACAATTCACGCACTGGAGCTGATCTATTTCTATTCTTACACACAATAAACGACGAAAACACATTCGAAGTCTTCAGCTTCTTCCAACTTTCCGCCATTGCACTGAAGAACTCCCGCCAATACTTAGACTACGTCGCATACGTTTACATGTAATTGTAACGTCTTTCAAGCGTAAAAGCGGCGTTACACCGTCTAACGCCATGAATGACGTCATTTTCCAGTGACGTCAGCTATCACACACTTTAGCTGTGAATTATTGTCCGATATATCACAGTTTGTTACCGTTGGCTCTATAGGCGAGGTATGTTAGAATTCATCTTAAGTACTTAACGCTTCTGATCTAAACAACAACAACAACAACAACAACATATTTTTCAATAAATGACAGATTTGTAACCCTACATTTTAATTGATTTTTTCTTATGAGCCAACCATCTGAACTAGTCATATTATCATAGTTTTAGTAAGTAGAATGAGCTTCTTTATTTGCTTGATTTAATTCCTTACGTACCATCTCAACAATCTTTCAGTTGAACAAGGACGGGTCTTCCTGGGTTGAACCAGTACTAAGCTAGGACAAGTGTGTCTTGCTCAAGGACCACAATGCAGTGACGCCGGTGAGGCTCGAACCTGCGGCCCTTCGGTCTCGAGTCAAGCATTCTACCACTGAGCCACTGCGCTCCCTAGAATGAGCTCCACAAGAAGGGCAGTGTTTGATCTTGTTCTCGTGTAGAACCTGAATTGATGTGGAAATGTTAGTTCCATCCCCGTTGAACCATATGCATACAATATAAGATCCAAAATATAATTCGAATATTACATGAATACGAAGACAATCACAATTTCTTAGCAACACTGTACAATTGAACATAAGGTATACAAATTCGAATAAGTCTTCGGACTTCTTTCTGAATTCCTTTTGTATAGTACTTTCATGTAATTATTACTGTGTTGCTTTGTATTTGTTTACAAATATAAAAAAAATTAAACTAACAGAGATGGCATATAATATTTTCTCCTTTAATCTTAGATAACTTATCTAATAACCACAAACGAAGAGTAGTTCTTCCTGATACGGATCATGCTGGAAAACAAATAAAAGCAAATGCCCCAAGGCTCTATACTAGGCCTTTCTTATCTATATATATGGATGATAATGTTGAAAATGTGCAATGTAATATACGACTTTTTGCTGACGATACATGTCTCTACATAATTGTTTTCGACCCAACAGTAGCCGCTCAAAGTCGAAATACTGGCATGGAAAAGATCCATCGGTTGGAGAAAATGCTGCTTTTACTATTTAATCCAGGTTTATTCGATTCTCTGCTTTTCTCTCGGAAAATCAACAAAATACCCTTCTACATGTTTTACAGGTATCATTGAAATCAATTTACATGTATCTATCATATTAACTACATTGTTGCACGTTAACCCATAGACGTTGCCTTTCTCATGGCATGTGTTTTTATCATGTGTTTTATCAGGCCATCATGGTGTTGCACGTTTTGAATGACGTCGTCAATGCCGTCGAATCGATAACCACGTCATGATCGCAAGTTTGAAGAGTGAACCAAATTGTAAACTGATACTGCAAATATAAATAGATAATATCAGGTTCGCGTATTTTTATATCAAGTTTACTAGGCTCGGCTTCGAGAACGCATGTTGAATCGCTAGGCAAGCCTCGCGATTCATCATGCGTTATCAAAGCCTTGCCTGGTAAACTTGATATAAATAGAGGATAGATTCTATTTCCTTTTTTTGAGGTGAATACCAAATATTTTTCATCGAGTGTGTTGAAAACATCAGAATTTTCATGAGTGCGCAGGTATTTACTGAAAAAAAGTAAATTTTCTTTTTATTTTATACTTTTTTAGAAGATTTACAGTTAATCAATTTGTTAACCATCACAATAATGTAAAAAAGACAAAGGAGTATTTGTGACAGAATACCTGGATCAATCTACATGATCTATAGTCATCAGGACTTACAGATAAAAAGAAATTTATTCAGCGTCTAAATGCGAGACAAGTGATGTCATAAGACACGTCATAATTTGTTGATGACGTTGCGTAGCATAGGTTACATGCGTTGCCTCACTCACTGAAGCGGGAGGTGTTGAAAATGCAAACTCGAAAAATTTCTGCAAATCTGAAACATTTTGGAACCAAAATGTTCCTCATGTTCTAACTAAGAAAATGCCTACCCACACTAAATGTTTTTGTTCACAAATAAGAGAGTAGTTCTGGTACCAAAATGTTCCTCATGTTCTAACAAAGAAAATTACTACCCACACTTAATGTTTTTGTCCACAAATAAGAAAGTTATAGGCGTTTGAACTTTCGAAGTGAGCTGCATTAAGTGAATGGAAAAGTCAGAGGTAATCCAAAAAACGATACAGTGAAAATATAGGCTTAGTGATTGATATCACTTTTATTTGTTTTTGATATGCATTGATTATAAGTATAAAATAAAAAAAATCATCTAGTAATTTCTATTTATATTTGCAGTAACACGTAGGCCTCGCGTTTTCTTACGATTTGCACACGGCACGAACACTTAGCACAAATTAAAACTTAGCTTGACAAAGAATTTATATTATGCGCAAACTATAGTTTCTTTTTTACAGAAAATCTCTGCAGACTATATATGTTTCTTCCATTAGACCTCTACTAGAATATGCAAATGTAGTTTGGGGTAAATGTTTTCAATACGAAGTCGAATTACTGGAACCAAACAAAATGGGGCTCAATAAGGCTTGTGCGAATCCTTTTTGTTAATTATATTTCACGTTTGTCTTTATCATGCTGTCTTGTCTGTTCCTTGCAACCTTGTCAAAACCTGCTGGGGAATGGTTGGCCTCTTGGCACTTTCCCAGATGGTGTCTCGGGTCAGGTGTGGTACTTGATTGTATCGATTCCTGATCTTTGCCTTCTTTACGTTTTGTATCTATCATTCTTTTTTAACTGGGAAACATGATGAGATTCCTTAGCTTGCAGAAGAAACATAATTTCTTGCACACCGGATTTAGATATCTGAGATTTTACCCTGGGATAGAAAATCTTATCTGACCCATGCTATTTTACCAGGGCGTCAAGTAACGTCATCATGTATATTGCATCTTACCGTATTCAGGGACTTCTGGATGCGTAATTTAAAATAAATAGATAAATAAATGAATGAATAAAGTGATGACCAAGGAAACTTATCCATTATTCGTATGAGGGTAGGATAGAAAAAATCCGTCCCTCGGGATCACCGTTTGTCATCACTCGGTAAACCTCGTGATGCCAAACGGCGATCCTCAGGACGGATTTCTCTATCCTACCCTCACACTCATGATATATTCTTATATTTACAATGCTGAATCAAATGTACATCATGTACCTGCTACTTTTGGGGCCAATGTCTCATACAATTACGGAACACAAACTCTCCAAACCATACAAGGATGGTCTCAACTATGTGTACAGTATAATGCAACTCGTTTCTTCCTAGTGCAATACGAGCATGGAACAGACTCCTTGGAGAAATAGAGAATAGTAGGCGAGTGCCTTTTTTGTTATCAAGTTTACCAGGCAAGGATTCGAAAACGCTTGTTGAATCTTGAGGCTTGCCGAGCGATTCAACATGCGTTCTCAAAGCAGAGCCTGGTAAACTTGATATCAAAAGACCTGTACGTGGTATTATATTTATCAGTTTACAAGTTGCTTGATCACCCTATGACGGAATCGTCGATTTTCGTGTCGATTCAACTTCATTGACGACGTCATTTAAAAATGCAACGACATCATGATGACCTGATAAACACACGCCGTGAGATAGGTAACGTTTATCAGGTCATCATGCAACTATGCAATTAATATGAGAGGTAACTGATAAATATGTATAGCACAGCATCTCTCAAATATCACCTGAAAAGTGTAAATATATATGAAATTTATAAAAAAAAATCAGTGACAAATGACTTGGTGATACTGCCTACAAAGCCCGGTGGGCTTCTCCCTGACAATTAATATGCTGAGAGACAGACACTATCGCTAGCACTGTTACCATGGTTACTAAGCCAATCATTCTCACTCCTCACTCTCTCCCTTGATCGCTAATTTACTTTCTCATTAAGGCGCGAATATATTCGGTTATCTCAAAGGTGATGAACCAAATGAGAGGCACAGCTCGGAAAACGGAGTGATTTAGATTTCACCAGTAGACGAAAAGTTAATGGACAGGTAAAATGCTGAAAGACTGACGCTATCACGTGCACTGTTGCCATGGTTACTTAGTCACTCATTCCCACACGATCTCTCACACTTTCTCAGTAATTAGTCATCTTAAAGGGGAACGTTTGCAGAAGTACAACATGAAACCTATGCTAATCAACAGGTAAAACAAAAGACTGACGCTATCACTTTCACTGTTACCATGGTTACTTAGTCACTCATTCTCACTTTTTCGCTAATATATTTTTCTGAATAAGTCTATAAATAATTTCGTTATCTTAAAGGTGGTCAGTACATGCAATGTACATGTACAACACCTGTGCAAATTCGAAAAGTTGTAAACAGCCAAATCTCGTAAATTCAAAGTCCTAGGGATAGAGATTTTATTTTGATTTTTATCGGTTCAAACTGTAGGGAGGCAGACATAAAATATTCTTAGCCCCTAAAAATGATAATTTTCAGCTTTTCCCATGCAAGCATATGCTTTGTGGTGCGCGTAAATGAAACGTCTCAGAGAGACGTTTTATTTATGCACCAAAACATATGATTTTGAAGACTGTTAATAAACTACATGCAGTTCATAAATAGAATTCGAATCTGACTCTTTTGTGTCCCTTATTTAATTCGAATTAGCGAGTATTTCGAAAAATCGAAGTTCTAATTTTCGAGGTTTTACTGTATTTTTACATTTTCCTTAAGTGTAACCAGGTATAAAAGCTAGAACTGTCACATGCACGTCGGGAAGTTTATTTTAGTTAAGCCCTTTTCATTTTAATAGATTTTCCCAAATATGTTGTTACAATAAGTATGGAATAATGAGCCCATTTTGTGTTTTAAGGGGTCCCAGGTAAATATTTCTTAACTAGAAATTGTTTTTATAAAACACTATGTCCCCAACCTTTAGATTATCGATCATCCTTTTCTTCAGGTAATTTACTCACCGTCTTCTTTCAGCAACTGAGGCTACTAGCTGGTATAGTTTTAGAGTTATCTTTAGTACATGTTTATTCTGTCCAAATTGGCAAAGGGCAAGTACTCGAAAAAAAATGGAAAGGGCAATAACTTAAACAAATAAAATATTCTTTTTTAAATTTTCACCCAGTAACCTACTCATTTTCCCCTATCTAGCTGTAAAAGTTTGTGAGATATCAAGTTTTCCCATGTCCAAATTTGCAAAGGGCAATAACTAAAAAATCTATTTTTAAATTTTTACCAGGTAATTGACTCATTATCCTCCATCAGCTGACCAAGTTTGAAGCTCCAGCTGTAATAGTATTTTTATATATATCTTGATTACAAAATTTCATTATGACCCTTTAAAAGGGGCATAAATCCAGAAAGGGAAATAACCCAGACTTAAAAAATATGGGTCAGTATTTTTTTGATGAGGAATCCATCTACGAAATTTCAAAGGGCAATAACTCAAAAAGATATAATATATTTTTGTTAAATTTTCTCCAGGTAATCTACTCATTATCCTACTATCAGCTGACCAAGTTTGAAGCTCCTAGCTATAATACTTTTTTGAAATATCCTGATTACAAAATTTTATTATGACCCTTTCAAAGGAGCATAACTCCACAAAGGGAGATAATCCAGATTTTAAAAAAATTGTACGAAATATTTTTTGATGAGGAATCCATCTATGAAATTTCAAAACCCTTTGTGTGTCTTCTCACAAATGAAAGATATAAACATATTTGACGGGATTTTCATCTGGTCACCTGGGTCATGCCCCAGGGTAGAGATTTTGGGGTGCTGTGGGTCGAGAGTTTAATTTTCTGAAATTCCGAAACCAGAAAAAGCACCAGACATGTCTAGATATAAATCAAACTTCTAAATAAGTAATGGTACCAGACGATACGAAAAACGCTCTTACGCGTATGTGTAAAATCGTGCTTTTTTGTTTATACAGGAAAACATCTATGCATTGCCAAGTAAGAGCTTTAAATATATATCCCCTTAACCTCTAGTGTGATAGCTCTAATTTGATACCTCACACATGCGTATCCAATTTGTATATTCAGTTTGCACTTTCATTTTGCTTTCAGTTGTTGATCATGTCATGTGTTTTACGAGAAGTTTACGAGTATTGACGGGTTTGCTCGGATGTGCAAGTTGTTCAGCGCGTTCAGTGCCCGTATAACCACGAAGAAACAAACATCTAAATTTAGATCAGGCTCTATGCGTAAATGTCGTGCACAATAATAAAATTCTATAATTAAATTTGTTATCATCACGCGCGCTAATTGTGCTTTCATAAGGAATCTCAAATTCGATATCGCTAGTCAAATTTAATTGGAATCATAGAGTTCTTCTTAAACGCTTTCCCTGCTTATTTTGGACATTTTTCGTCTGCAGAAAAGGTTTGCAAGAGGTCTGGACCCAAAATAGGCATGACTGCTTGACTATATGATGCTATTTCTGAAGGATGTTTGTTTTGAAAAAAAAAGTAATTAAAAAAACTCTAGTAACGACGAAAACCCTTATAAAATACCCAGCAAAAAAGTTATCATGACGCATGGCACACAAACAGTACGATAGTACCTAAGGTTTTCAAGGACGTTGTTTGCACGTCTTGTTTACAAATATGTATGATGTCATGTACTGGGCGAATAGTTCAAGAAATGTGCTTACAAATGTGTATAGAAAATTATTTGAGCCGATGTTTTATCACCTGACGTCGCGTCAAGGAATGATATAACGCCATGCAATAAAATCGATAAACCACTAGTGGTTTACAGATTTATTCTCACAAAACTCGCCTATAGAGTCAATGCGAAAGAAGTGTGATATATCAAACAATAATTCACAGTTCTGAAAGCGCGAGGAAAGTGCGTGCTAGCTCACATCATTTGTTGCGTTGGTGGAACATATGAAAATGAATAAAATGTAGTCTAAAACTATTTTTACGTAGTTTGTATACTCTGTAATACAAAGCCACGAGAAACTAAAATTAGTCCACGTTCGAATAACAAAATTGCAGATCAGCCTGTGCATTTGCGCACGTTTGTTATTCGCTGCATGGCCAATAAAACATATACACACTTGATGATGTCATATATTTAAGATTCGAGAGAGTTTCTGATGCTGAACAGACTGCCCGCAGACTGCCTTTTGTCTAGCCCGGTCGCACACAGCTCATGGTGAAAATACATTTCCTCTTCGCGTGACGTATATCCTACCTTATAATGGCATATAATTGAGTTATTTTACCATATATATAAACCTATCATAAGGTCTATCATATCTATTCAGATTATGCAAAGAGGGAGGCTTTTCATTGTCAAATATCCGATTTAATTTCTATCATGGTGTATTATGTTGGAAATGTAATTTGGGTTAAGAGCATCATTTGTAAATTCAACATTGAAACAGATGGTCGATACCGACACGGACGCCGTCAAACCAAATGACTATAAACATATGCGAAATGTTGAGGCAACCGATACAAAATGTACTCCTTTAATGCACTGGATATCCACGGAACCAGAGTTTTCATTTGAGCTACCTTGAATTTAACCAGTACTAAGCAGAGGATAAAGTGCCTTGCTCAAGGACACATTACAGTGCTTCGGTCCGCACCATCGATCTCGAGTCAAGCACTGCAAAATCAGTTAGTATACAAGTATTACCTTTTCAAAAAAGCTGGCGGTCGTTTAGCCCTATCATTGTATGTATTCTTGCCCACTGCATGCTTCCATTTTGAACTTCTAGAGCTTGTACATACAGTAGATTTATTCTAAGCTCTGATTATTAACATCTAAACTGTGATTTGTTACCATTTAACACATGCTTCCAGCGAGGATGTTGCTTGATCTTTTGAAAACACCCAGCTTATGCATGGTATGTTATGGTAATGTATCTAGCATGCCACACATTTATGGAAAATCATTAGACAACACTAGACAGCACATTTTTCTTAAAACTGATGCCAGAAAATCAAGGTCACAGTGGTCGCTTAACTGTATATGTACGGACTCCGTGACCCCAAGATGTGTTCACAAACCAAATTTGGGATTCCTAGGATTTATGCTCGTGACACGATTTTTCTAGATCTGATGGCAGTGGTAAAGGTGCGTGACGCTCCATGACCCTAAATGCATTAAGACACGAATTTTGGCATTCCTACCTACAATTATAGGAGATATACTCTGGATGATATGAACACTCAAACACTTTGGACACTAAGGACAGGCAGTTTGATTACTATATGTCTCCCTTTTGGGGCATAAAACCTGTTTGTCATGACCGTCATAAGACAGTGCCTGAATTCATAGTAATTCTATGTGATCAGATATGGATGACAATCATTTAAGTACGTTTACTGATGTAAAGTTCGCTCGCACTCTTTGCCAATCAAGGACGTTTTGACTTTGGGTCGTTCTACTTTCGCCAGCTTTTTTGAAAAGCTTATAGGGCAAATTGACGCCTTCTTTGTGAAGATTAAATTCGCAAACGAGCTTGCCTCGCGTTATAGGTAGCCCTTCAGATTTCACGGACAGTTGACTTCGCGATGTAGGTCAACCCATGATATTTGGTACCCCACTGGGACTCGTTGTTCGGCTGCGAATAAAATATAGCCTGAGCACGGCATAAAGGTTTGGTCAAAACCTGAATTTGATGTGTGTTTTGGTTGAAGTTTATATAAGCGGCCGGCCATGGCCGACCGCAATAATTTGTTTGATTTGCTTCTTTACGTCCCATCAACAATCTTTCAGTAAAACAGGGACGGGTCTTCCTGGGTTGAACCAGTACTAAACTAGGATAAATGTGTCTTGCTCAAGGACCACAGCACAGTGACGCCGGTGAGAGTAAGTATATAATAAAGGGTTTAAATGACTATCATATTTTCCCCTTCAAATAGCCAACTAGATATATTGACTTTACATGTACACACCCAGCAAAAAGCCGGAATAAGAGATTTGCTGAAAATGGTGCAAATTACCTCATTTTCCTCCGTTCGCGTCTTAATGAAAAAACGTAGACTTATGACAATTATTTTTGCATTATTTGTAATTACCTCGTTATGGAATGGCAGCCCAAGGCGTTCTTCTTTGGTCTCTGTGAGATATGATGCGCTAAAGGACAGTCACAGGAGAATTTTATTTTCCACATCTCATCATATCAATATATCCAACTAATTATGGAATGGCGAGGCGCCATCAAATGGTTGCATAATGATCTTTGCAGATTTGCTTCAAATGTGTACAGCCGCGTGAAATTTATATTACCTTTAAATTCTAATGCACTTGATTTTGTAACGCCGCGTCTGATTGGATAACGTCACAAATGTGCGACAATATCACGGGTGGTAATGTCGTAAGGGGCAATCGAACGGTTATGCAAACGAAATCTTTACGAGATCATCCGGACATGAGCTACGGGAGCAATAAACAATGTAATCAGCTATGTGATGCTATCATGTTTTAACTGTTTTTACCGTTTTGGAGCCTATTATAAGGAAACGGAGAATGCTATTCCCAATAATGTCCATTTCTGTACAAGAGGCAAAAGTATCTGACGTAAGAAAGTTTACATCTAACGAATGATATGCTTTCTCCTGACTAAGGTGTACGCATAATATCATTTTAGTGGTTGCTTATGAAGGTGTCCTGTTCAATAAATGTTCTTAAAAGCTTTATTTTTGTAAAAAAAATCATATCCTTTCAACTTATTTTTCAAGCATAAGCCCTATCCACCATCTTCTTGACGTCACTTTGTGTCTGCGACGAGTTTTTGGTGCCCATTACTCCTTACGACATTGGTTGCCCCCTAACGGTACGATTGCCCCTTACAAGACGAATAAACTTGGATAGTTCAAAGAGAAAAGCAGAACAGATAAGTTTTAGAAAATATTCTCGTTGTGATGCATGACGTGTCACTGATATAAATTCAATTTATCCTCGTCATGTGAAAACCTGCTTAATGTCAATTGCAACCAACAAAGGCGCAGATCAGCCTGCCTGCGCAGTCTGAACAGCATCCATTATTTCGCTTCTTTGATAGCAGGATATCTACTGATGTTAAAGCCAGCCTAATCATGCTAAAACTAGAATGTCAATGCTGCAGCTTGTTTCTGTGGCTGAGGAGGCTTGTTTGAATTTTACCCTGACGGCCTAGAAATCCCTAAGATGCATTTTCGCATGGTATGGCTCAATTCCAAGTTGATTATATTGAGGAGCGCGGTGACTAATTGGCGAGCTCGAGGGGTTGTGGGTTCGAGCCTCAGCAAAGGTGCTGCGTTGTGGCTTCAAGCAAATACTTCATTAATTGCTTGGCACTGGTTCAATCCGATTTTGAGATCAACGAAGTTTTGAATAGTATTATAATTGTGCGTGAGAGGTGTGGGGGTGGGGAGAGGGGTTTGCCATTGAATCCGGATTTTTGGTCATTTTAGGCTCTCATTAAGGTTAAGGTAAGATAGGAATGCTTTGGGGAAGGGGGTAAGCTATATTTTGTGCGTGTGTGTGTGCAGTAGGGTGCGTGCTAGAAATGTATAGTTGAGGGGGAACTTATACAGTAGACGGAAACTTTTAAATATAGCCCCCCCCCCCCTCCACCACTCCAACCAATGTGCATGTTTTCACTTGGTGATTTTCTGTCTTTATTTTTTTTGCTGGGGGCGGGAGGGGTGTGTGGGTTACTACTAAATGGGATGTTGTTGTTTTTTTTTTGGGGGGGGGTCATGTCTGGTCCTCTCTTAGGCTAAGGCTAAGACTGGGAATAGTTTCGGGGGTGGGGTATACTCAAATTTAAATGTTTTTGGGGTATGTTTGATACATATATCTTGAGGAAGGGATGTGGAGCAAAGCAGTCAGTGGATTGTAAGCCGACCTGATAATTTAGCCAGAAAACAATGAACATAGATGCACCCCCCCCCACTAGACATGTGGGTCATTATTGGGTGGTGGTGTATCCCAATTTATTTCGCTACGTAACCTGGTATTTTAACATGCAAGGATTTGAATAGAGCTAAAAAATGCAATTGCAGCGAATCTGAGTGCACCACCACAACCAAACTCTTTCCTATACCCCAACTCCTCTGCTAGCACTTGCCTAGGGCTACAGTTTCGTATATATTTTTCCCCAGGTCTGCTTAAATATCACCTCATACATCTAGGAGCTGCACTGGTTTAGTGGATAAACCGGGGGCACAGGTTAGATCCCTGGCTTCACAAGTTTGTTGGATGAGGATTTATGCCTGGGTCTAGTCTCCATATAACCGTAATTGATAGTGGGACGTTTTAAACACTGAGCATACATCTATCAAAGGGATGTGTGTTGTTGTTTTGTTATAAGAAGGATATCATGCTGTCCCTTTCTGACAAGATCAGGCAAATGTTGTTGAAACGTTCAATTCTACTTCAATCTTGATTCGGGAGAGCAGTGGTTCAGTGGTAGAGTGCTTGACTCAAGACCGCGGGGCCCTGGGGGGGGGAGGTTCGAGCCTCACCGGCGTCACTGCGTTGTGGTCTTTGAGCATGACACATTTATCCTAGCTTAGTACTGGTTCAACCCAGGAAGACCCGTCCCTGTTTAACTGAAAGATTGTTGATGGGACGTAAAGAATCAAATCAAACAAAAAATCAATCTTGATTCCTATATTGATAATCTTTATTTCGAAAAAAATGCGCTTTTGGTATGCGCGAGGTCTTCGTCCGGGCTGAGTCAACCATTAAAATATGTTTCAAAGCAACTCGTCGTTTACAAAGTTGTGAAAACTTGCATTTTCTACCCCCGCACCTAATGTGTCATCCTTAAGCCTGGTGCCGTTTCGACCATGAATGCAGTACTATTTTTTCAAAGTGTAAACATGCTGAATTATTAAGGAATGGATAGAAGTGCTCTTTGAATCAAAAAACGTAATAACTTCTTTCTGCGCATGTGTACGAAAAATGCTAAGATACGTAGCGTTTGTCATTGGAAAGTTGAAACATGTCTTTCAGTTCAGTTTTAGATGCTTCTCTACCCCACCTCTTCATTGATCCAATATAGCATTCGGACAATGAAATGTTGCTACATACATACACAACATATGTAAAACACATCTTAGGTCACACTTCCCATATCTTAGCATTGTTTGTAGGCATGCGCAGAAAGAAGGCATTTAACGTTTGAATTTAACGGGCCCACCTATCCTAAAAATTTTAGTGCATCTTACTCTTCGAAAAAAGTCAATGCATTCACTCAGTTTGGTCGAAAATGGGTATCCAGTTTGAAGATGGAAACTGAGAAATAAAGGGGAGGGGGTTATAAAATCCAAGTTTTCATGACTTTAGTAAATGTGAGTTGCTTTAAGGGAATATATTTGAATTTTTCCTTTCTTCAATAAGTCATGCCTCCTAGTGACCATGTTTTTGACAGGTCATATTGGTTTTTCCGCGTTTTCGCTATTTTGTAGAGGGTGAATTAGTGTTTTCTTTTCAAATTCTGATCATTATTTCAAAGAAGATGTTTTAAGATTCTTATATAGGTAAAGAAGCACCCTGGTTGCCATGTCTTTGGTGTGTAATGTTTTCGCTAGTTTGAAACCAGATCATTCAGTTATCAATTCTTCTAAATTATTTTGAATTCTGATCACATGGTTGCTCTCGTAATAGTTTCAAACCATGCGGTACTACTGTCCTAATTTACTCTTCTTTAAACAAAGAACAACAGAAAACAGTCTCAAAAACATTTTATTATTTGCCGAAGGCTTTAAAGATGAGATGATTAATTTCAAGTGCATATCATGAGGGTATCAATGGGGTTTACTTATTAACGAAGTATGGCCCTGAAATTTAACGGTTAGGGAATTTTAGGGTAAATTTAACCAATAGCGGAATTAGAGCTTCTAGTGGTAAGCGAATTAAGGCATAAAATAATGATAGGCAATTTGGGAGCAAAGAAATACCAAATAGCACAGTGGCGCAGTTAATCAGTTAACAAACTTGATGGAAAAACGCTATTCTGCTATTCCATATCGTAAAGTTGCCTCCATACAGGCTACTGATTTTAAGGTCTAAAATATACTGATTTCTGGGGCCAAAATTTAACTGATTAGCGATTTGGGGGCCTCGATTTTACTAGTTGGCGATTTGTGGGCATAACTTTACAAATTAGCGATCTTTGGGGCCCAAATTTTACTGATTAGCGATTTCAAAGGTACCCCATTGAGACCCTCTATCATGTATGGATAATGTGCAAGCGCTAGACCATGAATTTTCTAGCAGACACTTAAGAGTATTTCGTTGTCTATCAGATGAAGGGCGTTTACCATACTGGCTCGTAAGGGTTAACTGACTCGTAAGGGTGAGTCAATGTCGTAAGTGTTTTTTTTTTTTTCTATTTAGTCTATGTCAACATTTTAAACCCGATTTTGACTAAGGCATAAAAGAAAATTCATGTAAAGTATATTTGTGTCACTAAACCTGCCAGTAAACATGTTAAAAAGTCCCTAAACCATGTTTATTTAAGATCAAAACCAAAATATCAACACACCCTTGTCCAGGAGAAATTGATTTTTAGACTAACTACTCGGTTTTCCACTTCCGCTATTGCTTCCCATTACACAAAAATGATAACTATTGGGAATAGCATTGCCTGATTTCTGAAAATTAATCTACAAACATTGAAATAAATGTAGAAGTCGCTAACTTATATGTTTTGCTCGTTCTACTTTCATCCCGTCACTCATATCTGGACGCTCTCGTAAGGCGACCGTTTGCATACATTTTGATCGCCCCTAACGACATTACCACCCGTGAATATACCCTGAGATATAGAATCTACTGTCGGAAATAGTTTGACATCATTTATTACGTCACATTTCCTTGGATGACGTGCGGCTTTATGCGGCTTGCAGCGCTCCAATTTGAGACGTAACTGCATAAGTGCATTAGAATGGGGATAACCATATATTCACAATTTTCATTTGGGAGGTCGAATACACGGTCGGAATACACGTTTTACGGCTCCCCTCGCGCATTTTCCGTTAGAGTCGCGCCTCAAAGCTTTTTGTGGAAGTATACCTTTCATTTTTTAATTAAAAACTCATTGCTTGTACAAAGTTATTTTTATCGCTTTCAACAGTCCGCACGTGGGAATTGGGGAACCTGTGGTGGACCAATAAGGCCGTTCATATGCAAGATATAAAAGGAAAAATGTTCCTCGGATGATACATAATGTATCTATATTTATGTTAGGAATATAATTATGTGGAATGTAATGTTCTCATGTTTATTTTGTTTGTAGGCTATAAACATTGTTGTAAATGTTTTACGCTGAAATTTTTTATTTGTATATTATTTTGTCTGATCAACTTACATGTATGATCATTAGCAAGAACATGGCAATTTATTGAGAAAATCAATGAGCAGCACTCAAATTTGAGCATTTTATTATGTAAGTTTTAAGCAAAAATTTCATTATGACTGAAAACATCGCTGAAAAGCGTTACACGTTCGAAAATCTAAACGTCGTCACAACGTCATATTGCGTGCAATGTTTTCGCGAACTAAACGTCGACGTAATGATCAGTCCGGGCTGCAATGCTTTCCGTGTAATATCAGACAAACAAATCGGGGTTACTTTTAAGTATTTTCAAATTCAAACCCATGTTCAAACAGCACGTGAATCTCATGATTTGAACATGGATCAATGGCTTCAAACGAATTTATGCAAGAATATTCTATTATATGCTTAATTAAGGCGATAACGATCTGTTAATTATATGACACCACTTTGAGTCTCTCCTAAATGCTTTAAATATATGCGCTGAGTTCTTGTGTACTTTAAAATGTCAAACCCATCAATCATTCAACTGAGGAATCAATGGCAACTTTTTAAAGTTTTAAAACGGGAGCCAGTCTAAGAACCGATATGTAGCATTCCCGCCTCTTCCACTGCCATGACTTGGTATGCACACCGGGTAGGCGGCAATCGAAAACGCCAATAGATACGAAAAAATCGTTAGAAACATTTTTCGATTGCCACACTGGCGACAAATAGCAATCGAAAACACTGTTTCTATCGATTTTGATCCGCGTTCGTCGATTGTTGATAGTGGTTTCGATTGCCGCCTATCCGGTGTGGTATATCTGGGTGAGCCTTTCATGTGTTGGCATCGATTATATCAGGACCACCCGTCGATAATTACCCGTTCCCTCCCACCGCTTGACAAGAATTGCAGAGTCGATATAACTGTCCCATGCATGTTCCAAGGCATGTAGTTACAGCTTCCCATTAAATTAAGTAAATGAAGCACGCGGGATGCAAACACGTCACCTCCTGAACACGCACTGAACAAACCTGTGAACTTCATAACCCTTGAATATAGGTTTTTAGTCGAGAAAAGGAAATACAAACAAATACTTATACATGAAAGCATCAAGTATGAGTGATTAAAATTTTTGAGCGAGCAACAAATGCTCAGACGACTCTGCGCATATGTGCAGTCTCGTCAGAACCTTCATTGACCCATCGCACAAAGACGGGACGTGGAAAGTGAAGGGTCAAGCCAGGGTTTTGACCCAATTCTTTTAAAGCTACGTAAGATACCTGCTCAAGCACGTTTAACTAGTCATTTTGAGCACATGCGATAAGTTCCAAAATATAATGCTGTCCAAAATATTCTAACAGTTATAGCGCAGAAATTTCAACTAGAAATTGTGTTTATGAAACACTGTGCCCCCAACCATATGCTTGTCCATAAGGATGATCTCACCAGGTAATCTACTCACCATCCTCTATCAGCTGACCAAATCTTAGGCCTCTAGCTGTAATGGTTTTCGAGATTTATCTTTGTTTCAAGTTTTACATGTGTAAACTTGCAAAGGGCAATAACCCCTAAAAGTGCAAAGGGCAATTTCTCGAAAAAAGAATAACTTTTTCTCAAATTTTCACCAGGTAATCTACTCATTATCCTCAATCAGCTGTCCAAGTTTGAAGCTCTTAGCTGTAATAATTGTCGAGATACCAAACTTTCTATATCCAAATTTTCAAAGGGCAATAACTCATAAAAAATAAAAAAAAAATCACCAGGTAATTAACTTATTATCTTCTATCAGCTGACTAAGTTTAAAGCTCCTAGCTGTTATACTTTTCGGAATATCTTGATTTCAAAATTAGATTTGCAAAGGGCAATAACCATTAAAATGCAAAGGGCCATAACTCAATTGAAAATAAAATAAGTTTTTTCTTAAATTTTCACCAGGTAATCTACTTATTACCCTCTATCAGCTGTCTAAGTTTGAAGCTCCTAGCTGTAATAGTGTTTTGGATACCAAGCTTTCTGTGTCCAAATTTTCAAAGGGCAATAACTCAAAAAAATAAAATACCTTTTTTTTTTAATTTTCACCAACTAGTTTACTTATTATCCTCTATCAGCTGACTAAGTTTCTAGCTCCTAACTGTTATACTTTTTGAGATATCTTGATTACAAAATTTCATTAGGACCCTTTAAAAGGGTCATAACTCCACAAAGGGAGATTATTTGGACTAAAAAAATACGGGTCAGCTATTGTTTGATGACAAATCCATTTATTAAATTTCAAAACTGTAACTTAATTATTTTAGTAACGGACGCACGGCCATACACACATACACACCGACAAGCCCAAAGCAATATGCCCCTTCAACTTTTCCAAAGTTAGGGGCATGATAAGTGTATACAGTAAAACATGTCTTAAGCAACCACCCAAAATAGACAAAACAAAGATCTTAATGACAAATAGTAGCTTTATTAAGGTCGAAAGTATTGCAGAATGCGCCCAGCATTCTTCAATACTTTTGGCCTGCATTCAGCAATAATCGGTCTAAAAACATTAAACCCATAGTCTTCTTTTTGAGTGGTCGCTTAGTACAAGTTTTAATGTAGTTACTGAAAAAAGTGGTCGCATAATAACAAGTTTCTAGATTTTTGAATAACATACAGAGAGTATCAGCGTTTGCTGAACACCATTTTCTTTTGGACTGAACAGTGTGTTTTTGTTTGAAGAAAAAATGCACTCCCTGAATAAGCCTACTGAACGCTTCATTACGTTGCCATGCATAAAAATACACACCTAATATGCTTTTGTACGCGCCTTTTTAATAAGCAGGTTAAAAATTGATCGAATAGTCTCAATTACAAAAGAAGAAAATGAATACCTATACCAGATAATTTATAGCAATGAAGCATTGGGTTAGTTGAAAATTATATCGCGAGGTGAACGATTCTTATTTTAAAGGGACCAGAATTTAGCGTGAATGGCGTGGCGTATGGAGTGACGTTGTATGCTAATTGTTTGCTTTGTGTTGTTCTCAGTGTGTGTGTGTGTGTGTGTGTGTGTGTGTGTGTGTGTGTGTGTGTGTGTGTGTGTGTGTGTGTGTGTGTGTGTGTGTGTGTGTGTGTGTGTGTGTGTGTGTGTGTGTTTAGCCATAGTTTTGTGCTTCAGTCATATGCGTCCTTTCTTGTAAGGCAGTCCTCAAACTTATGAAAAAAGTACGTACACTTGAATTCTATAAAAACAAGTTTAAATGATCAGAAGATATCACATAATCAAGAACCAGTGCGTAGCACCAAGAAATAGAGAGACTAGAAAACAGACAAACATCCACACGTACACGAAAACAAGAAAACAATGAATAACGTGAATAACCTGGCCCGAGAATATAAAACATCATGCTCACCTCAACTGAGCATGAAATATCATTTGTTCAAAATGCTTAAACTTAAAGTTTTTTCTTCTTTTAAATTCTCAAGTGTATTAATCTAGCTAAAATGAGATGTTTTTATAGAGTTAAAAATAATAAAATGCCAACAACTGTTGGCATTTTATCATTGTTAGCTAGATACATGTAAAGAAGGCAAAGATTAGGAATCAATACAATCAAGCACCATATACGAAAGTGACAAATAACACAAGAAAACATCACACACATAAGAGCCAAGAGGCGAGCCCTTTCCCAGCAGGTGATCAGAAGGCTCCAAGGAACAGACAAGACAGTATAATAAAGACAAACGTGAAACATAAATAACACGAAGGATCCACAAAAGAATCACAATATTTTGCTCATTTGTGATGAGTATGAAAGATGTTTGAAATTCATAAACAAGAGGCCAGGCAATGTCACACTCACGGACGTAAAAGTAAAATATCTTTCAACCATTCGGGAAAGTCCGCCACAATTCGGGAATCGAATCATGGCTCGGGTGTATGTAAGGAGCATTACGCGTAGTACTATGTACCTGTACCAAAAAGCTCCATTTTGTTAGCCGGAACTGGCGTATGGAAAATTAGTTCTGTGGCATGTGGGTTCAGCTCTATTAAAATCGATTGTTCTGGTTATCCGAAAAGTTTAATCAGCAGACTGAGTGAAGTTCATGTTTTTCAATAAAATATCGCTATAGCGATCATTTAAGTCGTATGTTTTGCTGCAACCACATTTGTTATTGTGCTAACATGGCTTCTGTTACGTTAGCGCCAAGTTATATAACGCCAGCGTCACGTTATCACCCGCGTTATCAAAGTAGATCCTCAATGAACATCCGAGGTCTGATTCCTCGGAATTTCGCGGAATTGGCCGAGGCAGTTCCGATTGGATACAGCCTGTATAATCTGCAGTAAACCATCACGTGTCAAAATCTCTTTTTCCCTTCAAACCTAATCTTGATTAAAATCATTAATTACTCTGCATTTCTTTGACTCCTTTCCTTAAATTGATGCCTTTTTAATTGGCATTGCATTGAAAACATTTGAATCCAACACACTCCAGATCAAGTTTTGTTTGCGTTTTGATTTTACTAAAACACAATCTTTACTCTGTTTCAAATTTTCGGCCTCTTGGCCTTTGTCAAGGAACAATTTGTTTCTTGACAAAGGCCAAGAGGCCGAAAATTTGAAACAGAGTAAAGATAGTAATTTGGTATGAATAAATTCCCTTTGGAATTTTTATTGAGATAATCTATTTTAAATTTAATTCAATTATAAAGACAAACAAAATGGTTACATCGTTTCTCGCAAATGCATTTATAAATAAGAAGGGTGTACAGAAACATCAAATGGAGACCTTATTTCTTCAGCTATGCAACAAAAATGTAGTAAAAACGGACTGCGTTTCCCGCCGAAAATATGATTGATTTACAACGAAAATGCAATCATCGGTGATATCCAATTTCAAGAGGTTGCAAGCCTTAAAGCACTGAATTCAATAAGGTTTTTTTTCAGTCTGGTTTATGACTTGCGGGGCGAGTTGTGCTGTCAGTGAAAGCAAATAGGTCAGTGATCTAATCGTCTTAATGTTAAATATATTTCTCTTTTAATATAATTGCACCTTGATTTATAGACATACTTAAGCGTTTAGCAAATTGAAATTTGGACAAGCTCATCTTGAGCACGTTGCAAAAATATAGTTTCAATAGAAAGTCTGTTTACGATTTAGCTTAAACTTTTATTCCATTTTTGTATAACAACATGTGTACATATATAAAATATTAAGTTCACATACCGAATGAATATTTTACAAATAACAGTTATCCTGTTGTTTCCACGGGGTTTGGAGATGATCAATTATATGGGGGGGGGTATGGTCGTTGCCTCTATGTACTCAGCTAGCTAAATAGTCGTCGAACCAATTAATTGTGAATTTACCAGTATTTTGGATAGTATACTTTTGTTGAGAACATTGAGATATGATTGCTGCAAATGAAGTGTGATATTTGAGCATCGCTATATGTATGCGAAACGCATTTTAAATAGTACTATTATTGCAAACATTGAAGTATGTTTCGTACAAATGCAATGCGTTATTTAAGCATTAATATGTATATTCAAAACGTTTTGATTTAAATATAAATTCTTGTACCACTTTAAATGTCTGCTTACTTTGATCAAAAGTTAGTGATATATTTCCACAGAGTAGAACGTTAAGATTATGTTGACAAATATTTGAAACTGAATTTATTAACTCACGTCTAGGGTCTGTGAACTGTTGACATACAAATAAGAAATGATGGGTATCTTTTTTATCACCACAAGTACAATAGGCACTATCAACTATATTTTTTGATTGCAGGTGTTGACGGAGAGAACTGCAAGCAGTTCGTAGTCTAGTATGATATATTTGACCAAGTCTTTTGCTTGTGTTATAGTTTCTGGGTGGTGTAATCAAGTTGGATTTCAGTCTGTTTTTGAAGATGTTACGGCTTTGAGAATTCCGAGTTTGCTCTGGAAGTTCATTCCAATCACCGACAGCAGAAGGCAAGAAAGATGTATAGTAAAGACAAGAATTCGTATGTAATGTTTGTAAATCTGAAAGGTTACGTAAATGGTATGTTTGACACACTGCCAAGAGTAGCAGGCACAGGAGAAGCAATATAATCAGGGCAAACTCCATTTTACATTTTATAATACATGGTTAGCTTATGTGTTTTCCTTCTTGATCGCAGTGTTTCCCAACCTGTTTCTGTGTGGAGAGAATCAATGGAGGCTAACTTAGTTGCACCAGTAACTATTTTAGCAGCTTCATTTTGGATCTTGTGTATTTCATATTGTGTGCAATTATTCCACACAACGTCAGTATATTCTAGCAGTGGACGTATAAATGAGAAGTAAATAGTCTGAAGGATTTTCTATCTATTTGAAATTTTAGTTTACGCATTTTATTGATTCGCTTTCATGCTTTGGATTTGACTAACTCAAGATATTCATGCCAAGTGCAATCATTTGAAAAGATGATACCAGGGTGCTTGTGAGAGTTAACTTCGGCAATTAGGACTTGTTATATCTTGATTTATATGTTTTAGGAGATGATGCATTGATAAGTTAGGGGTCTTTCATGCAAACCAAATATCTATGAGTATTGATCCACATCTGAATTAAGGGTGAGGTTGGCGCCGTTAAACCGGTTTAAGCCCTCCAGTAAAATATTTTACTGACCGTTCCAAGGCGGTACTTCTTTTGTGGATCTTTTATGTTTTTTGTTCTGTCTTGTGTTTGCTATGTCTTTGTGCGCGTCTGTTTATATGTGCTTTGTGGTCACCTGCTGGGAAAGGGCTGACCTCTTGGCTCTCGTTTGTGGTGTCTACTGTGAGTTTATCACTTTCCCATTGGTATCCTGGGTCAGGTGTGGTACTTGATTGTATCGATTCTTGACCTTTTCACCCTTTAAGATGACGAAAAGAAGATGTAGGTTTAGGTGGTAAAAGATGTGTATTATGAGAGTAAAATGAAATACGAGTATCAATAATTTTAAAAATGTTAATCTTTCATTCCTTCAAGGCATCAGATTCAACATTTTCCCGTTTTCACCAACGATAACTAAGGTCATTTAAAGAAGCAGTGATCTCTCTACGACATTTAGGGAAATCAATATTAGAGAGCAATCTATATTTAGGACCTTTAGAAATAATATTGCGAACTCTAGCGTCAGGAATGACATTTAGATTATCTGTTACAGTAATAACATGCCAATTTTTCTAGTCAAACTCGGCAATTGGGCATGGAATCACGGTATCGTGCTGATAAATGTTAAAATACCAATAATTGTTGGTATTTAACATTTATAAGCAGTATTAGTACAACATCTGGTAGCTTTAAAGCAAAAATATCGTTGCATATATTTAAATTTTGATGACATTCAAGTCACTGTTTATTTTAAGCGACCTCGAAGGTCAGGGTCAGGTATGATATGTCAAATAAACAACCATTAAGTGCATACACTTTATTTTTCACTATTTTGAATATTCTCTTCACTTTTTTTCAAGCCAAGTACGGCCTACTGTTTTGCGTTCTGGGATATGTATGTATGTATGTATGTATGTATGTATGTATGTATGTATGTATGTATGTATGTATGTATGTATGTATGTATGTATGTATGTATGTATGTATGTATGTATGTATGTATGTATCTGTCTATCTATCTATCTATCTATCTATCTTAAAGTGTTTAGACTACGCATACCATTCACAAATATAGTAAGATCAACCTGTCCTAGGAAATGACCAAATTAAGCCTCAGGCTTACTGTCAGATCCTACTTTTATGATATTGTACTTATATAATAGTGATTGATCAATATAAAATACTGTTTAAACTAACAGTGAACAGGTTTCATATTTGGTACATTTCACGCAATTGAAAACCATTCTTTCATTTCTGCGGATATTGAGCCGCTACATATAATGTCCAACAATGTTTGCTTTCATTTTGACAAGTGTAGACTCAGGGAAGCCTGTGCAGCCTCCTTGTAAGCTTAGACATCTAACGGTGTTCAGTCAGTAGCTTAAAAGTCATAGAATGTGTAAGCGACTAGCAAAGGCTCTGAGCAGACAGTGCGTATACGCAGGCTGATCTGAGCCTTTGCTGGTTGCACATACTCCATTGTTGGGAATCTCATGTCGCGGCTCATTATACACATGTACATACAGCAAAACAAGCACACTAATTCAGCTAAAGTTTCACTTTAAACAATCTGGATTAAATAACTTAAAGCTGCATAGTCTGTAACTTTTGATCTTCTAATTTTAAAAATAATGTTTTTATTTTTCAAGAACGCAGTAAAAATATTCAAATTCAGGTAAACATTTTACCATTTTCGTAAATCTTAACAAGTTATCACTATCAAAACAACTGCATTTATGTTAGAATTCAACGGTCCATAATTATTGGAGGGACGCAAATAATTACCAACAAGAGAAATATACACCTATTTGATAAGATATTTCACTTTTCCATGCAGTTTTCAGCTGTACTGAACACTTTTATTGTGAAAACATAGCTTAATTCTACTTTTACAAATGATTAAAAAAGAAAATATTTTTTTTCGAAAAATGTTCATAGTTACAGAGTATGCAGCTTTAATTCAGAGAAAATGATGATTCGTCTTGCAAAATCTAAGCCTAAAAAGGGCATAACTCAGAACCATATATTCTGAGATTGTCGGAAATCGAATTCATAAGCTTACTTTTTAGTACAATTGTACCAGATAAAGCTCATTTTCACGTAATATTTATCCGGGGTCGATGTATTTTATTCTGCTCACTGATTTATTTCTATATCGGATAACATTTCTTTGCCTTTACTTTCGACTCTTACTTTTTAATGACTGTCAGAACATGGCTTCATTGTTTACTGTTTTTGTTTAATATAAGTAACAAAGTTTTATATGTCTTCAAACTATATACATTTACATTATTAAGAGTAACTAGAACCGCAAATGAGGAGCATGTCATCTATATCACCTATATCAATGAAATTATTGTTGCATTGAATAAACCAGGATGATATACATATAATGAGGGCCTTGTTAAGTGAACAAGGAAGATAAGAGAAAGACTGGCTTTGCTGCAAGCGAACAACAACTGCGCTGTCCAGTATCTACAGCTCCACCCAAATCGAATTTATACCCCCTCTTTTTCAATAGCGCACGTGCAATTCCCACACACGCACGCGCGCTATAGCTTAGTGGAAACAATGCTGAAATGGAAACATTGGGAAGATTTTAAGTATCATGAGTGTGAGGGTGGGATAAAAACATCCGTCCCGAGGATCACTGTTTGGTATTAATCCGCTTTTGGGTCACTGTTGAGCCAAGCCCACAACTTGTTCCTATCTCCTTTAGCTTTACAAGAGACAGGGACATTGCATACCACGTGGTGATACAGTGATCGAATAGCTGTATCACGGGGCTTACCTGTTGGATTTCTTTTGCTCCGGTATTCAGTTTTATTTACTGTGGAGTCTTTATCTTTGCTTTATCTCCTTTTTATATCTTGATTTATATGTTCTAGGAGATGATGGGGTATTTCATGCAAACCAAACATCTATGTGGCTTGATCCACATCTGAACTAGGGTGAGGTCGGTTAAACCTGTTTAAGCCCTCCAGTAAAATATTTTTACCGACCATTCCAAGGCAGTGCTTCTTTTGTGGATCATTTATGTTATTACTGTCTTGTTTTGTTATGCTTTCATACTCGTCTGTTTTTGATGCCTTGTTGTCAGCTGCTGGGAAGGGGCTGACCTCTTGGCTCTCGTTTGTGATGTCTAATTGTGATGTTGCCACTTTCCCATTGGTTTCCTGGGTCAGGTGTGGTGCTTGATTGTATCTATTCTTTGCCCTCTTTCTTACTTTGCCGAGTGATGACAAACCGTGATCTCGTGGGACGGATTTTTCTATCCCAATCTCACATAACTAATGGATTTTTTTTTATTTGCTCGCCATTAGATATAGCCTTTTATGTCGACAAAAAAGCTCCCAGAAGTTCCTAAATATACTGATATGCGACATGATATGATTTTTGTTTGTTTGATTGGATTCTTTACGTCCCATCAACAATCTATCAGTTATTAAAGGACGGGTCTTCCTGGGCTGAACCAGTACTAAGCTAGGATTAATGTTCTTGCTCAAGGACACAATGCAGTGACGCCGGTGAGGCTCGAACCCGCGGCCCCTCAGTCTCGAGTCAAGCACTCTACCACTGTACTCCCTCGACATGATATGACGACCTTCCTTACTTGACCACATCGATGGCGTTACTTGGCGGCCATATTCGTGAGTTCCAATACAAACAATGCACAGTCCTCACGTGATAGCCTGCACAAGATAACATGGGTAAGATAAGATCTCCTATCCCAGGAAGAAATATCAGATTTCCTCATCCAGTGTGAAAGAAAAGCTATATACGAAAGGAATCATATTTTCTATTAGGTGAGCATGAAAGTTCACTAAAACGATTATTTGAAATATTTCACCAACATAATCGACCCTTTTGATAGGAGTTCTTAATGATGTTCAACAATATAATTAAAGCTAACAGCAGTATTGATATCGTTTTATAAGACAGGCTTACTATTTATAACCATACGATGATTTAGAACGAAGTCTATATTTTTTCATAACATTAAAACGATAAAGCCCACGATGCTTTAAATAAGGTTTTCATTTTTGCGGTTTTATTTATTATTTCATAACATTAAAACGATAAAGCCCACGGTGCTTTAAATAAGTTTTCATTTTTGAGTTTGTTTGTTGTTTTTTTGTTGTTGTTTTTTGTCGTTGTGTTTTTAATTGTCCCCTGCCTTTTCAAAGAAAAGCAGAGCGACTTAGTTTTTGGGTATCTGTCCTTCCGTCTTTTCGTCCGTCCGTCTCCCTATAGAAGTATGTATCTTGTGGGCGCAACTCCTCCTACAGTTTTATACCGATTCTTTCGATACTTCAGTGGTGTTTTGGTCATGGTCTGAAGATATGCATGTGGTTTGGATTTAATCCTCAGATTATTATTTTTTTTTTTTTTTTTGCAAGTTGAACTTCGCCATTTTTCGACCATTATCTATAACAAAGTGAGTGGATAGGGGATACCTTGTGGGCGCATCTCCTCATACAGTTTTATACCGATTCCTTTCAAAACTTTATTGGTATTTTAGTCATGGTCTGAAGATATGCATGTGGTTTGAATATAACCCTCAGATTATTTTTGTTACTTTTTTTGCAAGTTGAACTTAGAAATTGTTCTGGCATTATCTATAACAATGTGAATGGACAGGGGGGGGGGATACCTTGTAGGCGCAACTCCTCCTACAGTTTTATACTGATTCTTTCGAAGCTTCACTAGTGTTTTGTTCATGGTCTGAAAATATGCCTGCGGTTTGGAAATAACCCTCAGATTATGCTTTGGATACAATTCTTAAGTTTTGTTTCTGTTTCTGTTCTGCGAACTTAAGTTGTTTCATGATCATAGTTCATATATTGAAAGACAAGCATAAAGTGGCGGGGGACATTCTCTGAATTTGCTTGCTGTTGTTGTTGTTTCTGTTTGTTGTTGTTGCTTTCTTTCTATAAGCTGTTTGAACTTTCAAATAAGATAGTTTAGTTCACCTTACCTGGCACAGCGTGCTCAGGTGATATTTAGTAATAGTCAACCATTGCTACTGAATTTGATTTGGGGCACTCCTTTATAAGTGTGATATAGCCTTGAATTAAGGTGTGCAGCATGATTTTTTATTCCTCAATCTACATGTACATGTAGTTTATGACTTCACCTCGAGGGTCACATGATTAACGTGGGCTTATGCCTACATATTGTTGTGGCTAGAATGTCTCCATCCCGAAGGTCACATGTCTAAGATAAACTTACACTAACAGTGGCCCAGCGGTAGAGCCCTACTTGAGGTCAAGATGTTGTTGGTTTGACCATCGCCGGTGGTACTGCGTTGTGACCTTAGGCAAGACGTTTAATCCTCTGTTGAGTACTTGTTCAAACTTTTTCTGGCCATACTCGCTGGTTGCTCTAAAATATTTCATTGGCCATTTGACATTTCTTTCTGTTGCATAAGATGCTTACCTGGCATAGCGACAGTCTAACTTTCTCACAGAGCGATTAAGTCAAAATAAATAACTGAAGAAACTGATATAACCAATACCTAAAGAAAATACCAGCAAAGATCTTGTTCTTGCCAGGAAATTTATGTTACATGACTATTTAGTTTTAGGTTTTGTCTTTGGCCAGGCCCACCGGGGCTTAACTGATGGATTTCTTTTGCTCAGGTATTCACGTTTTTGTACTGTTGAGTCTTTTGTGTTATCTCCCTTTAATATTTTGATTTGTTTGTACTTGGAGATAATACATCGATAAGTTAGGGATATTTCATGCGAACCAAACATATATGTGTCTTGTTCCACCTCTGATCTAAGGCTCAGGTGTGTTTAAGTCCTCAAGTGTTCTATTTTTGTTCCAGATGTTTCACGTTTGTCATTGCTATGTTGTCTTGTTTGTTCTTTTTAGCATTGTGATCGGCTGACCTCTTGGCTCTCTTGTATGTTGTGTTTTCTCATATTTTGTCACTTTCCCATATGGTGATCTGGGTCAGGTATGGTATTTGATTGTATCGATCCCTGATCTTTGCCTTCCTCCCGACTTTTAAAAAGCAAATGAGTATGACCAGGGAATCTGAGTGTGCCTCTGTGTGTGCCTCTCTTCCTCGTTGTGCCGCATATTTGTCTATAGACTGTGAATGTGAAATTATACTGGTCATATACAATACTTGTTTGTGGATGAGTTGTTTGTCAACACGCCGTTTATATAAAACTTTATGTAAAACTAATGTCCAGCCAGCCACGAGTGACAGTGACTTCATGTTTCGTTAACAAAGTTATTAGGGACTTAGCATCGATAGATCACTTGTGTATAAATCCTATCCTCAGGATAGGAATAATACACAAGTGATCTATCGATTCGCATTAGCTCAAGTGGAGAATACAAGTTAATGTTATACTTAACAATTGTAAACAAAACACACATCACTGTCACTCTTGGTTGGCACGACAGTACTTGGACAGGTGCGTAGATATTTATGTACCTGCCTTATACAAAATAGTCTATCCCCATCAGTTGGTCCTGCTAATTATGGGATTTGCCAGCTGAATCACCAATGCTGGCACAAGTTATACAACTTTCCCATTGCTCTAGATAAGCCAATAAATCTGAATGTAAAATGTGCAATATTTACTTACCCATCAATTTTAACATTTGTTTTTGGGTGCTCAAAAGAACCGTCTCATTGAGACGGCTCTTTTGAGTACTCAAAACATATGTTTGGCAGGAAGTAAGAAATGTTTTTTTAATTACGCCCTCTTATCCAGAATAACCACTGCACACACGTGGACTTATATAAAATCAGGACAACAACCTAAAACTAAACATTCTTTTAGCGGGAATTTAATTGTTTCGCCACGATCAGTGGATCCTGATAATTGTAAGATTGAGCAGCTGTATCACAACATCTTGTATAAGCTATGAGTTTTCAATAAACATTATAAAAATATGCGAGGATGGCCAGGAACATGCTACAATCATACACCACAGACCAACCCACGAAACCGCAGGGAAGAAAAGCCACAGAATACTAACAACCACACGCTTTCAATGCATAATTTTACTGGTCATTTCACTTGTTTTTAGGGGGGGGGGGTTGTTTGTCGACACGCACTTTATATGATATTACTTGGACAGGTGCGTAAGATATTTATGTATAACAAGAAGTGAGTAAGGCCAGGAAATACCACAATAATAGACAACAGACCAATCCATGGCTTGAATATATTGTTTTCTCTTGGATTGGATTATGATAGGTCAGTCCTCAGACTTAATGGCGATACAATCGGTGGCTAAGTGCCTGATGCCCGTCTGAGCCCGATGAGACACCTCAATATATATATAATGGACCATCCGGACTTAACCATCAAGTTTTATGGGAAATCAAGTTTTATGGAAAATTCCGGTTAGGTAACATAGCTGCTAGGTACATGCTCGCTAGTTGTATTCATTTCCTGTCAAGATATACGCTGTCATTACTAAAAATGAGTGCTAAAAAGAAATAAAGGCAACCAAAATATACAAAAAGGCCACGAATGTCCTCGATCGCTCACCAGAACTCTTAGCACTGAAGGAATGTAACTTTTGTAGTGGGCAGTATAAGAAAAAGGGATGATATTCTACTGGGCGCAGTTTATGGCGTTATACTATTAGCTTAACTTTCTGCTTGTTAAATGATGGCGACAGGGGCTGCGCCCCACACCATAGCTTTCGTGTAATGGCTACTTATTCAATTGTTGGCCATTCTGTTTAGGTAGTCGTTTTAGATTCCAATATGGTGGCAACGCCTAAACAGCAAATGGAATAGAATGTAAACCAGAGACTAGACGAAAACATTTAAATAAGTAAAACTGCTCCGAAAATATATAACTGATTCAGTTAGGCTTGAGCAAGTAAAAATGAACACAGCTAGAATAGTTATAGTTTGCTTCCTTGTAGTACCTGTATCTTGAAAGCACCGCATTACTCGTCAAAAAATACAACATATTGTAGCTGATACTTATAGACAGTTCAGATTTTGTAATTCCTTTGAGACGAAGTCTTATAATTCCATTGTTGTTGCAAAACCTGACTTGATCTCTGCATGCCATGAAATTGTTATTCATCTATTGCAGAGATTTAGTGGTATTTTTGCACTTTTTCATTAGACGTGCACGGACGCTTAAAGAATGACAGTTAAAACGCGAGAAATGTAAGAAATATCTGCGTAGTTTGTTTAAAAAAGTAATGTATGGCACGATACCTCTTCCGTAGGGAAGAATAGCCGGTATTTATAGGTTACGGTCAACTAAACTTATGTCGGTCAACGAAACTAATATTTGTATGTTACGGTCAACTAAATTCTACTACTATTTTATATTTTTTGCACCAGGCATGTATGACACTAGCTATTCAAAATATGCAACATTTGAGCGCAGGGCATATTTTTTTCGTTCTGACTCGAGTTTTCGCGAGATTCCAGCAATCCTGTACCCTTGAAGCATCACTACAGATATTTTTGGAATAGCATAGGTTCCTTAAGCCAAACGCTTTACTGAGCTAAGCTGACCGAAGACATAACAAAGTATAAACATCCCTAATTATTTCTATTAATAATTATCACGTAACTCATATCAAATATGTCTACTGTCACTTCGTCGTATATTTTTTTAAAGATATGCCTTGTTCAAAACTAAGTTCGTATCAAATGTCATTTTTTCCATCAACTTTAAAACTATGGAAGGATCCCAAGAATAAACTTGGGAGTAGTCTATCCCTGTCACAATTCAAAAACAAGGATAGAGAACAACCGTGCCCTCCTCGATGGGGGTTCAATTAACTGGCCCTAATGTGAACGTAGGAACGTCTAACCGTGGTGAACGTAGGTTTATCTGTATCCGGTGCCAAAAGTTACGTGTGGAAAACAAATTGGTCATTTCCTGCAGAAAGGTTTATAATTTTATTAAAATATACCATGTTGTACAAAAGTTACTTACTGGTCACGGACGGCCGGACTCACACATGTTTCTGTTCATAAGATGAGTTGGATTTTAACATGTCTAAAGCCTCGTTCATATGCACAAAATATACCCCGGTGCAAATATACAACCGGGGTGTAAATTTGCACCTGGGGTGTATTTTGGTCATGTAAACGGTGCTTTATGAAAATGCACCCCGGTGCAAATCTGCACCCGGGTGCTAATTTGCTCCACCTTTGTAGGTGTTGCAAATTCGGTGGAGCAAATTAGCACCCGGGTGCAGATTTGCACCGGGGTGCAAATTGCGCACATGAACGCAATTTGTTATCACATATGTACAATTTGATCTTAGATTTTGATAAATTACCCATTTTTTCTATATGAACATGTACATGTGTATGAAAATAAACCATATAAATAATCTTTTTATCAAATTTAAGGCCATGCTTCTCTCTGTAGTCACTACTTCATCGGCTATGCCGGGTTGCCACGCAGAAAAACTGGAATTTCTGGTCTATGGGCTTCGATTTGCACGATTCTATTTCCGAATAATATCTCTTCCTAACCTCATCAATAGAAATCATAGTTTGCCAGAACCCTGGCGCAATGCACGAGTCCATGCTATCTGATGTACACATCGGTGAAAAGGTCCCCCTGCATATTAACGGAGTGACCATCTTTACGATCTATGTAATCAACGTGATGTTCAGACATAGCAATAATTAAAATATGTCTATCCTCTATCTTACCCCCCCCCCCCAATTTGGGCACCCAAACCCCTTGTAGCTATTGATAACCTCGGTTGAGTCATTTCCCTTCGGAAACTTAACAGAGATTTATAAGAGAAGACAAAGTAAGTAATGGTGCAAAGATCAGGAATTGATACAATCAAGTACCACACCCGACCCAGGATACCAATGGGACAGTGACAAACTCACAGATAGACACCACAAACGAGAGCCAAGAGGTCAGCCCTTTCCCAGCAGGTGACCACAAAGTACAATTAAACAGACGCGCACAAAGACATAGCAAACGCAAGACAGAACAAAACATAAAAGTTCCACAAAAGAAGTACCGCCTTGGAACGGTCAGTAAAACATTTTACTGGAGGGCTTAAACCGGTTTAACGGCGCGCCAACCTCACCCTTAATTCAGATGTGGATCAAGACACATAGATATTTGGTTTGCATGAAAGACCCCTACATGTTTACCATGGACGTAAAACCAGTTTCACGCATTCACAAGACGTTTATTTTGCTATTATACGAAGAGGTTCTCAATTGTCCAGCTCTGCGCAGTCCTAAGTCAAACTGTCACCAGCAGTTCAATTGAAACAACTTAACGCACACGCGCATTCCGTTGCAGCTATTTGCGCAGTTTGTCGCAGAGCCCGTGACATTCGGAAGGGATGGATCATCAGTACATGTATAAGTCTCAAGCACTACATTCGTACACCTCTCTTGGCCAGATAGTCATATATTTAGTTAGTACTGCTGCAACAGCTTCTATAAGTGCCACTTACATGTATGCACCAGTCATTTGTATCCACTGCTCCCCCACCTACGGGGATGGGCGGGGATAATGATTTTCACTGTCCAGACCCGCCCTGTGGGGACAAGCTGATGGTAACAACCCTGCTCTTTGCTCCACCCTACACAACAGAAAATCCCAGCAGGGTACGTGTCCCAATGTTATAACCCTCACACCTCCCCGGCACTGCGGGGACAATCAAAAAGTAATTGTCCAGCACCTTACCCCGGCTATTCCACGGCTATCCCCGTAGGTGGGGGCCGTGGATACAAATGACTGGTGAATTATCCTCTTTAAATATTGTATAAATAAATGAAGCAAATAAAACCAAATGGAGTTGCATTTTTCTCACACGACGGTATCTTGAACTGACTAATAATCGAAACATTCTTAACACATCGAATTTCTCTGAAACTAAAACATTTGTGATATATTTAAAGAGCAAATTCAATAACATATGAACACAATTTATTGACATATGAACGCTACATAATGGGTAGCAAATTTACTCCCGGGTGCAATTTTGCACCCGGGAGTAAATTTGCACCAGGGTGCATATAAATTGTGCATATAAACCAGGCTTAATAGAAATGATAGAATGATTGAGCTTGTTCGTCTTCTTTTATTGGATTGTTATTTATTTTCTAAAGAAACCTGTGTTGATTTTAGGGTGCTTGCAGCATGGAGACTGAAAAAGTTCTGCAAAGCTTCAGCTTATATATACATTCCTAATGATGCTGATCTGTAAAGATCAGAAAATGTTTTGCATACCTGTGCCTAGACAATGTTAAAATGTATAAATATGCACAATAAAATCAAAATATACCGTGTGGTTCAAGAATTATGAACATTTCCACTAACAGGTTAAGCACGGACGTTTATAGTGCACACCTGCAGGCGTGCAATTGACAAGATTAAGGCACAGATGTAGTAGTTTTAAAGGGGACGGCAACCCTTATGATTACTATGTTTCATATAAAAGATCTTAATAAACCATGGATTTGAACCGGTTTCATCTAAATCGGTTGGAAATCGTAGAAGTTGTGGGCGTTTGAATATTTGCAAATGGACTTTAATAGAAGCGGCCATATTGTATGCTTAGTGACTACAAACAGCCTTTAAGTTATTAAATATGCGTAATCAAAATAAAAGACAAACCAATAAAGTGCTTGCAATTATCTTTAATAAAACATTTTCCTTATGTATAAAGCTGCATATCTGCTGAAACACAGATGCGGTGATAGTATAAATTACTGAAAATTAAGCAGTTGAAAAACTTCTGAAAACTAATTAAATATTCAAAATGGCGGCTAAATATTGGCATATTGAATACTTTAAATGCCAATAACTTCCCCATTTTCCAACCGATTATGATGATACTTGTATCAAAATTCATGAGCTACAGCTCTTTCTGATAAAACATACTTATCATTAAGGTTGCTGTCCCCGTTAACGCAGATCAATATATAATGTACATATACAGAATTCCGCATGCAGAAGTCGCGCACAATTTAAAATAGCGGACCATTTTTTCTTAGATTGTGATCTATACAACCCTAAAAGATAGGGAATAGTTCCATGAGTTCAGTCATTGATTCCACATAGTAAGTGAGTATGATCAGGAAATACACAATCACAAACTGCAGACAAACCCGCGGCATCGTGAGGAAGAGCCACACAACAATCACGAGACACCAGGAAGACAAAAAAAGTAAAGCAACCAGCTCTTTCTTCCAAACCTTATTGTTAATTGTCCACTATTAACACATGGTTCTCCTTTGTGGTATATAAAATATACTGACATACTCAAATACATTGAGAAGGTGGCATTGCTGTAATCCAAATGTTGCAATGTCTGTATTTATTATTGAAATGTTACTTCACACTGTTCATGTTTACATGTTTTATAATTCCATGTGTAAGGAGATGGCAAAATAGTGTTGTTATGACTTGTGCTCAACCCCCAATGACAATGAAATATGTTTATTCTACTAACTGGAATAACATAGAGTGTATCATGTTTATCGATGAGAAACATTGGTGTGTAATAATTCTGAACCTTGGCCAGTGGATCGAACGTTGTTTAAAACGTTTCTTTTTTTTTATCATATGGCTTTGCGTCTGGGAGTGAAATAACGATACTAAAATCGATAAACCACTAGTGGTTTACAGATTTTCGCGAAACGTTAAGAAATAACGCTTTTAACGTCAGGCATTTTGGCAAAATGCTAATGTTTTTCACGCCAAAAAAAACGATTTCAAAATAATTTTAATGCCATATGATAAATATATCGTGCTCCTGTATTATTGGATTTATTAAACTCGTTGCGAAAAAGCGATAAAATGCTCAGCAAGCCTCGCATTTTATCGCTTTTCCCCAACTCGTTTAATGCATTCAATAAAACATGAGCCCTTATGTAAGATCCTCTATTAAGCGTTGGTGGCAAGTGTGCTCTGCCAAGCTGACCTTTTGATCAATTTTGGTAAACCCGCTTTATGAGGAAAACTTTATTATCATAATTTAATTTGAATTTTCACCAGAGGCTCAAGAATCGATGTCATTTGAAGGTGTACTTTTTTTAGCCCATGTTGCCATTTTGTTAATTTTGGAACTGATTGGGCAATTTTAGTAAAGGTCATTATAAGGAACATTTAAGTGAAATTATTTTTTATTTGAACCAGCAGTTCTGGAGATGTTTTAAAGATTGTATTTTCTATATTAAGCTCTGGTGGCTCGTTAGAGCAAATTTAGAAGAAAACACTATGGAAAACATTTGGGTGAACTTATATTGTGTTTGGACCAGCGGACCAAGATGTTATCTAAAATTGTTCTTTTGATTAAGTTCTGGTTGCCATAAATTGTCCAGCTCCAGAACCGTTTGGCCACTTACAATAGAGGGTATTGTGAGGAATATTTGTGAGATTATTTTAAAATGAGGCCAAAGGTGCAAGAGCAGGTGTTAAAAGATTTTATATTTTATCTCTGTTGGTCAGTTTGCTTGGTCAAGCAGAACCATTTTTGCAAATTTGGTAGAGGTCCTAATGAGGAACATTTATGTGAAAATATTTTAAATTTAGGCTAGAAGTTAAGAGGGTATTGTTTAAAGAATTTTCTACAATAGTACTAGAGCACTCGTGCAAGATCCTCATCTAAGAACTAAATTCTAATAACAATCTAAATATATTATACATAAGCATGATTGGGCTAAATATCTGAATTTATGTATAGTTTTTCTTCACTTACAGATAGCATTATGACTTTGATTTGGCTAGCATAGTGACACTGAAGTATCGTGAGGGCGAGATAGATACGATACAAATATATTTATTTCACTCAGGTAAACAACCATGACATGTGAGGAATACAATACAATATTGCAAGGTGGTATATAACTACTAGACAAGCAAAACAATTAGAGAGAGGGGAGGAAGAGGAGGTCAAGTATAAAGATATAAACATACAGCAACAGAATATGAAACTGAGTTTTTATGTATCCACGCAAGATTGAGACACATGGGTTATTCGGTAAACTTTCCGAACAACCCATGTTTCGCATTCTTCCGTGATTTGGCAGTCTGGATTAAACAACCACATGGATTAGACTATTGTTTGCACAGCAATGTGCTAATTTGATTTGATTGTTTCTCTGTGATGATACGTTGCATTATTTTGGAAGCAGCCTTGCGAGCTAAACAATTTTGGATTTAACAACAACAGAATCTAGGGCAAAGATTTAGCGCTAGTAAAATGCATTAAAGCTCCCCGGAGGCTTAGGCTGGTGTCCGATATATGGCTGTGGTTTTGTTGTTGTTGATCTATTGTTTAATTTACTTCCCATTGTTTGTGGGAGCTCTGTGTGTTTCTTTGCTTTGTGATGTATTACTTTGTGACCATTTTAGTTTTGCAATCATCTGGAAGAGGAAGTGAAAGCTGATTGCTTAGTTATAATTGTCTTACAGATGTATTGTTACTAAAAATGTTATGTGGCTCTCCCTCACGGTGCCGTAGGCTGGTCTGCAGTATGTGGTTGTGGTATTTCCTGATAATATTCGCTTACTATTTTAAGCATTTTAGGGGAGCAGAAGAATTTAAAAGCGTTTCAGGATGAAACGAAATCGTCAGTTTTACTTGTTGGTTGATAGAAATAAAATATGTTCATCAGGATCACGGATTGTCTGAAAAATCCATCGCGAGGATCACCGTTTGGTATCACGAGGCATGCAGAGGGATATACTTTTCTAACCTACACTCACACAAATATTAGATTCTCTTTCTTGATATAGTGACAGGTATTTTAATACTGATTGGCAGATTCAGATGTTTTAAAGAAGCTAATGGACATGATTCTTGATAAATGCCTGAGTTTCCTTAATTGACCCCTTTCCCATTATCGGATTTCACCTGTATCACGTGATATCGGCTGACCAGTCCAGACTACTTCGGGTATATGAAGCTGTAATAACTTACTACTAATTTTGCATGCATTTCACTTATATTAATGACGGTTATAACACCAAACAAAAGAAAATGGCAAATTTCCGCAATTATATGTACCACAGTTGCATATGATGACAAAAAGTGTTAATTTTATTTCAAATTTATTTAATTTACGCGAAGACTTTTATTCAAGTGGTACGTGCACCGACATATATTTCCACAATTTTATCCGCTGCTGCTGGCGAAGGCCTTGATGAGATGACGTGTTTGTTTACACTATTTTATCATATGACGTCGCGTCTGGGAGTGAAATAACGCCATGCAATAAAATCTGTAAACCACTAGTGGTTTATAGATTTACGGGAACCGTTATGACGTCCATAACAACGTTGCGTGCATAATGACAAAATTATAAAGCCCCTATCTCACTGGACTGCGACTGTTTTGCGACAGCTGGCGACAGACATCGCGAGTAGCTCGCAAAGCAGTCTCGAAACAGTCGCCAGTGATTCGTAATATCCTCGCATGTGTCGCCAAGTGGCGCAAAGTAGTCGCGAAAATTTTGAACATGTTCAAAAATTTTATGCGACAAAATTCCTCGCAAAATAGTCGCAAAGTCGTCGCGGGTGTCTCGAACCCGTCGCGAACTTGTCGCCGACCCCTCGCAATTTAGTCGCAATCATTTTGGAACACAACATATTTGCGAGATAAATAAGACTGAATTGCGAACCAATTGCGACCTAATTGAGACACTTCGCGACAACATTGCGAGTAAATTAAACTAAGCGATGTTCTGGCGAACGTCGTGAGACAGTCGCACGAACGTCTCACGACTATCGCGCGAGTATCTTAAATTACTCGCAATTATGTCGCCAAAGGAGTTCCTTCTGCCTGAGATGATAGTTCTTTCCTAGTACGAGATCTTGGTTAGGCATACTTAAGTACAAATGTATACAGTTTTGACTAATTCCAGATGTCAAGTATTCTTGCTATCTGAGAGGATAGTTTCATATAAGTATGGTACATGTATATTGATTAGGCTTACTTACATGTATAATGTTCGGAGTAATTTCACTTATTAAAATGGTTCTGCATTCTGAAAGGATAATTTTGTTAAGCATGTTTTATAAGGCCTACATAAATGTTTACTATTTCTATTACAGTATGAAGGTATTAGTATTGTGTCTTTGTTAGACTACAACAGCCTGCTTAGTCTCAGCAGCCCTTCTAAGGTTTGAATTTGGCATACAGAGCCCTATAAACAAATTATCACTGCAGCGGACAACTAAGATTCTGATTAGAATGCGTATCCGTGCAGTCTGATTTGTGCCGTTGTTGTGCGCATAACTGTATAAAATAGATTCTCACAGGACGAGGCTCATCTGAACTCAATGCAATTTTGATTTGATTGGGCTAATCATGCCATACGTATGGGCATTAGAGCATGTGCGTTCTCGACTGACTTTCTTAAGCTGCTTGATGGGCCATCATAACTGTGCAGTTTAAACGAGTTAACTTTTTTCTAACTCAATATTTGCTACCATTCAACAGTCCAACACCACCCAGCAGCGTGACACCTTCCAGCCCTCTAGTTCCTTCCAACAGCGTAGTACCTTCCTAGTCTGAAGTTTCTGTGCTTGCTAGAATGTTTATTTTTCTTGGTTTATCATTACTCGCAAAACTATCGTGCGACAGTCGCACGACCTTCGCGCGACAGTCGCACGACGTTCGTGAGAACGTCGTGAGGCGGTCGATGGTAATAAATGTCCACAATTTAATCGGGAATACGTCGTGCGAGTGTCTCGCGAATGTCGCACGAATGTCACGCGAATGTCGTGAAACATTCGCCAATGATTCGTGCGACAATCGTACGACATTCGTGCGACTGTCGCAAATATGTCTTAATCACCCTTTCGGTGTGACCGCAATGTGATTATGGTTGCAATGTCGTATTTCTGTCGCCAAAACGTGTCTCAAATTTGTCTCGAAATAGTCGCAAATTGCTCGCATCCCAGTGAGATACTAGCTTAACGTTTTTACTCCAGAAATCAGGTTTCAAAGTATTTGTCATATGATAAATAAAATCTAACATTGGTGCTCTTGTATTATTGTAGTGACAGAAGTGCATTTTTTACTTCAGAAAAACCTAAAAAATATCATGCATGGTCGTGTCAAAATGTATGTGATGCGCTGACCTTTTTGTTGGACAACATTTTTATTGTCCCCCGCCTTTTCGAAGAAAAGCGGAGGGACATAGTTTTCGGCATTCCGTCCTTCCGTCCTTCCGTCCTTCCGTCCGTCCTTCCGTCCTTCCGTCCCCCTAATATAGTAGGTACCTTGTGTGCGCAACTCCTCCTACAGTTTTATGCCGATTCTTTCGAAACTTTACAGATGTTTTAGTCATGGTCTGAAGATATGCATGTGGTTTGGATATTATCCTGAGATTATTTTTTGTCACTTTTTTCGCAATTTGAACTTAGTCATTTTTAGGCGTTTTTACTATCAAAGTGAAAAGATAGTGGGTACCTTGTGTGCGCAACTCCTCCTACAGTTTTATATCGATTCTTTTGAAACTTCACAGGTGTTTTGTACATGGTCTGAAGATATGCATGTGGTTTGGATATATTCCTCAGATTATTTTTTAACACTTTTTCCGCCAGTTGAACTTAGCCATTTTTCTGACATTTTTACTATCAAAGTGAATGGATAGTGGGTACCTTGTGTGCGCATCTCCTCCTACAGTTTTATATTGATTCTTTTGAAACTTCACAGGTGTTTTGGACATGGTCTGAAGATATGCATGTGGTTTGGATATAATCCTCAAATTATTTTTTATCACTTTTTCTGCTATTTTAACTTAGGCATTTTTCTGGCGTTTTTACTGTCAAAGTTAATGGATACTGGGTACCTTGTGTGCGCAACTCCTCCTACAGTTTT
This sequence comes from Loripinus fragilis, assembly GCA_964019695.1. Taxonomy (NCBI): domain Eukaryota; kingdom Metazoa; phylum Mollusca; class Bivalvia; order Lucinida; family Lucinidae; genus Loripinus; species Loripinus fragilis. The sequence goes on along the minus strand of OZ026529.1, from coordinate 62,172,282 downwards.
ATGCCGATTCTTTTGAAACTTTACAGATGTTTTTGTCATGATCTGAAGATCACTTTTTCTGCTATTTTAACTTAGGCATTTTTCTGGCGTTTTTACTGTCAAAGTTAATGGATACTGGGTACCTTGTGTGCGCAACTCCTCCTACAGTTTTATGCCGATTCTTTTGAAACTTTACAGATGTTTTTGTCATGATCTGAAGATATGCATGTGGTTTGGATATTATCCTGAGATTATTTTTTGTCACTTTTTTTGCAATTTGAACTTAGTCATTTTTAAGTGTTTTTACTATCAAAGTGAAAAGATAATATTGTCAAAATCCAATATAACAAATGTGACATTGCTAATCCTTTCCATAGGAAATAGAAGCCTCTGTGGTGTAGTGGTAAAGCTAATCGCCTTGTAAATCAGGGGTCGTGAGTTCGATCCAGTCCTTCAGATGAAACTTTAAACCGAAGTCCCGTCCCCATCTGACCTTAAATGTTAGTGGGACGTAAAACCCTATCACAACAACCAAACTACAGGAAATGATCAGTGCCTGGCTTGGATTTTAATGTGGGTTGGGTCATAAGCTTATGTAAGCTAACAATGAGTTATCAAAAAGTTTCTCTTACAAACAGTGGAATTTGATTTAAAACAATGCTAGAATGATTAAATTCACAATTTATTTCCAAATACAGTTTATTGACAGTCATTTTTTCTCATTTAAATAATAAACAATAATGGCGGGGGACATAAATTCTCTGAATTTGCTTGTTCGATTTGGCACCAAGCTCTATAGACAAGTAGTTGGGATTCCTATGGGCACTAATTGTGCTCCCCTGGTTGCAGATTTATTCCTGTTTTGTTATGAAAGGGACTTTATGATGTCTCTTTCTGATGATAAGCAGGCTGATGTTATTGATGCGTTTAACACTACTTCAAGATATTTGGACGATATTTTAAATATTAATAATGTTTATTTTGACAATATGGTTAGTCAGATATACCCTTCAGAGCTCCAACTTAATAAAGCCAATGCCTCTGATACCGAAGCTGCATTTTTAGACTTGCATTTGTCAATTTCTAATGATATTGTTTCTACCAAAATTTATGATAAACGTGACGACTTTGATTTTGAAATTGTCAATTTCCCATTTTTAGATGGTGATGTTCCTCGTTCTACATCCTATGGAGTTTATATCTCTCAACTCATTCGTTTTGCTAGAGCATCTAGCTATGTTGCTGACTTCAACACTCGCAATAAATTGTTAACTCAGAAGCTTCTTAAACAAGGCTATCGGTATTATAAACTTCGCAAAACATTTTCAAAATTTTATAGACGATACTATGATTTGATTTCTAAGTTCCAAGTTGGACTTAAATCTCTCTTGCGCCAAGGACTTTCAGAAACTGATTTCTATGGTGACTTGGTGTATAAGTTGAAGAAAATTGTTGGCTCTAATAATTTTTTCAGCGCAGTTCATTAAAATAATTTCCCATTATAAAAAGATTGGCTATAACATTAATGTATTGCAACAGACTGCATGCTTGGTAGTCAACCCAATCACGGTTGGCAGCTTTGCTTTCCTCTTTAATTGCACGCCGGTGGGTCAGACTTCAGACTCTATGATGGTTCCGACTTAAAGACTTATCTATTGATGAGATGGTAGGGGCCTGATGCTTTGGCTGTTTGTCGGGCCCACCGGGGTTTACCTGTTGGATTTATTTTGCTCCGGTATTCAGTTTAATTTACTGTTGAGTCCTTATCCTTGCTTTATCTCCTTGTTATATCTTGATTTATATGTTTTAGGAGATGATGCATTGATAAGTTAGGGGTCTTTCATGCAAACCAAATATCTATGTGTCTTGATCCACATCTGAATTAAGGGTGAGGTTGGCGCCGTTAAACCGGTTTAAGCCCTCCAGTAAAATATTTCACTGACCGTTCCAAGGCGGTACTTCTTTTGTGGATCTTTTATGTTTTTGTTCCGTCTTGTGTTTGCTATGTTTTGTGCGCGTCTGTTTATATGTGCTTTGTGGTCACCTGCTGGGAAAGGGCTGACCTCTTGGCTCTCGTTTGTGGTGTCTACTGTGAGTTTGTCACTTTCCCATTGGTATCCTGGGTCAGGTGTGGTACTTGATTGTATCGATTCCTGATCTTTGCACCCTTACCTACTTTACTTTATTAAACTCGTTGCGAAAAAGAGATAAAATGCTCGACAAGCCTCGCATTTTATCTCTTTTTCCCAACTCGTTTAATAAATTCAATAAAACATGAGCACTCATGTAAGATCCTCTATTTATTAACTTTCTCAATAAGACACAGAAATCGGTGTGTCTATATGCGAACTTTTCCGAGGAAGGATGTCTTGATATCCAAAAGGGGGAATTTATGGACAGTGTAGACCCGCGGGGAAACACATCTCTCCAAGGCATTCATCAGCAACAGAAATAGTAGGGAACTGTCTTCCTGTTTCAATAACGTCTCATTCTAGCCAAAAACTATACTTTGGGCATGTTCGCGCTAGAAGAAATGTATTATTTATCGCGAAGCAAGTTCGTAAGCTGTTCTTACTTTTTAGAAGTTGCAGCAATAGAGTAAAACCTCGACACCTCGAACCCCGACAGCATATGTCGAATAGAATATATGACACATTGGATTCCGAATATAGGGTACATTTCTTAATATACAATGTTTCGTGGGTACTCAGAAGATAGAACTGTCTCAATGAAACGTTTGTTTTTGTGTATCCAAACGCATATTTTTGTAAGACTCGGACCGAGTGTAAGATTAGAGGAGAAAAATAACTTTTTGATTCAGTATTATTTACAACCAAACTCCTTTAGCTCAAACTACTGAAAGCTCGCTGTGAAATGTCTGAAACCCGCGCGCACTTCGAGTTGAAAGGAGTTGAATATTTAAATGAGTCCCTATTTGTAGGAAACTAGTTACGTAAAGGCATAGGGGTTTTTTTTCAATTTGGGACCGCATATGCGCCCAAAACTGAATGTCGGGTAACTCATATCCCTCCTTGGTAAAAGTGTTATTGAATTAGTAAACGTAAGAACGCCGAATGTTAATAGAAACTTTTAAAACATGTTTCTACAGTATCTGTTTTACAGAACTTCGCGGCGTTGTAAGTCATTTGGGAATATTATTTTCGGGTAAAATTTCTATATATGTCTAATTTCATCAAAATGTTTCAAAGAAACAGCAATATGCATTCATTTGACTATTTTTGGGCCACTGAATGTACGCACCATACATTCCAATCCACCGTTGTCTAGCTATTTAGAACTTAAGAATGGAACTTCGCTACTTTTCTTATTCTCGAAAACGAAGATAAATTTAAATTTTCATACATTTTATGAGTTATCCGTATTTTTTTTACTATACAAAGTATACTTTGATTTCGAACTATTATAAAAATCTGCGCAGATTAAAGCACATGTATTTGAAATTAATAAAACAAACGAATCTGTAATATTAACATCTTTAACTCAGAGGAGCCCTGGCAAATACACAGTTTCACCAGACCATTCGCTGCTCGCGCTTATAGAAATGAGGTAGACAAAGACTCAGACAAAAACGAAGACTTCTAGTCTCAACAGATACTCCTGCATAACTGCCACCAAATAGGCATGCATAGTCGCGCTTGCATGTTAAATATATTGACTGAGCATATGCGATAAATGATGAAATCTCATCAAATATACCTCCATTCATAGATCCATAATTTCATCATTTCCCGTCTGTGGTATATAAACAACGTCGACTAGAACGGATGCGCAGACACTAGAGAGCGCACAGACTCGCGAGAGTCTTCGCTGCTCGCACTCACCAAGGTCTTTCTAGTAGAACTAGAACTACCACACACACACACACACACACACACACACACACACACACACACACTGGATGTAGATAAAGACTCAGCCTCAAGCCCCGCTCGATAAGTTTGTGTGGGCGCTTTAAAGGCTTTTACATATGTGATAAGTATATCAGAAAGCAGTCGCGTGCTGAAGTTCGAAAGACACGTGTGCAAGATTTTATTGTTTTCAAAGCCCCCCCCCCCCCCCCCCCCCCCGGGCACTCATTGAAGAACAGGGTGCAATTTTGGGCCAGCACAAAATAAAATGTATCTTATCACGGAGTGGACAGTGTACAAATGTAACCATAAATGACCATAGTGACACGCAGTCTTGTCAGACTCTTCAATTAATAGTTGCCGTTTTTTATTTCTTTAAAATTTTAACCTAAATATAGAAGTTCTATAAAGTAAGATCAACAGTCAGTATAAACCGGAAGTAGTCCAATTGCGATTTTCAAGAAATTCTTTCAGGCTTGCTGTTGTTGTTATTTTAAAAATAATGCTGTGAAACTAAATCCCCCGAAAAGCACAAAAAATGCGTACATATAAATGTAATCTTTAATAACACCATTGCTATCAAAACCGTTTTATTGAAAAATAGCCATCTAGACTCATTTTATAGATTCCAAAATGCATGTACCGACGCTAAGGACAAATGTCCTTTAAAATAAGAATGTTATTTTTACAAACTTTTTTTTATGTTTTATCAATAACCATATGAACCCCACGCTTGACTCATATGATGTATTGAAACGTCTCTTGGGGATATATGATAGTCTGGTTGGTGTTCGATTGGATTTACAGTGGACACAACGTGCCAGGTTTCCCCATGTACATGATGTAAATTCCATTCATCAAAATTTCACTTTTTGCCTACTGGGTAATTTTCCATGCTTTTTTTGTAGTCTGCTGATTTTTGTTTTCCAAATTAATCTCAAAAAATTATTTCAGCATTACAAGCAGATTGGCAAACAGTTTAGATCCAGATCAGCCCGACATTATGTCGGGCCTGATATGGATGTAAGCTGTTTGCAAAGGTTTGGGACGGCTGTGGTATGCAAATAGTTGACTCTAATATCACGTGACACTGGAAGAATGATGCATGTAATTTTAATAGTGAATCCCATCTGGTTAAAATTTAATCTTTCAACTTCCGAATTCGGAGTATGCGCCAACCGTGTATAGCGAATTGTACTTTTCGTATATGCGTCAAATTATTTTAATGGTGTTTGGCAAGACTTGTTGTATATGCACATTAAATGTCTAAGTTCTCCTCTGATGTTTACTCTTCTTTCAAACTTAGTTTTTTGCGAGCAGCGAAAATTCTCACGAGACTATTGCGCCTGCGCAGTTTCATATGAGCTGGTCGCATATGTGGGAAGCATGCGCCGGCTCAATAATGTTCCCGAAATAAATTGTGAAGCAAACTTTACATCTTTGAAATTGTTTTTTAATTGTCTCGTTCTTGGAACTTTTTTATTTAGCGATTTATTTTCGGGATTAAAATTTCTGCTCTCTAAAATATCTTAAATTCTCAAAGATTCTAAAGAGCATGTCTCATATTTCTTTGTTGTCGATGAACATTGATGTACTAGATTAAAATTGAGCCTCGGCATGAGATTTCCAACAATTTGACATTTTGACAAGTGTAGACTCAGACGAACCTCTGCAGCCTCCTTTTAAGCTTAGAGACTCCAAATGATGTTCAGTCAGTAGCTCAATAATCATAGAATACTCAGGCGACTAGCAAAGGCTCTGATCAGACTGCGCGTATGCGCAGGCTGATCTGAGGCTTTACTGGTCGAACATACCACATTGTTGGAAATCTCATGCACTGGCTCAATTATGAATAATGCGTGAACCAGAGCCATAAGCGTTGTAAAACACCAGACATCACGCTGTGTTCGGTATGGTCGTCAATGATCGCTGTCACCTAGCCGCTTTATATTTTTTGTAGTTGAGGAAGTATTGTATGTTCAGTTGTATTACCCTCCTGGAAAACGTAGGCTCTGCTCATGACAGGCCACAAATGATTATCAAGCAATTCGGTTTTGTTTGCTTTATCTCCTTGTTATGTCTTGATTAATGCCCAGGTCACACATTCACGGATCACCACGCCGGTTCTACTACGGATTAAATCTCACGGATGACCCAGGAAATGCCGATACGGATGCACTATATACGTATGATTAAGTACTACTACGTATGATTACGGATGCAATACGGAAAGCTACGGACCAATACGGATTGCCACGAATGTACATCCGTGGCTAATCCGGCGTCCTTTCCGTTAATGTGTGACCTGGGCATTATATATTTTAGGAGATGATGCATTGATAGGTTGGTGATCTTTCATGCGGACCAAATATCTATGTGTCTTGGTACGCACCTGAATTTAGGGGGTGGTTGGCGCTGTTAAACCGGTTTAAGCCCACCAGTAAAGTGTTTTGCTGACCGTTCCGGGGCGGTGCTTCTTTTGTGGATCTTTTATGTTTTTGTTCTGTCTTGTGTTTGCTATGTCTTCGTGCGCGTCTGTTTATATGTGCTAAAAATGTGGTCATCTGCTGGGAAAGGGCTGACCTCTTGGCTCTCGTTTGTTGTGTCTATCTGTGAGTTTGTCATTTTCCCATTGGTATCCTGGGTCAGGTGTGGTACTTGATTGTATCGATTCCTGATCTTTGCACCCTTACTTACTTTCTTTCGACAGATCCAATGTTACCCCTCCACGCCTTCATAGGCTAGACAACCCAAATCGTAACACTTACATGTTACAGAGTACATTTACGATGTATCTGATAAGGAAATAATTTGGCGCCTTCATAAAATGCCCTTAACTTTAAAGACGCAACATTAAATGTGCAGCAGACGACTTTCCCTACTATTGATGGTATCTGTAGCACACCATATACATGTACATGTTTGCGCGAATCGTAATGTAACAGATGATTCACCGAAATATCGTATTGCTTTCATTTAAAATTGAAAGAGAACTGTAGCAAAAAAAGACGTCTGCAGCAGTCGTGAATAGCGCTTTAATGGTTTATATAGAAGTTCAAATCAAATTTCTACGGTTTCTTGTTAAGGAACTGTGCGTCAATGGCTCCTTGGCTTATTATGTGGGCCATCTCGCGAGAAAATTCAGCTTCGTTAGAAATGTTGTTATTATTTTGTTGCCAAAGCAGCTAATACCAAGCTAGGTCAAGGTCAAATTTCCATCATTTGTATTTTAATGATATCTTATAAAAATCGTTGTTAATTATGATGTCATATCAAATGTTTGTGTTATAATTGCTATTAAATTTATATCTACATTGTAAAACAATTTTAAGTCATTGTCATCATTTTTAAAAACAAAAAAAAAACGTTGCTCTCTTTTGTATATTCAAGGTTAAACTATTCTTTAAGATCAAGTGTATGATCTAGATTCTAAATATCTCCACCAGTATTCAATCACCCGAATAAATTTGCTTGATAAATGCAAATGCAGCCTTACCCTAGTAATATTATTCAATTATTGACTTCAATGAGGTAGACATTAGGATTTATCTACCCGAAAAAGTGATAATTCACCGAGGCCGCTAGGCCAAGGTGAATATCACTTTTAAGGGTAGATAAATCCTTATGTCTACTGAACTTGAAGTCAATAACTGTTTTGTTATATGACTTTCCATTTAAGAATAAAAATTTTGCTACTTTCACTTTTGTTGTTAAAGACATGTTCAACCTTCAATCTAAGAGTTCTAAGGACTTTCTCACAAGTTTTAGCAACTATCATTTAACTATTTTAATGTACAGTCATTTGCATTTTCAAATGTATATTAGTTCTCTTAATGGGGAATATAAAATGCTATCATAAAACTGTTTCTAAAATTTGATTATTCAAAGATAAATAAGCAAAAAAAAAAACAAAACAAAAAAAAACTGTTGTAAAAAATAATGAAAGTTTTTAATTTACATGTTGGGAGGCAAAACAGCAAATCATGTCAATTTCATGCAGCACATGCTAGTTTCACACTCATCATGCTATTTTCAGCTCTCTAGAGGGTAATATTGCAGAAGCGTCAAAAATATTAACTTCTGGAAACTAGTTTGAGCTGGTTTCATGCAATATTAACTTGTGGACCGGTTTAGACCAGTTCCCAGGTAGACATAGAGATTTATGAAGACAAATTGGGCCAATCAGGAGACAGGATTCTCTCCAGTCATATAACAATTTATCGTCTATACGTTCAACATGTTAAAAATGTTTAAAAAAGATAAAAAGAGAAGATATGCCTTAACCCATATACGCCGAATGAAATTTTCTACTCACCAATTGGAGCAGTATATTTCCGTTTTTAAGGTAATTGGGTGGTATTTTTCATTTAATATCACATTATGTAAGCAAACAGTGGATACCCTAATCAGACGCCGTGTTCTGCGGCGTCTGATCTGGGTCTCAACTGTTTGCATATGTGCCACAAAAAGGGTGCTGGACTTAATTGTGAAGTTTTCTAATCATGAAGTTGTCACTTTTCCATTGGTATCCTGGGGCAGGTGTAGTGCTTGATTGTACCGATTCCTGATCTTTGCCCTCTTTCTTACTTATATAGGTGAAAACGATAACTTTCTGGATAGTTTGGTCCCAACAAAATTGTAGAGTTAGAAGTACGAAGCATAACTCAAATGTTAGAATCAGGATTAAGTTTTTATATAGCTATAAACAAAACACACTTTATAAACAAGAAAACTAAGAGATTAAACAGCAGCATTATCGTTGATGTCAGGTGGTTGAATACTGACGCAAGTGGTTGAATACTGGTGCAAGACCCCAAAGGGGAATCATGCGCCGCAGATCTAAAAAGTTTTGTCAGAGGGGGTCCAAATTTGATAACATTTTTTTTGTTTTGTTTTTAGTTGATGAAGATACCGCTATACATGGGCCATCATCGGCCGCCAGCGAAACGCCATTGCAATGATGCTTCGCTGGCGGGCCGATAATGGCCCAACATTGAATGCTGGCTCGGTTGCTTTGTGATTTTTCAGGGGGTCAGGACCAGTTAAGAAACCCTATATTTTTGTGATTTTTCAAGGGGGGGGGTCCGGACCCCCAATCCCCCTCTGGATCCGCCCAAGGGGAATAGCACATGCAATATTCACCTACATGAACACTGGACTGAGCCTGTAAAAAGCAAACTGTTAGTTCTTTCTTCTTATATTGTTTTAAGTGGTTGAATACTGGTACGTTTGTCCTACATGTAACAAAGGCGCTGATCGATTGCGCGGAACAAAGATTACATTTTTCCTTTTAAAAGATTGAAATGTTTGATACATTTTCATCATTGTAAAGGTTATTCTTATGTGATAGATTGATACCCTACATGTAATATTAGAGGGGGGTTGTGTAACATTCCCTGATATTGAGTCCTATAGTGGCCACCAGACATGTTCCCTTGCAATCATAAAAATGTACTTCTTTATGTACATGTATGTTATAGTATATAGCATCCCAATCTCTTATTTTCTTGATATAGAATCCTCTGCTTAGCACTCGTTCAACCAAGGAAGACCCGTCACGACATGATTGAAAATTTTTTGACTGGGATACAATTTAAGATCTCAAAACAAACAAAACCAAATCTGAAAATAGTTATGCTATTGGGAGCACATTGCCCTACATAAAATGCAAGTGGGGCAGATAATGTAACATTCCCTGAAAGTGGATCCCAAAGGGTCAAAATTAAAATGTCCTTAAATAATCAATTTTCTGTACTTTGTGTTTAATCTATTTTTTTTTATTAACCTTTATTTACTTCTTGTAATTGTAACGATTTTTAATAGCTAGGTATCCTAACTATGCAAACTGTGAAAGGGGTAGAAAGCGTCAAACCTGATATAGGGTCCCTACGACAGGTACGCTCCTTTAAGAAATATATTGTTGGGCGAGATCGTATGTCGTAGGAGCGAGATAATCATTTCGTGGGAATGATATATTATGCGAACGAGATGATAATGTCATGGGAACGAGATCTCATGTCGTGAGAACGCGATGATTATGCCCTGGGAACGTGATGATTTTTTTCACATGTCCCCTCTGTGCTGCCGTAATTATCTACTGGCAGATGACGAATATTCTAAAACAACAGTTACTTCAATTTCTCAAGAAATGAAACAACACATTGTTGGTCTTAAAATTCAAACGGATTGATGGCCTTAAAAATGTTGTTTTTTTATCATTTTCATAGACATATCACTTTTAATAAAGACCGTGAGTCTGTGAGAATCAATACTTTTAAATTGTATAGCTTTAAAAATCCTAATTGCAAAGTAACCCACGCAACATGGCTTTTTGATGAGCACTGCTAAAATATCCTGAGCCATTTTTATTTGGATATCTGTATGTTGTAAAGTTTATTTTCCAGCAAGAAAAGAAACGTTTATAAGTTTCCTGCTGCGCATATAATGATCTCTGGATTTATTAGTACGACAACCATGTATAATCAAAGCTAAATGTATCCTGGGACTGATACAAAAATGACAATTTAATGAAGAAATCTTTGCCTTTAATTTTTTGCAAATCATTCCATTTTAATTCTGTTAAACCATTATGAAAAACCGATGAATTCTTTCCCATCAATTATGTATTGACATGTCTACTTGTTCCCTCAAATAACAGGCAGTGTTACGCCATTCCCTGAAGAGGTAGTGCAACTTGCTGAGGACCGCTTACGTCTTTGTATGAACAAAAAGCATACGAGCAAACACGTGGTATTTTTTGGTATTTATGCATATGCGCAGACTCACTTGACCCTTCACTGCTCGCATACACAAAGAACGGAAGATGATGAAGACTCAGACAAACATTTGACCCGGCTAGAGTCTAGCCCAGCAGAATACGTCAGCATGTGCGTTTGAAGGAGGTCTTTGTGCATATGCTATAAATACCAAAATCTCGTGAAAAGGTTCAAATGGTAAAAATTTCAATCGTGTCTGCGTCCTATTTCTGTTCAAAAACTCATCATCGAATTATAACGTCTGGATGGAGTTATTAATTTAGACATGGTTGATGCATTTAAGATGCTTGGTTCAAATCAATATAAAAGAGCTTTTCACTTGTAAATTTGCATCCATAAATGAAACTGATTAAACTCAGTCTTTGCATGCTGGTATTTTTGGTGTCTTATTTTGCAGTCGGGTGTTGGTTTATTTATACACTTAACATTAAAAAATATCCTTCAGGAATGCCATTAGAGTGTAAATAGCTCGTACCCACACCAGGTCCGCCTTTTGTTGGTCCTTACAAAGGCCATCAGCAGATGGCACTGACAGGTCAAGAATCTAAGTCCATGAAATAATAATTAATGTTACCTTATCACTATGTCAGAGTTGTTGCATTGAGTAAATCGTCGCTTTTAGCAACTTGTTCTTATATTTCAAAGATCCTTCGAGGCTGTATGGTATCGTGACAGACCTCCACTGTTGCACACCAGTTTAATGAACCTTATTAACCTATTAATGCCCAATGGAATTTCCTTCCTATTTCTTACTTTAACAATAGGACTAATCCACTTCGAATTTTAGAATTGTTGGTTAGTTATTTACAGTAACTATTTCAATCAAATTTTAAAAGTATTTTCTGTACGCAAACAGTACACTATTGACGGACGTTAGGCTGAAATGGGTTATTATAATACTTATCATGAGCATGAAAGAAAATCAAACAGTCCTTTCTTTTTGATAATACTCGTATGAGAAATACTAATTTAAATATACAACTGTATTGCTTAATGTGATATAGCTTACAAAAATGACCATACTTTTGGTAATTTTTGCATGTTGATAATTGATAAGGAATCACGTCAAAAGGTTTACACTAACAAAAAAAATCAGCAAACCATTGTAATTATTGACTTACTCATCGTTTAGGTAACTCAAATGAACTGTCTCATTGAGTATGTTTTGGTTGCGAAATAAGAATATTATTTTTGTTACATACTCTTAACTTAAGACCTGGGTCATATTAATGTTTAACATATTAATTGGCATGTATATCGCTTATAACAGAATAAACAAATAAATGTGTTAATTAGAAAGAGTAAACTTGTTAAAAATAAATGTCAATATGTAGGTCTTACCTCTGTGATTATTTTACCTACATCATTAAATAAATTGTTAGCTAATTGGAAATGCCAATTTATGGATCCCAGAACAATCATTACTAGTTGATACACCATTTAATATCAATATGCTAAATGGATAGATTTAAGTGAATTGTAATGATGGAACAGTAAAAATGAAGTTAAAATGATTAGTTTGGCTTGTTGTGGAAACTCTGAACATTACATATGCTGTGGGAAAGTGTTGGACTGAGCATATGATGATAAAATAGAAATTTATATTGAAAAGCCTCTTCTTTCCATATATGAGACTGTCAATGACATTAAGTTAGATAATCAGTAAGATAATGATGAAATAGAGGAATTGATAAATTAATAAATTGGGCAACACACAGATCATTAGCAAATTGGATCTTACAAAAGGGTTTTGGCAGATACCTTTGATATAAAAGCAAAGCATGCTTAGTTCACTCATTTTAGTCATTATCGGTTAACTAATATTATGTGATTTGGAAAGGTCAACTTGAGGGCTTCTGTTGTCAAACTATTGAAGATGGTACTCTTTACATTTGGGAATTTTGATCCCTGGCCAGAGAATGTTGTCAATATAAAGCAGGTTTTACTAGCCTGCTCACAGCGAAACCAAGTAAGTGCATGTTTGGTTTTAGGGGAATAAAATATCTAGCTCAAGTAGTAGGTAATGGAGAAATGCGATGGATTCAAGAAAAGACAAATGCAATCAACAATATCACAATTGTTGGCATTTTAGCATTCATGAGCATGACAAATTGCATGCTCAGTAAAGTTGAGAATGAAACACGTTTTGTAACCTCTGAGGTTGTACAGCATTGCATGGTTTCATATTTTGTACTCTTTGTCTGATATTTACAGCATGATAACAATTATTTAACTTTTATTTAGAGCAGTTAATCATTATATCATATTGTCTTACAAAAATGTATTCCTCATTTTCAAGAGGCGGTGATATATTACATAGGTCAGGCGAGCTAAATATTTTTGTTTTAAAACCAACAGAAGCTAGGACGAATATTTGGTACCTGTAAGAAGCATTTAAGCTCCCCATTGACTTAGGCTGCTGTTCCTTCTAGGGATGTGGTTATGTTTTTATTGTTGCTCCCGTTGTTTGTGGGTGTTCTGTGTTTGGCCCATGTTTGTTATGCAGTACTTAGTGTCTGTTCTAATTTTGCAATCATCTTGATGGGGAAAAGAGAGCTGGCTGTTTTGTTTAAATGGTCTTCACCATGTCTCATGACTGGAAGTATTCTGTGGCTTTTCCACATGGTGCTGTTTGCTTGCCTGCAGTGTGTGAATGTTTAAGAGATGATGATACATTGCATATGGAGGTGAGATTATTGGAAAGGGTTGAACTTTTGGCCCTCTTGTGTGTTGTTTTTATGTCACTTTCCCATATGTGTCTTGATCTACAGTAGAATTAAGGATGAGGTTGGTACCGGGAACTTAAATTGTCCACATTATCTTTGCTAAACCGATAAATATACTTTTGCGTTTGTACATAGAACAAAGAAATAACTGGTCAGGTTCACTAATGTGTTTCCAGAGTTTAAGTGACCCCCGTTTTTCTTTTTTTAAATAGCTTTAAATTGAACCTAGAAGAATGGCACTAAGCATGTGGATTTAAATGCACACCGCGTAACTAAAACTTATTTTTGGGAGACGCCCTTATTTGTAAATGAAGCCCAAATTCCATGTACAAAAGAATAACTTAGTTGTTTTTTCCTATGAATCTACCCATGTGTACCTCTATAGACATACGTGGTATATTTGCATTGCTATGATGATATATACTAGCCTACAGGAATATCTATATCCGCTGATTCAACGTAAATCTATTCCGCACACCTCACTCGTTATCACTTTGACACACACACGCACGCACACACACAATCATAAAAGTCTGTATGGGTTCTAGACCGTGCTGTATTCAAAGCAGGCAAATATAAGGCTTTAGCATGAAACCTGCATGTACTTATGTAATAGCCGCTATATTTAGGTGAGTTACCAAACACGTACATGTTATACGGGGTGGTGTGCCGTCGCAGATACTTTACCTGTATTCTGGTTAAAAGGGGTGTGAGCTACCTGTGAACAAAGCCTTTGTCGCCTATGGCATGATCTTTTGAGCTTAAATGCATGATTTACTAATATGCACCACTGCACTTGCCATAAAGATCTTGAACAGATAAGTTCTATACTTTCTGTAGAGCTCATATTTAATATATTTTATATATATTATTGTTCCAGGTATGTACATATTGTATTCAATAGTTTTGTATTAGGAAATATGTGAATTGTATTTTGTAAAGTATTGCTGTAATGTGATTTTGTAAATGAAACTGCAAGATTTCTGAATATTTCATAAATCCGACCCATTATCCTGTTGAATGTTAACTTGTCTTGGCAGCCAAATTCCTATTTAAATTCCAATGCCTGGTACATTATTCGCTACCTGTTTCACCATATTGAATCTGGACTGGGTACACTCTTTGGAAGCATCTCTACGAGACGTTTCCAATGAGTTTATACAATCTATGTTCTGGGATGATAACACTAGGTTTTAGGGTATGCGTTGCAAAGGCCTATTTTGTACGGCACATGCCATAAAGACCTTGAACAGATAAGTTCTATACTTTCTGTAGAGCTCATATTTAATATATTTTATATATATTATTGTTCCAGGTTCCGGACTATTTGATGCCATGGTTGCTGCTCATTATTAAACATATATTCGAGTTTTGTATTCGTCATTCCGAAAAACCGATCTCACGACCGGTGACACTTGTAGCACATTATATTTCAATTAATCGACTCTTTTTGCCATGGTTTTGTCGTCCTCTGATTTTTTTTCAAAATCAGTTTTTTGTTGTTGTTTTTTTTTAAACAAAACTTCGGTAATATCAGTAGAGTGTCTAGCAGTTTTGATCCAGATCATACCCATCGGGTCTGATCTGGGTCTAATTGTTTGCAAAGGTTATCAGCAGACGACACTAGTAAGTTAAGAGTTTATGACGACAATTTAAGCAAATTAGTGAGTTGACCAGAAATAGCAAAACGGGGATATACATTAAACTTCAAGAGCATCAAATATTTGCCTGCTTAAGATATTTCGCTGATAAACTTTGTCAATAGCTGAAGCCAAGCTCAGGCTAAAATGTTCGGCATTATTATTATTCTGGATCCATACTGTTTGAAAACCCATTGTTTTGTATTCCTGAGAGGCATATTTTAGAAAATAATTGTCTCGAAAGAAAATTCAGCAAAGGACAACAACAACCCAGCATTTTAGGTTTAGACAATACTATTACTTGAATCGCTTTTTAACACAGGTCATTTCAATGCATCGGTTTTAGATGTACAGTGAAGTTTATAAGTCAGTATAAGCAGTGAATCATAGCCTAATGCGCGAAGATTGTTCAAGTTAAGCAATTTTAGCATGAAGCTGTGACTGTCTTCATCAGTTTAAACACGTGTTTTGGGTGCTCAAAAGAACCGTATCATCCAGACTATTGTTTTGAGTACACACCAAACATTTTTGCAAATATTTTTTGGTTGAAAAATAATTTTCTGTTACGCACTCTTATCTGTAGGACTGACGAATTACTTCCACTGACCCCTATAAGCCATGTTTTATTTATATCGTTAGGTTCACTTGGGGACTAATTAAAAGAGGAGCGGCAAAACAAACCAAAATTCCATCTAATCCCAGCCTATACAAAAACTCACATTTATGTGGAGAAATTAATTCAATTACGCGGTCTATATCTAAATTAATTTCTCTAATTTATTTTTCAATTAAAATCACCATTAAAGAATAATTAGCAAAAAAACGGGGGTCACTTAAGTCCTGGAAACACTATAGTGTAGGATCATATGTACGTAAGCAAACAAAGTAGACCCTTATCAGGCTGCTCTAACAAGAGCTGCCTGATCTGGGTCTGCTGTTTGCAAAAGTGATAAAATGCGTCTCTATGAGATAAAGGGTTAACAACTGAAATCGTATGGCACTACTTTTCACGTTAAGTCCCAATGCCATTAGTTTAATGTCAAATTTCCAAATTCAGATGAATTGTATTGTTGATTGTCTTTCGTGATTTTATGGGCTATGCATGCTTTTTAGTTTGGCTATTCAAAAGGGTTTAATTGCCCTCTATGCAGAAGTGTAATGAGGATAGAGCGATAAAGTTGCCGACCATTTTTCATTAACCCTTCATGCACTAATGGATTTTCCCTTCTCGTTTAATACATTAAATTTGAGATGGTCCATTATATACTGCACAACGGCCATTCCGTGAAAAGGCACGTGCGCTAAACCAGATGAGCTAATTTTATCAAATTTTTGCTGTGCTGTATAACGTATTGAAAGATACGTCGATTGAAAACTGTTCAGCATTATTGAAAGAACGCTTTGCATGTTTGGTTTCCTTGAAATATACTGCTCAACGAAAGTTTAGCACAGATAAATAAAAATTAATTTTTATTCAAGCAAAGGGCTTAAAGTTATAAAATATCTGCTGAAATGATGGTTTGGTATGTGATAAAGTTGAGGAAGCAATCGGTGTACTTTAATTGGATTTCTACTGCGTCGTTCGTTGCTTTAAACAAGAGAGGGGTCAAAACGTGTTTAAACTCCATTAATGGCAATACAAAATTGATGCAGCATCGGTTTATAAAGTCTCTTGTTTTACAGCTTGATCGAAATGGCCATTCTGGAAAAAAGACAACGGTCGTCTATATTGAGCTTTAGTAGCAAAAGTTGAGTCTTGAAAACAACTAACGTCGTTGTTATAATGACGTTTACAAATAAAAAACAGTACTGTTTTCGCCGTGTAGGCATGCTTAATTGAAAAGGCTTTCGTGTTTAAGAGGATGCCAAAAGAGAGACAGTTTAAAAAAAAGTAAGTTTATAAAATTTTGTCTCATGGTATTTAATTCATAAAAAAAGTGACGTTAATCTGAAGTTGAGGCTAAATTAAGGCGATAACGTTATCTGAAGAAGACGTTTTCAAAAGACAAACTACAGACATGTTCCGGGTGCTTGTGCCAATCTAACATCAAACAGATAACTTGATCTCTTGCTTCAGTTCGCTGAAACGTCAAGAAATGTAAAAATGCCATTTTAACGTCATAATGGAACGGTAAAACGTGGCATAAACGGGTATCAAACTTTGACGTTTTTAACGTTTTTCATCATTAAGAACCTTTGGCTTTATTCTAGAATTAATTTTCTTAATTTCAGATGTAGACGTGTATCCTTTGCATGCCCATGACATCAAATTTAACGTCGATCCACTGACGCCTAACCAGATAACTTTTTTTTCTGGCGGACACGATAAAATGTAAATTTCAAGATCCCCATACATGTTGATTACATTAAACAGAATGGTTTATGTTCATTCAAAGTGGGACATCGTATTAAAATCCGTGCTAAACTTTTGTTGAGCAGTATAGTTCTGCCTGCATCATGGCAGTCGATCAAAGTAAATCGCATTCTTTTGATCGTCGCCGTCAAAATGCCTCTCAAAAACATATTTCATGATAAGATATTACATTTTCTTGGTGGCAGACTAGAAGTTAAGTATCCTCAGCCTCTTAACTCACAAATTGTTCAATTGCATTCCTAAGATTGAGCTGACAAAAGAAATAGATTTTAAAATGCATATGACAGGTCTATTTTGTTGTTGCAGCCGTGGAAAATGTGTAAAAACTGAAATCTGTACAAATCGTACAGATTTCATATTTTGACCATTTCACGCGGTTATATGCGGTTAAGTGAGTGGTTTTCAGTTTTTGAGAGTCGATGACACATTATCACCCATATAAATGATAATGATATTAGTTCGCGATAAAAAAAAAACGTTGTTTAGAATGGCCCATTATGTTTATGAAATCGGGTTATGGCGACTATATTGCGCCGGTAAATGTATTTAAGCACCCAGCGGCTTCGGCTGCTGTCCGTTCTTTGGTCTGAAGATGTGCATCACGTTTAGTTCTAATCCTCAGATTAACTTTTTTTCACTTTTTTCGCAGTTTAAACTTAGTTAATTTCACCAAAGCATATTAACACTTTATGTAGAAATCTTGTGAACGCAACTCCGCCTACAAGTTTGCCCGGATCTTTTAGAAACTTTGCAGGGTTTTTTTTCAAGGTCTGAAGATGTGCATGCCATTTGGCTGTAATCCTCAATTATTTTTGTCACATTTTTGCAGTTGCACCTTAATCAGTTTTGTCTCAACTTCTATCAAAGCATATAGGCACCCAGAGTATCCTGTGAACGCCTCCTACAATTTTACACATATCTTTTTTAAATTTTGCAGATGTTTTGTGTGCATGTGATATTGATGCAACATTGATTTTTATTTGTATTATAATGGAAATGATATATGATAATTAACCTTTTCTTAATTGATGGTTGTGCAATAGTTTACTGCTGAAATCAATATTTTATTCTAAAAATATCACCATTATTTCAGTTTGAGTTTGAAATTGCATTTAGTGACATATGGATCTTTCTGACACCAAATATGGGCTCGGTGGACATTTGTTGTTGTTTTTCCTAGAAAACAACAACAAATTATGTTTTTAATTGGTCCCATTGTTTGTGTGTGTTTCATTTGTGTTTGGTTCTTGTTTTATTTTTTATGCAATGCTTAATGTCCGTTCTAGGTTTGCAATCATCTTGAGGGAAGAATGAGCTGGTCGTTATACTTAAATTGTCTTCCTGATGTTTTGTGACTGTTAATATTCAGTCTCTCTTCCTCATGGTGTCATGGGCTAGTCTGCAGTGTGAGATAGTAATATTTCCTGATCATACTTACTAACTTTTTGTATTTGTGCACAGCAATATTATGCAAATACCTCTTAAACAGAGGAAAAAGAACGGAATTCATTTCAGACGCTTCATCCTCGCGCCATCATTATTGTGATAAACACTATATCCGGCGACTTTACCCTTTGCATACTGGGTAATTTTTCATGTATTTGTAATCTGCTGACTTTTTTCATAATTATTTTTTCAAACGAATCGTTTGGAAACACTATCAGAGTGGCAAACGGTTTGGAACCAGATCAGGCCCGACGTTTTGTCGGGCCTAATCTGGGTCTAAACTGATAGCAAATACTATCAGCAGACGACACTAATAGGCAGAGAGTTAATCGAATGCGGTTCTTTTGAGAGGAAGAAAAATGATAATGGAATTGTGCGATTGTGTCAATTTGTTGCACTAAGTCGAGGCAAAATGTACCTGGTTCTAAAAATATTTAGAAGTGACTTTTTATGACGATATTCGACGCTGGTACGCAAGCAGTTTTAGATAGGTTTCATATTTTGTACATTTCCCGCGAACGTAGCCTGTTACGGCGCAATAGAACGACCACATGCAATCTAAGAAATTTGTTTTCTTTAACGCAAGTTGTCAGCTTATTCCAGAACGCAGTATTGGCGGGAAAGGTTGCGCATATTTTGAATCGTTTAAATATTTCTCTCTTGCTAGTGTTACAGAGAAGGACGTGTCCCTATTCTGTCATCAACTGTTGATACATGTATGTACAACTTCCACACAGGATAATTAAGGATATCTGAGATTTTACCCTGGAATAGAATATAACAACCCATCATAAGTACCCATGTAGGATAGAGATATCTCACCCATGGGGTTTGAAATTTTATCAAGGGACGAGGATTTTTCTATCTAGTTTCGTACAAAGCAAGCACATGATGGTCTACCTAGCCCTTTTTTATATTGGCAAAAGTGTGTCCCCTGATGATATGCCACATTCTGCATCATATCATCTGGGTCCACTTTTTGCCAGCTTGCCAGAATAACCAACACTGTCGGCCCTGGTCATTCTATATCTCAGGAGTATTTGCCCTATATTTGATTGTAATAAACTGTGTATTTTGCGTTTTAGACATTTGAACATTTTAGAGCTGCATTGTCTGTAACTTTTGATCTTTTAATTTCAGAACTAATGTTTCTATTTTTCAAAAACACAGTAAAAAAACTAAAACTCGTGTAAACATTTTACCAATTTCGTAAATCTTAACAAATTATCAGTATCAAACAACAGCATTTATGTTAAAATTAACTGTCTATAATTATTAGAGGGACGCAAATAATTACCAATACACCTGTTTTTATAAGATAATTCACTTTTCCGTGCAGTTTTCAGCAATAGTGAACAGATTTATTGTGAAAACATAACTTAATTCTACTTTTACAAATGATCTAAAAAGAAAATAAAAAAAAATTGAAAAATGTTCATAGTTGCACTAAGTCAGTCTCTTTAAAGGCAAGAATTAGTCAATTACTTGTCATAAAGACAGCTTTAATTTTTGCACCCTTACTTACTTTGTATATGCTTGGCATGGTATACACAGTTATATCAAGTTGGCGACCAAGTTTTTTTTTGCATTAAATTATGATTTTCATTTCTTTAAGTAAGTAAGGGTGCAAAGCAATCAAGTACCACACCTGACCCAAGATACCATTGGGAAAGTGACAAACTCACACTTAGATACCACAAACGAGAGCCAAGAGGTCAGCCCTTTCAAAGCAGGTGACCACAAGGCACACATAAACAGACGCGCACAAAGACATAATATAATCAAGACACAAAAAAACATAAAAGATCCACATAAGAAGTACCGCCTTGGAACGGTCAGTAAAATATTTTACTGGATGGCTTAATCTGGTTTCACGGCCCCAACTTCACCCATAATTCAGATGTGGATCAAGACACATAGATATTAGGTTTGCATGAAAGACCCCTAACTTATCAATGCATCATCTCCTAGAACGAATAAATCAAGATATAAAAAGGAGATAAAGCAACGATAAGGACTCAACAGTAAATAAAACTGAATACCGGAGCAAAAGAAATCCATCATGTAAACCCCGGTGGGCCTGACAAACAGCCAAAGCATCGGGCCCCTACCATCTCATCAATAGATAAGTCTTGATCCACATCTGAACTAAGGTTGAGGTTGGCGCCGTGAAACCAGTTTAAGCCCTCCAGTAAAAGTATTTTTACTGACCGTTCCAAGGCGGTATTTCTTTTGTGGATCGTTTTTGTTAGTTACAGGTATGCTTCATGTTGGTGTGTGTTGTGCTTTGGCGTGTTTTCCTTGTAGCCTTGTCGTCACCTGCTGGGAAAGGGCAGACATCTTGGCTGTCGTGTTTGTTGTGTTTTGTGACGTTCTCAAATGTGTCCTGGTCCACATCTGAATTAAGGGCGAGGTTTGCGCCGTAAAACTGGTTTAAGCCCTCCAGTTAAATACTTAACTGACCGTTCCAAGGCGGTACTTCTTTTATGGACCTTTTATGTTTTTCTGTCTTGTGTTTGCTATGCCTTTGTGCGCGTCTGTTTATATCTGCCTTGTGGTCACCTGCTAGGAAAGGGCTGACGTCTTGGCTCTAACTGTTAGTTTGTCAATTTCCCATTGGTATCCTGGGTCAGGTGTGGTACTTGATTGTATCGATTCCAGATTTTTGCACCCTTACTTATTTTAAGTCGGAACCGTCAAAGAGTCTGAAGCCTGACCCACCAGCATGCAATTAAAGAGGAAAGCAAAGTTGCCAATCGTGATTTGGTTGACCACCAAGCATGCAGTCTGTTGCAATAACCCCGTTTTTACATGTGTTTTGGATGCTCAAAAGTCTCATTGAGACTGTTTCTTTCAGCACCTACACAATATATTCGTTTGAGAAATGGGAATCATTAATTTTGATGGTATTGAGGGTTGATGATGTGTGCATTACAATATCCTTTTATTCCATGTAATAATTATTAAGTGAAAATATAACATATAATGGACAATTTAGACATATATACATTTACACAGATAAATAACTATATGGTTAATAGGAGCAATAGGCCATTTTTTACTCTCAATAATCAACAGCTTGCCTTCAAGCGGTGGCTATGACCTTCGCAAAGTAATTTGAAACCAAAACATACCCGTCAGAGCATTGTACCTGATCAGGATCCTGATCGTTTGACACTCCTTTAGTGTTCACATGAAAGGAATTTTCGAAAAATGAATGTTAATTTTGAAAATATGAAGATGTTACCCAGCATGCAAAGAGTTAATGTCGTAATTCCTGACGGCTATACAACAATTCAGAGCGGCAGTTAAAAGCTTGAATGATGAAACAGCTTAAATTATGATTTTTTATTCGATGAATTGATTAATTCAATAAATTTTAACATGTTAGGCCGTTTCCAATAAAATTTGTGAATATATCTAGTTCTAATTGCCTTGTACAAAGAACACTCAATAACAAAATGGTACATTAGAGTCTACATGTTCTGCATTTTTTCTGTCGTCAAGGGGAATACTGTATGACCTTGTCTATCTGCCGGCTTTAATTTCAAGTCAGTATGATGACATACGTAATCTACTAAAAACGTTTTGAATTTTGAGATGTTGATTTTTTTACCTGTGTCGCTTTAGCGAAAGCAGGTCTAGTAGTGGGTCCTATCCGTCCGTATGTCCGTCTGTCCGCAACACTTTTGGGGTACCTAGTTTGTGTAATCTGTAACCCCAACAGTTTTCGTTCCTTTATA
The DNA here is from genome assembly GCA_964019695.1 of Loripinus fragilis. NCBI lineage: Eukaryota > Metazoa > Mollusca > Bivalvia > Lucinida > Lucinidae > Loripinus > Loripinus fragilis. The sequence continues at coordinate 62,149,729 of OZ026529.1, read as the reverse complement.
TTCAAACTTTGCCTAATTATTGTTCATACATTAAATATGTGCACTGCCAACTCTGTGCACATTTGATAAATATTTTCTTATTGTTTACGGGTGTTGAACTTAGACATTTTTTTTCCATCCGAAATGCGGCTGGGGCGTCTGTTTTGTGTAATCAGTAACTCAAATAGTTCTCATTCCTTTATATTCAAACTTTGCCTAATGATGGCTCATACATTAAAAATGTTCACCTCCTATTTTGTATACATTTCATGATTTTTTTTTTCATTTTTGGGGGTCTTGAACTTAGACATTTTTTTTGTAAAATGCTAAGAGGGTGTCTGGTTTGTGTAATCTGTATCTCCAAAAGTATTCATTCCTTAATATTCAAACTTTGCATAATGATTATTCATACATTGAACATTTGCTACTCCTGTTTCATGTCCATTTGATAAATATTTTTTTTATTTTTTTAGGTCTGTTGAACTGCGACATTTTATCCATCGGAAATGCTTAGGGGTTGTCTGGTTTGTGTAATCTGTGACTCCAGCAGTTTTCATTCCTTCATATTCAAACTTATAACGTTATGATTGCTCACACATTGAACATGTGTGCACCTTATACTTTGTGCACATTTGATTATATTTCGGGTTGTTGAACTTAGACATTATTACGTCCACGCCACCTTTGGAGTGCTTACATTGTATATTTGTATGTAATCTGTAACTCAAACAGATTTCATTCTTCTATATTGAAACTTTGAATAATGATTGTTCACACATTAAAGATGTTCACCAGAGCAGAGAAGATATGGCTGAAACTGAAACACTGCAACTGATCTATAACTGCCCTAGTTGATGATTGTAACCTAACCTACCCCTTGTGCAACTTCAACTTGCAAGCCAGTCTTAGGAAAATCCTAGTGATAATAAAAGATGTTTAACAAGCGATGCCCAATTGAATGTACTTGGCCTTGGTTGCATATCACTTAACATCATTCTGTAGACTAAATTTATATATTTATTATCATTTGACATTATAATCTTAAACGACTAAATACCTTTTTGTTATCAGAGTTGTTCGACCAATTTCACCACATACAAAATCCTTTTGTGTTGATTATTTTGACTCCAAGTAATTGTTTACAAAATTGTAGGTGCATACTATAAACCTATGTAAAATATTGAACACTAGGGTCATGATTTGAACATATTATCCTTGTGTTTTCAGACAAGAAGTTTGTTTTGTTTCACTATATACGTCAATGGAAAACATGTGGTCGATGGGACCGGACCATATTTGGCCCAATGACCATAATTTGACAAACTAGTTAGAGTGCCATGAGGTGATGCTTCACACGTGTGTCAAATATCAAGGCTTTAGGCCTTGTGCTTTCAAAAAGAAGTTTTATGCTTACTCGTTGCAAACATAAATGTGTCCCCAGGACCGTAATTTTAATAAACTTGGAAGGGTCTACTAGTTGATGTAACAGACAAATTACCTGTCAATGCTCTGAGATCTGTGGTTCCCGACAAGATTTAATTTTTGTTATTTCCTATTTAAGCATATATGTGAAACATGTGACCTCCCCCCCACCCCCCCCCCCCCCCGTCGCGGAGTCATTACTGCCCCAGGGTCACAATTTTAACAAAACTGATAGAGCTCTACTAGGTGATGTTACATACTAAATATCAAGGCTATATGCCTTGTAGTTTCAGACAAGAAGAACTATCATAAGACATAGTTATGCAATGAGACGGAACCATTTGAGCAATTATTAAAGAGCTCTGTATAAGAATCATTCGTGCCGAATATGGTCAAAATCCAGCTAGTAGTATCGGAGACATGGTGACGAAGGACATGCGACAATTACAGTGCTGTGAAACCCTTATAGTTGGCGGGTATTTTATTTGGTGCTATTGGCTGTAAAAATAAAAATCGTCAAAATACGAGACCGCGAAATAAAGTTTCGAATTCAGTCACGTAATGCGCAATAAATGGATACACTTTTCTCCCACCTTTGCCCATATAAGATAGGCTGTCAGCTCATGTAAGATATCTCTATCTTACATGACCACGTGACTGCTTTCTTACATGGGCAGTGTTAAATATACTTTTATCCAAAAAAAGGACACTTAAAGGACCAATATATTGCGCCTAGGTAACACAAAGGCACCAAGCAATGTTAAGCGTTACTTACTGACGTCATATAACGTTAATGACGTCACCGAACGTGCGCCGCATGACGAAAACGGCAATGTTACGCTAGTGGCACAGGGAGCCAAGCAGGAATTTATTTTGCATATTGCAACTTAACTAATGCTCCAAGTGTGTTTTCCTGACAATATCAAGGTGCAAACTACGTTTACACCCATTTTAATGCCCGATAAAAACACTCGTGAACTCAGAAATAATGTAAACCCAACGAGTAAAAAGTTAGAAATTTCTGGTTTTCATGGAGTTTTTATGTTCTGACAAAACCCTTCGAAAAGTGGGAGAAAAACGATCCATTATGAGCCTGTCCATGTAGGATAGAGAAATCTCACCCTCGGGGTCGGAATTTAACCAGGGACTCGGCAAGCCTCGTCCCTGGTTAAACTTCCGACCCCTCGGGTGAGATATCTCTATCCTACATGGACGCTCATGGTGGATTGTTATAGTCTTCCATAGTATGTTGGTATCTGATATATGAAAACGACAACAAATTTTGAAAGGTTGATTATGTTTTAACGTAAATGAAACCACGTCCTAAAAAGGGGCTACTATTAAAGGAAAGAATATGCTCCCCACAGGGTGCATATTCTTTCGTTTAAAAGTAGCCCCTATGTGAATAGAAAATGAAGAGCTACAACATTTCAACAACAACCGAACCACCGCCTTAGAATTTGAATTCATTATTAGAATACAAATTTAGAATACCACCCAGCAACCCTTAAGACGGAACCCAGCAACCCTGTAGGGACCATTATGCCCCCCCCCCCTTTGAGGCTAAAAAATAAAAATTGTTGTTCACCAAATTGTTCAGATTAGTTTATTAGAATAATAACCAAAGTGTAAAAGTCTGGTACTAATTTTACTTTTACTGTTGCTATGGTAACAAGAATGGCCGCCAAAATAAATAGGCTGAAATTAGCAAAGTGACCATTTTGGAGCAAATTTGTGACATTTGGCAGACACATTAACATAGAGCACAAGCAAATACCAAAAACATATTTTAACAGATGATGAGAATTATCAAGACACACAACATAGTAAAAGATTGTTTGGTATTTGGCTGTGCTGATATCTAATTCTTGAAAAAGAATGGTCTCCCAAAGCCTTAAATTTGGGCCAAAGTGACAATGTCTCTATTTTAAGCCTATTTTCCCAGCCATTTTTGTTACCATAGCGACAGTAAAAGTTTAATACATGCCAGACATTAACACTTAGATTAAACTTCTAATAAACCAATCAGAAGAAATTGGTGAATTTCAACTTTCAGTTTTACACTCCAAAGGGGGCCGAATTTGCCCCTTAATGCACGTAGCTGTTTAAAGGGCATGTATTCGAAAAACCGTCAAAATTATACGACGCCAATAAGACAGTTTTTGAAAACCGACAAATTTTGATGTCGTGAGTAGTGTTTTACAATAGCTGAAGTTGAGCCGATAGCTCCTGGGCCCAAAATTACAATGCTTCCGACTTAAGTTACGTATTGATGTTACAATAAAATTCAATGGAGTACTTATGGTCAAAGATATCATTGTGATCTACAGAAAAAGTGAAACTATTTTGATTTTAATAAGTTCGAAACGTTAATTTTAGCATCCTAAAAAAAAAAAAAAAAAAAAAAGAGAGAGCTCAGTGGTAGAGTGCTTGCCTCGAGACCGAAGGGCCGCGGGTTCGAGCCTCACCGGCGTCACTGCGTTGTGGTCCTTGAGCAAGACACATTTATCCTAGCTTAGTACTGGTTCAACCCAGGAAGAGCCGTCCCGCATAACTGAAAGATTGTTGAGTGGACGTAAAGAATCAAATCAAACAAATCAAAGCATCCTAAAAAACAATACTCAACTTAAGTCTTAACTTAAAGGAGGCATTGTAATTAGCTAAGGGCGTGTTTTCAAGATGTACATCCGCGTAAAATGTACACACTATGAAATCTGTGCAATTTTATAGACAAACTAGAACTAACACATGCATTGTAAGCAGTTTATTCTTAAATCCTCTTAACCGATATAAAGCATAGTGCCCTTTTTGTGGGACATAGGGAAACAGTGCAGACCAAGATCAGATGCCACAGAACGCGGCGTCTGATCAGGGTTTCCGTCGCTAGCTTAAAGAATTTTCTATCCAAAAGTGAGTATGATCAGGAAATACCACAATCACACACTGCAGACCAACCCACGGCACCGTGAGGAAGAGCCACAGAACATTAACAGGAACAAATAAGGAAGACAATTATAGCAAAGAAACAGCTCTCTCTCTTCCTCCTAAAGATGATTGCAAAACTAGAAAGGACACAATGTAATGTATTCCAAAGCAAATACCAACACAGAACACCCATAACCAATGGAAAGTACATACAACAACAAATCAACAACAACCGAACCACCGCCTTAGAATTTGAATTCAAAATTTGAATACAAATTTAGAATATCACCCAGCAACCCTTAAGACGGAAATGGACTTGTCCAATTCATATGAGTGGGAACTTCCATTCGGCTTAAGTGCTGAAGGCAACCTGGTGTTTGTTATTGCATAGAAAGCCAAACCTAGGGCCACATGGCAGATACCACTGATATGACCATTTTATTGCGGGAACGGTTGACAGCGGTTTGAATCACACTAAAATCACGGGTGGGCATCAGCGGAACTATCGCGAAATCGCGTCAACGTAAATTTGTTCCTTCGTCACATCCGGGACCTTTCGCGGTAGTGGCAACGTCACTGAAAAGCCAAACAAAGGTAGGTACTCTCGCTTGTTTTGATCTTTTGTAAAAGAATGGGCTAACTATGTTAAAATCTGGCCATGCTATTCCATGAAGATATGATTTACCTTGGTAAACAGGCCAAACGTGATGTTGAAAAAAGCTTTGCTTTGAGATGGGGACCGTAACCAAATCGAACACAGAACGGGATTTCTTCAGTTTTATGTCAAAACGAAGAAAGTATGCAGATGTTTTGCCAGTTTTAGCTCAGAAAAAGCGCATTTTACACATGGCGTGTACATAACAGCCCTTATTCTTCCTTCAGACGTAAAAAAATCGAACCGATCATGTTCTATGAAGGAATGATGCCAAAGATTTCAGGAGCAATAGCGCCTTCGCCATCGCGGTAGCTGTAACGTCACGCTCTAGTTCCTTGGAGTATACAATGCTAGTGCATGCAGGTGCGGAGAGAAATGTTTGTAATACTGTAGTATCTACTGGTACACACCAAACTACCACCAATTTTGCTGAAACAATGTGTAAAAACAGATATAAACTCTTTTGTAAACAGTGAGGACCCAATCTGCTGGCTTCTTCAGAAACCACCTGATCAGGATCTACATGATTTCCATACTACATGTGAGTTTGTAGTGAATAATCAAAATATTATAGAGTTGTTTTAACTTAAATTAGTGAAAATAAATGGCTAAGTCTTACTTGTTCTAAATGAAATGGGATAAGGACGGAGAAGTCGGGCATTGTATTTCCACATCCTGCTGAGGGAGTTATAGTCTAGTGGTCCAAACCCATTTTTTTCAGACATGGGAGGCCGGCTTGTTAATGGATGCAGACAATGTTATTCTGCTCGGCCAATGTCTGATTAACAAAGCTATTATTTAGGTCAGGACAGAGGTCAAAGGTCATTGAGTGCAAAAGGGCTAACATATTAAAAGTTTATGCAATAAATTTGGTTTTAAGCCCCCGAAAGACCTAGTTAGGGGTTATTTTAATGTGTATTAGTGCAAATAAGATTTTAAATAACAATGTGCTTCCTTGCAGTACCAAATTAGTGGAAAAAAAGAATCAAAGCACTGAAAGTACTAACATTTGTTAACATAATCAATCTTAATAAAATCGAAGTAAACCATTGGTTTATTTTTCATGTATTTCAATGGAAAAAATCCAATTGAAAAAAGATTTGGCCAGTCATATCGTTTGATTTTGTGGTCGTTTTCATGTTCTAAAATGGTCACCAAATATACAACCAGTTATAAACTTAAACATCTTGCGAAAAAAACACATCGAAATATGAGTCGTTAAAACCATTATTTGGGGGCTTTGAGTCCAGCTAAGACTCAAAATAGCCTTAACATCCGCCACTGTCCTCATGAAGAAATTTTAGAAGGCTCATATCTACCTCTTTAGTGCACAGAGAGGACTCTTTATCAAACTTAGCAGATGCCTACCCTGATCTGAGTCTTCTCTGGGCACAAAGCCCAAATCTTTGATTTGATCACACATCGGTTCCTGTGTTAACAGGCCATTTAACATTATGCCACTGGTCAATATACTTCACTGGTCTTTATATGGATTTGAGCATACACTGTCTTCACAAGAACATGCAGGTGTGCAGATCATCATCCGTCGCCGACATTTACATCGTGCTGTTGAACAAGTCTTGCACCCGCAGCTAACAATAGCCACACAGGTTTGCAGAACTGGTTCAATAGTGGTAAGTATGGGTTTTAAGTGGCTACCATCTATATCTATCTGCAAGCCATTCGTAAGAGGCGAATCAAGCTGCTGCTATGCTCTTAAAGAAGGTCCAGACTGAAACTTGGTAATGAGCCCTATGGATATGTTGAATCAACGTGTCTTTGGCTGGTGGTAACTTTTCTGGCTCTACTCTCCCTTGGCTAAACAGTCGACAGTGCAACACATTCACAGATGTTATATCAGAGCACTCTGAGTACATTTAAAGACAAACTATACAGCACTAAAAATTGTTTCTTCTGTTAGACTCCCAACACCTAAATTCTTGAGAAGTTCTGTATGCTTCTCAAATACCTTCTAAGATTTCTTCTTGCCATAACCTCTGAAATGATTAACAGTGTCAGACCCTGTTATAGAATGAAACCCCAATAAACTTTCTCACATTATATTCTGGATATGTATTTGGTGCACTTTAATGAACTTAGGAGACTTAATATTGCCTGTTTGCATCCAAATATCTTGACACAATTCATTTGTAAAATATGTTAACAATACAAGCACTTCTGTACCCTTGCAGATACGAAAGTGGCAAAATTGGCTTTATTTTCTGAACTTGAAATGAATTACTACCAACTTTTTAGAAAAAGGAACATCCCTATTTCCAATCGGACGGCCTATTGATCTTCAGCTTCCAGATCTCCTCTCCCTATTTGCACCTTTAATAGAATGGTCTTGGTATCTATCGAAGACAACAGCTATCCTTGATCCAACATGTCTATTGACTGCTTCAGTGAAGGCGTCTGCCAAATCCCCAAAGGGTTTTGCCTTGGTCTTTCTACCAACTGTGTGAACCAGTGCTTGACCCTCAATAATTGTTATTTTTTTCAAAGATGATTCAGGCAATAATTGTGATGTAGCACAAGCTTCCAAAATGGCAGCCAGGTCTGAATTACTGTCGCATGGAAGGAGTTTTCCTGAAGTATCAGCAATAGACAGGGGGTATTTGAAAGCTCATGACATAAAATCTCCTTTAGGTTGATATCACGACCAGCTTCCTTACTGACCAGCAGTCTTTGAAAAAGTTCTCTTCTAGCCTTAATTGTCTTGGTATTTTCCCCAATAGTTGTTTGCAAAGTCACTTCATTAATTGAAGAAAGAGTATGGGGCCTTTTTTTATTGAATCATGAACTTTTGCTGGCGTTTTCACCAGTCTGTTACAAACAAAATCATTAATGTGTTCCTTTCCCTGTACAAGAGCACTATGTAATGCTGTCGCTATATCATCAGGAGCAACACCCATCGTTGTCAGATTTATCAAGTCTGGACGAACCTGCTTGAAAGCATCGAAGCAATTCAGTTGATCCATAATAAGCTTATTATCTTGTTCACCACGATACAGACGAGTAGGGTTTGACTCTTTTGGATTCCCATACTGTATATTCTCTATCAAGATCACAGATACCAAACATTTCATATGTGCTTTCAGAGACCTGGCCTCTATGATTGTAAGTCAAACATCATCTATCACGAGTACCGTCCTACCATGTATTTCCTATGAGCCCCAACAGTTTTCTAATCTTGTTTACATGTTCAAGTGCTTGATCTGTTGATAAATGGTTGAAATCCTGCTTACTTGTGTTTACCACAAAGTTGACTGCCATAAACTGTTCATGCACATCAGGATGAGTTGATTCTAACCGGTGCATATCTGTAAGGTAGACAGATCCCTGACTGGTATAGTTAACATGGTCATAGATGGCAAACCATGGCAGCATGGCTGCAAATGAAGACAAGTTCAAAAGCCAATCCCATTCCCTCTCAGCTCTTATAAAATTTAATTAGACAGAGACCATATCAAGATACTGCTGCCAATAAGAGGAAGTATGTCCGAAGCTTTCATTACAGATTTGTCTCTATTGAATGCATCCACCAGTTTGTCAATATCATCCCTGTCTTCAATCAAACCAATTAGTGTACTTATTCTCTTTTTAACTGATGAATCAATTTGGAGTTGATGCTCAGTTAACCCTTCTATAAATTGTGGCCACAAAATAGGCAATAGAGCTTCATATGTTAACTTATGAGCTTGCACGTCACAATTGTAGGATTTAGCTAGCAAATTGTTTGCTGCTGTATTTTCACCAAAAACACCACTCTCAGTCCAAACTTCAGCAAGTCCTGAACCTGACAAATGTTTTCCTATAGCACGCATAAAAGTCAAGGCTATATGAAAGCTCCCAAGCCTCAATAAAAGGGACAAAGTAGCATCTGCATTGCTCCACTGAAGCATCTTTGCTTTGCAACATAACAGCTCATCTTATGTAAGAACTGTTGTTTGACCTTGGTTAAGAATATCTGACAGCTTAATGCATTTCAATATGACTGTCCATAGTGTGTCGTTGTCGTAAGCTGGTGCATTCAGAATTGGTTAGTAACACACTGTTGTTACTTCAGAGCTATCTTCTGAGACACTCTGATTAAATCCTGTCCAGAATGGAATCTTCTGTTCATTAGGATTAGACAAACGAGTAGCTACCCATGCAATATCTTAGATTGCTGCCTCATTATGCAGTGCTTCATCTACATTATACCAATTTATATTCACCTGATTTGCAAATATCAGCCTGGATTCCACCAGCACTTGTGTGGGAGCTGTAAGCGTATGAAGAAAGTCTGGTCATCTAATCTCTTTTCTTTGCAAATACTTAAATCAAGTGTCACTTCTCTTGTTGTTCCTCTCTGGAAAGCAACCATTTGGGTCGCATGAAAAGTTCCCTTTCTATCTAAAGTTTCCTTAATGATGTCTTCATTGTCTGCAGAGAACTGAAAGAATTTGTTTGGTTCTGTGTTTAATGGAACTGACACATTGTCATTGTCTACAAATGAGTAGAGTTCAGTCTAAGCTATGGACGTGTCTATCCTACCCACTTGGTCATAACTTATACAGTGCCCTGCAGCATGTACCAGCTTTACCAGATCTTTAGGCCTTGTATCCTGGTGTAAAGTCAACCCAAGGCCAACATGTTTTCGGGTTAATTTACGACACTTTGAGACTATGTATACCAAATCCTGGGCTACACTTAGAACTTTCTTATCTAAATCTTTTGCACTATTTTCATCATTATCCTCACTGGTGCTTTCACCTGTAACTAGCAGCCTCAGAAACAGGTAAAGAGAGTTAGGTACTATTTTAAATATTTCTTCGTCATTAACTGCTAAACAGTTTTTCATACCATCAGTAGATCTTATATCATTATGAATTGACAATGCATTGCTGTGAAACACAGTAAGGCATTCAGTCTCTGTAACTTTTTGAGTGCTTTCACTTAAATCTTGGATAGCTAATGTCTCAATCAGTTCCTCATTCTTCTGATTTAATTTTGGTATAATTGCCATCTTTGCTGATTGCTTTTGGAAAAGTAGTTGTGGTGCACGGCTGTCAAGTTGAGGAACAAAGTCAATTATATAAGCACGTTCTTTCTCCAGTCGCTGCTTAATACACATATATACGCCCTATACCCAATCAAATACTTATACATTTGGATAAAACCGATTCTTCACACTATAAAAGTCCTACAAATTGAATTTTTATGAGTCTGATATCCAAAAAAATGCATGTAAATGAATACATTTTATGTATATCAGTAAAGGCATATAACACAAGAATCACTTAAGCCTTTGGTCGCTAAAATTTTAGTACTCTTAGTGCTTTGATCTGGTGAAAACTACAAAGATACATCTTTATTACTTGTAAATGTATGTTTTACAAAGCTCAAACCACCTTCAGATGTTTTTAGTAAACTATCAATCGAAAAATTACCACAAAACTATTGGTTTACACTAGTATGATGCTACAAAAGCAAAACTGCATTTGGTGACCTTTGACCTCTGTAATTTGCATAAGGGCCATTTTCTGAAGTGAAGACAGGGCAGGTATTGTTCAGCATAGGTTACTGAACACTATCTAGTATATAACTTTGCATTAACATTCCGGCCTCCCAAAAGTGTTTTCTAGCTGTTTCCTGGAAAATAACTACCAGTCTATTACCCTAAGCTGCTTGTTTGTTTTGTTTGATTTGATAGTTTATGTCCCATCAACAATCTTTCAGTTAAACAGGTGCGGGTCTTCCTGGGTTGAACCAGTACTAAACTAGGATAAATGTGCCTTGCTCAAAGACTACAACACAGTGACGCCGGTGAGGCTCGAACCCGTGACCTCTCGGTCTCGATTCAAGCAATCTACCACCGACAACTGTGCTCCCTACTGCTTGTTTGGTAAACAGTGAAGACCCAGATAAAATGCTGCATTATGCAGCATTTCATCTGGGTCTGCACTGTTTGCTTCTAAAAAACAAGCTTAATCTTCAAAGAAAGAAATACATTTTTTGGGGAACGGGGGATTTTAGCATAAATACTGATGCCCTAAATATATACAAAGGACAATCCTGACATAATTGTACAAAAAAGTATGTAGGGCCGACCTTAAAAAATGTTGGTTGTTTTGACCTTATGTAAAAGAATGAGCTAACTATGTAAATATCTGGCAATGTCATTCCATGTAGATATGATTTACCTTGCTAAACAGGCCAAACGTGGTGTTTAAAAAAGCTTTGTTTGTAGATGAGAACCGTAACTAAGTCGAACCCAGACCGAGATATCTTCAGTTTTAACGAAGAAAGTATGCAAATGTTTTGCCAGTTTTAGCTCAGAACAAGCGCATTGTACACATGGCATGCACATAACAGCTCTTATCCGTCCTTCTCACATAAAAAAAATCGAACCGATCATGTTCTTTTAGGAATTATGCCAAAGTTTTCAGGCGCAGTAGGGCCTTCGCCGTAGTTGTAACGTCACACTCTAGTTCCTTCGAGTATACCATGTTAGTACATGCAGTGCATGCAGGCTCGGAGAGAAATGTGTGTAATATTGTAGTATTTACTGAAACACACCAAACCACCACCAATCCATCTCAAACGCTGATCCCCGTGTACAAACTAGCACACTTACCCCTGCCCCACTCCAAATCCTCACCTCAAAGACCCCCATACCCTTTAGCTCAGCATTTTGCGCAGATGCGGCACAGATGTAAACACTTGAAGTGTATACCATTTATCTACATGTATATATGTGTCAGTACATGAGATTTTGTCACTTATCGCATGTGCCTCGACTCAGATTAGCTTGCACATTTTTAAAGTTTCACCAGACCGTTTTGGCTGCTCGCACACACTGCAAAGTATGGATGTAGATAAAGACAAGACCAAACTTTTGACCACCCGCTGGATACGTCAGCATAAGCGTGTTAAGAAGGCTTTTGCGATACGTACCTGTATATATCTCATGTACTAACACATATATACATGTAGATAAATGATATACACTTCAATCATATTTAATTATGGTATATGCTATATTTAATAAAGGTATATGCTATATTTAATTCCGGTATATGCCATATTTTATTATGGTATATACCATAATTAATTATGGAATATACTATTATTAATCTTTTTGCTCCTTTCGGTACACCACAGATAAATGATATACACTTCAAGTATATTTGGGCCAGTGGACGAGACGTGATGCTTACATCTGTAGCGCATCTGCGCAAAAGGCTTAGCTAAATGTTGTGGGGGTCTTGGGGTGAGCAGGGGTAAGTGTGCTAGTTTGTACACTGGGAGCAGAGTTTGAGATGGATTGGTGGTGGTTTGGGGTGTTTCAGAAGATATTACACACAGTTCTTTCCGCGCTTGCATGCACTGCATGTACTGACATGGTATACTCGAAGGAACTAGAGCGTGACGTTACAACTACCGCGATGGCGCAGGCGCTACTGCGCCTGAAAACTTTGGCACCATTCCTTCATAGAACATGATCGGTTCGATTTTTTTACGTCCGAAGGAAGAATAAGGGCTGTTGTGTACATGCCATGTGTAAGATGCGCTTGTTCTGAGCTGAAACTGGCAATACATCTGCATACTTTCTTCGTTTTGACATAAAACTGAAGAAATCCCGTTCTGTGTTCGATTTGGTTACGGTCCCCATCTCAAAGCAAAGCTTTTTTCAACATCACGTTTGGCCTGTTTACCAAGGTAAATCATATCTTCATGGAATAGCATGGCCAGATTTTAACATAGTTAGCCCATTCTTTTACAAAAGATCAAAACAAGCGAGAGTACCTACCTTTGTTTGGCTTTTCCGTGACGTTGCCACTACCGCGAAAAGTCCCGGATGTGACGAAGGAACAAATTTACGTTGACGCGATTTCGCGGTAGTTCCGCTGATGCCCACCCGTGTAAAATTATTTCCCATCTTCAAAAAGAAGGCAATATTCCCATTCTGGTATCAAGTTGCAACAACTTTCGTAGACTGGTATCAGACCAGTAAATAGAAAACAAGTAAAATGTGTGCACATTTGTCATATACAAGCATATACATCTCTGTAAAAAATCACTGGCTGTCTTTTTCTGTAATAAAGACTCATATATTTATCTCTATAGTAGTTATAGAACTTTCAGTTAGATTTCTTAATACAGAGCATGAAGTCGGGCTACAGCTGTCGACAAATTTGAAGACAATAATAACAAAATGTAATTGCGATAAACGACCCAGTCACATTGTTTTCCTTTAAAAGTGCATAAAACAAAACACGTCGCACCCTATGTTTTATGTTGTTTTCTGCTTTGATCGACTTAACAAGTCCATCAATTACCTGATTGCGTGACCAATTGATTAATATCTAATAGAGCAAGCTCAGGCGATGTTGATACTTACTGTTAAGGCGACCAGAAGGTCATGTGTACCTTGCAGTCCTGTCAGGGTGTACCATGTTATAGATGATTCAATGTGGCATTTCGACAAGTGTAGACTCAGACGAGCCAGTGCGGACTCCTTTTAAGCTTAAAAACTCCTAATGATGTTCGGTCAGTAGCTTAACACTCATAGAATATTCAAGCGACTAGCAAATGCTCTGATCAGACTGCGCATATGCGCAGGCTGATCTGAGCCTTTGCTCGTCGCACATACCACATTGTTAAAAAATTCATGTCGGGGCTCAAATGTAGACATCTAGCCCCACAGGATACTTACGCATGCGTATTTGAAGAAAGCATTAGTGTATATATGGAGCGTACCATTTCCTGATGCGAGGCCCAGTTGTAGTATAAGTATGGCCTGAATGAAGCCTCTTAGCGTAAATTCATCATCAATTATTTATTTCGATATCTGCAGGGGAAAATGTGTCTTACATGTATAAACTATGCTCTTGTCATGTTCAACCTGCACGGATGCGCACTATGGTCAATGGCTGCGTGTGCTTTGCGCTTATGATTGCAAGAACATGGCAAATATATTGTATAAAATGATACAAAAACTGCTGATCAAGTCAGTCATGCCGGTACTGAGTCAGGATCCCAAAAGAATTATTTTAAGCCGGTGCGCCATTTATTTATTTATCTATATTAGGACAGATAAATTAGACTAAATAACGAATGTTGGTAAAACAAACAAAATACTTCACAGTGTTGTGGCCAACAAGCCATCTCGTTTTTTTTCTATTTGGCAGAAAATAGGTAAAGAAATCAAAATTTGATTGTTTTGAAGAACAACTTATATATGAATAAAAAGGACCATTTCAACACACTCAAAACTAGAAAAATGTGTTTGTGAAATACTGTCACCCAACTAATAGTAAGGAAAACAAGACCAAACGCTGCTCTGGACCTGCGTCGTCGGTGCACATTTTCAATGTGTGAACAATCATTATCGAAAGTTTGAATATAAAGGAATGAAATCTGTTTTAATTACAGATTGCACACAAATAAACAAAGTAAGCACTCCAAAGGTGGTGTAGACGTAATAATGTCTAAGTTTAACAATCCCAAAAATATTATCAAATGTGCACAAAATATAGTGTGCACACATGTTCAATTTGTAAGCAATCATAATGTATAAAGTTTGAGTATGAAGGAATGATAACTGCTAAGAGTCACATATAACACAAACCAGACACCCCCTAAGTATTTTGGATGGATAAAATATCTAAGTTCAACAGACCTAAACAATAAGAAAATATTTTATCAAATGTGCACAAAATAGGAGGTGCACATGTTCAAGGTACGTATAACCATTATGCAAAGTTTGAATATAAAGGTATGATAACTTTTGGAGTTACAGATTACACAAACCAGACACCGTCTTAGCATTTTAGAGAAAAAAACTGTCTAAGTTCAAGACCCCAAAAATGAAAAAAAAAATCATGAAACGTATACAAAATAGAAGGTGCACATTTTCAATGTATGAACAATCAATATGCAAAGCATGATTATAAAGGAATAAACTCTGTTGGAGTAACAGATTACACAAACCTGACACCCCCTATGCATTTCGGAAGGAAAAAATATCTAAGTTCAACACCCGTAAAAAATAAGAAAATATTTATCAAATGTGCACAGGTGCACATCTTCAATGTGTGAACAATCATTATGCAAAGTTTTAATATAAAGGAATGAAAACTATTTGAGTTATAGATTACACAAACCTGACCCCCCCCCCCCCCCCCTATGCATTTCGGAAGGAAAAAATGTCTATGTTCAACACTAGTATAAATGAGAAAATATTTATCAAATGTGAAAATGGGAGGTGCACATCTTCAATGTATGAATAATCATTAGGCAAAGTTTGAATACAAAGGAACGAAAACTGTTGGAGTTACAGATTACACAAACTAGGCACCCCAAAAATGTTGCGGACAGACGGACGGACAGACGAATGGACAAACGGACGGACGGACGGAGTGGACCCACTACTAGACCTGCTTTCGCTCAATTGACGCAGGTAAAAATCAGAAAAAGACGCTTATTCAAAAGGTACAGGCATTTTGTGAAGAAAAAGTTTTGAGATACCTATAAGGTATATTTTTTTGGTATGCTGAATCCAAAAACCAATGTTGTCAAGCTGAAAAATGGCGTCTTCACTATCTAATTTGCATACTCGTATTTCCAAGATGGCAGCCAATTGGAGAAGAATCCATAAAAATCTGTAGAGTAACTTATTTAGGATTCCAAACTGGCACAAATCAATCTAAAACATCTCGTGATTGGCAGTCTTCACTGACATCAATTTATGCAATTATAATTTAAAATATGACCGAGAGGTAATCAGGGGCGACAACTTGAGCAAAAAAATCTTGCTTCCAACTTAGTTAAGGTTTTTTCATGATAGTCCATGCATATTATCTGGCCCAAATGTGTCAGGAATTATTTCATTTAAATGAGAACATTAAGAAAATGCATCGCAATGATATCACTTTCGTTTGCAGCAAAATATGGCGATTTAAACAACATTCTGTAAGTTTCAGCTAGGTGAGGGGGTTAATGTGACTTTAAAGAAAGTGGGCCTGTACCTACGAAATGACTCGTATCTCATCAGCAACGCACCCTACATTATTAAACTTGCTAGCAAAGAATTTCTAGCGATAAGGCGTGTCATTTCCCCATAAGAGACGTTCGTTTTTTTATTTTTTTTTGTTGAAATAAGGACCGGAGACACTAGGCACATTCAACAAATACACATTGACCAGCCCTTTATGCACCTTTGCAGCCTAGTCCTTATATTATAATCGTTTTTGTACTTAATGCATATAATAATTTAACTTCGTTTTGAATGAGAATTTATCATGATCATCAACTGTGCTTGTTATTTCAGTAGCATGTATATGAAATAGACCGTTACACTAAGGTAAGCAAATGGTTTATCACGATTGATTATATGTTTTTATACAGTTGACGTGCAATGAAACAACTATACAACTATTTGGCAAAGCAGTCTATTTTTGTCAGATGTTTGATGTCTTCTTTGACTTCTACAACCCTTCCCCCCTAGACCCAAGACGCCCTTTACATATGTTGTATATGTTTATAGCGACATGCCATTGTCCAGGGGGGGGGGCATCTAAAAACAAATTGAAAGACACCAGTTTCACCTTTTCAGTGACAAACGTCACACTTTTAAGTATATTTCGTACGCATGCGCAGGAAGGATATTGTAAAGTTTATGAAATGAATAGCACTTCTATCATTTACAGTTTAGCACTTATACTTTTCGAAAACTAGCAAAGCATTTACTCAAAGTAAGTAAAGGTGCAAAGATCAGGAATCGATACAATCAAGTACCACACCTGACTCAGGATACCAATGGAAAAGTGACAGACTCACAGTTAGACACCACAAACGAAAGCCAAGAGGTCATATAAACAGACGCGCACAAAGACATAGCAAACACAAGACAGAACAAAAACATAAAAGATCCACAAAAGAAGTACCGCCTTGGAACGGTCAGTAAAATATTTTACTGAAGGGACGGCGCCAACCTCACCCTTAATTCAGATGAGGATCAAGACACATAGATATTTGGTTTGCATGAAAGACCCCTAACTTATCAATGCGTCATCTCCTAAAACATATAAATCAAGATATAACAAGGAGAAAAAGCAAGGATAAGGACTCGACAGTAAATAAGACTGAATACCGGAGCAAAAGAAATCCAACAGGTAAACCCCGGTGGGCCCGACAAACAGCCAAAGCATCAGGCCCCTACCATCTGGTCGAAATGGCACCTAGTAGAAAGACGTAAAATGAGGGGTGGGAGTAAAAAGCGCAAATTTCTACTGCTTTGCTAATGATTAATTGCTTTGAAACGTACTGTGATACTTACTTTGCATATTTTGCTGCCGAACCGCACCAAGTTTAAAAACAAGAGTGCAGTTTGAAAATTTGGTGTTTGTAATCATGCCAACTAGGGAAAATACACGCCTTATTGCTAGAGCTTCTTAAAGCTTAGATATAGTACTTTCATTCGACAGAATGGTCTGATATGCAGATTTATTATCTTATTTGCATATTCATCAATACTGAAACAAATTTCAGAAAATAAGGGAAAGCTATATAAAAAAGCAAATATAAACTTAATTCTGCACCAAACTTTCCTTGTTGCATGTTATTATATCATCAGTGATACAATTTGACAAGTCCTTTCATCCAATAGTCATATATGAAATTATCTCATTTGCATATCAAGGCATATTTATGAAACTAAAAAAAAGAGGTAAAATCATGGAATAACTACTTGCCCCCCCCCCCCCCCTTATTAGACTTACTTTGCACCAAAGGACAATTACTCATGGATGCGAAATTGTTCAGTGGGACTACTAAATACCCGAAATTCTTATTGTCTCCGAAATTAAACCTGTTTAGATAACATAAAAATGCATGGTGCCCATGCCAACGCTTCAGGCACTGTAGCTGGGTCATTTGCAAGCAGACCCAAGATTGACACTTGTGTCCCGCACATTCTTCCACGGTTTTATCCTCTCTTCCTTTAATTTAAGAAAAGCGAGCTGTCAGTTACTGGCAAAAAATTGGTCGCTAAATAGCAAAAAACAAACTGGCTCAGGAAGTATTGCCTAGAACAATTGACCCCCCCCCCCATAACGTGAAAATCCACAATATGATTCTAAAGAAAGCGGGTGTACCTACAAAATGATTCGTATCTAAGCAGCAACTTATCCTATACTACCTACCATGGTACCAAATTAAAACCCAGACACAGCTCTTTTATTTAATGTGCTGATATGCAAATTTTCGTTTTTGCATATGAATGAGTATTAATAAAAAAAAATAAAAATAAAAGAAAATTCGTACTAAAAATAAGGGGTGTACCTATACACATTACTCATATGCCACATAAGCTCTTACAAGAGCTGCCTGATCTGGATCTGCTCTGTTTGCAAAAACGTTAAAATGAAATGCATTTACGATACATTTAGTGTGAATAATAAAACTCTTCTAATGCAAAATATCATGGTCCGCAATATCAGCATATGATCATGCAACAGCACATATTTTGCGTTTCCATCTTTAATATACTACTCATAGTTTGATAGAGATCACATTTTAATGTAACATAAAATGTTGACCAATGATTTAGTTGAATCAAAAATTGAAACATTATAATAGAAAATATATCATTCAAAACCTCTTGTAAATCTAACGTTAAATGTCAGCGCATCAACGCGCGCGTGGCTACAGCGAACGTCTGGGCACCCCCAAAATTTGACGTTTTCATATTGTTCTTTTTGAGTGAAAATCTTGCCTAATAACGCGTATGACGTCCACGGGCATCAATTACCGCACGACATCTCCTGCGCATGCTCGTAATCAGAGTTTGTAACTCGTTTGTGGAATCAACCTCCATCCAGCAACAAATGCTTCTTTGGGCTCCTGTAAAGTCCTTGGTTGCACAGGTCTGGCTGAAATTGCCACCGTAGAATGCCCAATGCACGCTCAATCGGATTCAGGTCCGATGATCGAGTAAGCTAGTCTATACGAACGTTTGTCTCGCATTCCGGATAGGCGTGAGTGACGTGTGCACGGTGAGGACGGGCATTATCGTCCATCAGAATAAATTTTGGACCGATAGCTACCGCATATTGCCTCACAAACTGATCGAGAATCTCATTGCAATACCCAAATGCCGGCAATGTTGTGTTTTCAATAACGTACAAGTTAGTTTTCCGTTGACGCTAATGCTTGCCCAAACCATGACTGAGCCATAACGGTCATGTTCTGCCACATTCAATTCATCAAATCTCTCTTTGGGCATTCTCCACACTAACTGTCAGTAAAATCGAGACAGAATCTGGACTCGTCAATAAATAGCACTGGCGTCCAGTCACTAATAATCCATCTGACGTGAGTTCTGGCAAAATCCTGTTATTCAGTCCGAACTCATGGAGGCTGTTTCTCACTGTTTGTGTAGAAATGCGCAGTCCAGTTCCGTTCTTGAACTCGTTATTCAAGGTTGTAGTGTTCTGAAACCGTTGACGTCGAGACTGAATCAACAAAAAATGGTCCTGATGTCGAGTTATAGCCCTGTCGCCTCCTCCTCTCCGTGGGTTAGATGATGATTCCACATCCCGGATATCACACTATGTGACACATTAAGAATCCCAGCAACATGGCGTTGCGAGACGCCAGATTCTAACATTCCGACACCACGTTTTATTTCTTCTAGACGTGAGCGATTTCTAAACTGTCCCGGAGGCGTTTTCAGGACCAAGAATCAAATTAAATCCTTTTCATGGTATGAAAATTTACCATTTTGATGTCCCGGTTGGAATGCGGTGTTACATGTACACAAGATTTGGAGGGTGTATGTGTTCATTTGCAAAGTGGGCACTTTTATGAGTACTGCAATGCATACGAGTTGCTGCTCAAGACAATATGCGATATACGGAATGCAAACTCGGCCATGACTTTATACATTTACAATGTAAATTTTGATTGATGAAAAGCTTTGAGTAGTATATAATTGAGCGCAGTGGCTCAGTGGTAAAGTGCTTGACTCGAGACCGAGGGGCCGCGGCTTCGAGCCTAACCGCGTTGTGGTCCTTGAGCAAGACACATTTATCCTAGCTTAGAGTGTTTTCCATGATAAGCCATTGCATTAGTTAGATGGCCTCCATGCGAGCTGAACATTTCTTGTACTTCAACAACAGCAGAATCTAGGGCGAAGATTTGGTACCAGTAAAATGCATTTAAGCCCCCGATGGCTTAGGCTGCTGTCCGTTCTAAGGCGGTGGTTCTGTTGTTGTTGACTTTTTGTTTATTGTAACTCCCATTGTGGGAGTCTGTAATTGTTCTATGTTTTGTTGTACGTTACTTTATGTCCATTCTAGTATTGCAATCATCTTGGTGGGGAAGAGAGAGCTGATTGCATTGCTTAAATTGTCTTCGTGGTGTCTCGTGATGGTTGAGCGGCTCTTCCTCGCGGTGCCACGGGGTTGTCTGCAGTTTGTGATTGTGGTATTTCCTGATCATACTCACTTACTATTTTTTTTAGTACTGGTTCAACCCAGGAAGACCCATCCCTGTTTAACTGAGATATTGTTGATGGGACGTAAAGAATCAAATCAAACAAAACAAAAAAGTATATAAACGTGGCGTGACTTATAGGCTGAGTTCTACGATACCATGGACCCCACATTTTATGGTCGATATGCAAGCATTGAGGCACAGATCTGCGCACACTAGATCTGCTCAACGTCTTTCAGGTTTGTTGTTTATTTTCGGAGAAAATTATAATGTAGCTATATATTGACATGTTACATCCAAAGAATGTTCAAGAAATCCCTCTACTTCATGTACATTTGCTGAGTGGACTTACTCTTGTCAAATCTTGTCGCAAAAAATAGATAGGAACAACCAGGCATTCGGTTAAGCATGCTTTATTAAATCAAAATTTCTTATTTCTCAACAAAAACATATGTTGTGGGTACGTAAAAGAACCGTCTCGATGAGACGGTTCTTTTGAGTATCCACAGCATCTGTTTGAACTGTTAGATAAGGAAATATACATGCTTTAATGCTCAAAAGTGTGCTGATCTTGGCCTAATGTCATGATAGGAGTAATTAACGGGCCAATATACTCATGGCAGTGTTGACGCTGGTTCTCCTGCCATGACAAAGGCTTTACAGATTTGACATAGAAACGTGACATGCTCAATCAATCGGGTTGATTAATAACACGGATTCCAAGAAATGACCGAATACTTTGCCAACATTGGAGCTATTGGTACTTATCACTGTAAATTCGGATAAAAGCTCTAGATATAAGGTGTGTATTTTCGCTAGTTGACATGATTACAAACACCAAATTCTCAAACTGCACTCTTGTTTTTAAAATTGGTGCGGTTCGGCAGCAAAATATGCAAAGTAAGCATCAAAATACGTTTTTAAAGCAATTTATCATTAGCAAAGCAGTAAAAATTTGCGCTTTCTACTCCCACCCCTCATTTTACGTCTTTCTACTGGGTGCCATTTAGACCAGACTTTGAGTAAATGCTTTGCTAGTTTTCAAAAAGTAAAAGTGCTAAACTGTAAAGGATAGAAAAGCTATTCATTTTAAAAACTTTACACTGGAAAGGTGAAACTGGTGTCTTTCAGTTTGTTTTTAGATGCTTACCCCCCCCCCACCCCCTAGACCCAAGATGCCCTTTGGACAATGACATGTCGCCATAAACATAAATAACATATGTAAAGGGCGTCTTGGGTCTAGGGGGGAAAGGTGTTGTAGAAGCCAAAGAAGACATAAAACATCTGACAAAAATAGACTGCTTTGCCAAATGGTCGTTTTTATTGTACATCAACTGTATAAAAGTGTAAACTCTATCTTGATAGACCATTTGTTTAACTTAGTGTAACGTCTATTTCACATACATGTTACTGAAATAACAAGCACAGTTGATGATCATAATAAATTCTCATTCAAAACAAAGAAGCATTATTATATGCATTAAAGACAAAAACGATTATAATATATATAGACTAGGCTGCAAGGGTGCATATACGGCTGGTCAATGTGTATTTGTTGAATGTGCCTAGTGTGTCCAGTCTTTATTTCAACAAAATAACACGAACGTCTCATTTAGGGAAATGGCACGCCTTATCGCTAGAAATTCTTTTCGCGAGATTTTTTATTTTCGCGAATAGCTTTAAAAGACATATTTGCGGCAATAAGAATTCGCGACTAAGGCATGATTCAACTATATCAGTAAACGACAAAGTGATTATGCCACTTTGCGACGATTTTATTTTCACAAAGTTTCGCGAATATTAAAAACTCGCGAAAATTTCCGAAATTACAGTACTTAATGCTGATGCGTTAACAATGTACTACCACTGAAAATCAACGTTCCAAGACCGAGGGGCCGTGGAGTCGAGCCTAACCTATACATGGTTCATATAGTTTATAGAAAAAACATTAAAATGCTATAATTTTGGAGACTCGATTATTAAATGGATAAGTATCTTCCAAAAAGGAGCAGAATCATGTATCATCCAGAATGGATGGATTTATATCCGAGTTTTTTTTCTATTTTAAACGGGGTTGCAGACAAGGTGACCCAATATCACCTTATATTTTTATCTTATACGCTGAGATATTAGAAAAAATGATAAGAAATAATGATATCCGTGGAATTATAATTAATATTAAGGAGTATAAAATAAGTCGGTATGCAGAGGATACTCAACTTTTCTTAAACGGATCTGAAAACTCACTCAGAGAAGCACTAGATGTCTTACAAAAATTTTATGAAATGTCTGGACTGTTACTGGCACTACCAAAAACCCCTGATGGGTTTTTTTTAAAACCAAAGAAAGAATATTTTATATTTTTTTTTGTGGAATGGAGGTCCAGACAGAATTAATCGAATTGTCATCGTTAAAAATCTAAAAGCAGGTGGTCTAAGAATTGTAAATATTTCAGAATTTATTAATGCGCTAAAAATTTCTTGGCTTCGTATAGTTTTTCAGAGCTCAGAAAATGTGGAATGGTATTCTCTATCGAAGGTAGACTTTCATAAATTACTTAGCTGCGTATCAGGATACTCTATAGATTTACGTAAAAACTTAAGTAACCCTTTCTGGAATGATTGTCTAAATTCTTGGGCATAATTCTGTAATGTATGCAAAGTGGAATCAATAAAACAAATTCTTTGCTCACCACTTTGGTTCAACAATAATTTAATCAGAGGGCAAAATTTATACATTAACAATTGGTTTAAAAAAGGAATTAAACAGATATCAGACTTGTTAGTAATAACGGAAACTTCTATCAGTTTGATGTTCTCAAAGAAATGTATGGTGTTAATGGTACTTTTTTATATAACCAATCATTAATTCATAAAATACCAAATTACTGGGAAAATATGATTATAAACAATAGACTGGTTTCTATCCAGACGAAATATAATGTCACATGCAATATCTATGTGCAATATTTACTTAAAGAAAAAAAGGGATGTAGAACATTTTACGACCAACTAATACAAGTGGACCAATTTACTAGGCAGGAAAAATGGATAAATGAGATGGGATATATGATCAAGAATGGAATAGGTACAATACAAATATATATGATCTAAGCGAAGTAACTCTCGAGGATTTTCAATTTAAAATCAATAATAAAATTCTTGTTACAAAAACCTTCTTACATAAAATAAGAAAAGTCGAAGATAATCTATGTTCCTATTGTAAACGGGAACCAGAAACAATTTTACATTTATTTGTTGAATGCGATAAAAGTATAAAAAGCAAAGAATTTTGGCAATCTCTACATATATGACTAATGCAAAATATAAATATAAGTATTAATTTGGATAAAAAAGGGTATTTTATTTTTATACCAGGGGAAATGTATATTAAAGAATAATGGTCGTTGCAAACCACTACATTTATAAAAATAAACTCTCGGCCAAACAATTAAACATAAATTCTTTTATTTCTATGCTTAAAGTCAAATTCCAATGTGAAAGGTATATTGCAAATATCAACATTAAGTGGCTAAATTTTTGAAAAAATGGACTCCATTCTACAATTATTTTAACAATAATCAAGACAATAATAATAATAATAATAATCAGAATAATGGGTAAGAGAAAAAAATGTAGATACTCAAATGCCTACGCTTATAGTGTACGCCAATAGAGGAAGCATTTTCCTTCTCCATTCGGTTGTGTAGCTCTTGGAGCATCACAATTGAGTGCAAACACCGTTTTAACTTAGCAAAATAAGGCAAAAAGCCAAATTATTGATGATGTTAAACTTTTTTTTGTTATTAATTATTTTATTTCAGAAACAACATCATATAACATATATAGGCATAATACATTTTACTATACACAAGCTTTAAGTAGCCATACTGTAAAATAAGGATAATATGATACCACAAAATGTGTAAAACATGAGAAAATGCCTTTTAGTATCTATGCCTATACTCAATCAGAATCCCTAATACTGACGAAACTTCAGTACTCAGTGTATCAGCTGGGGTGGATATCCAGACTCTGGCATCGGTTCTACATAGGCATTGTTTGCAATGGTACAGAAAAACATTTTGTCACGTTTTGTTATGCATGATGTATGACTAGTTGACATTCATATATTATCATCCCTTAATATGTTTTACAAGGTGGCTTCAGAAACAATTTATGAGAAAAAGGAGGGGGTGGGTAGAAAAAAGGAGAGGGAATAAAGGGCATTAGAAAGAACCAAGTGCGTGGCGTCTAGATAATTTGAAGTTTTGAAAGATAATATTCGAAGAATATTAACAAATTATGAAGTAGAGGTTTGCCACTTGCTTGGGTAACAATATATTAATACCAGAGAGAGAGAGAGAGAGAGAGAGAGAGAGAGAGAGAGAGAGAGAGAGAGAGAGAGAGAATAGTCGCCTTTCTGTTTATGTTTTAATAGTCTATTAACCTATTAATGTTTTTAGGTTCCCCCATTTTCTGTCGAATTGGGCAATTCTATCATTTGTAAAATAAATGTATTTTTTTAACTTAATTCTTTGACTTAAGTACAACTTAAAATGTTCCAGTGTTGGTTGAGTTCCTTGGTATTTGTTTTTGAATATAAAATATTTGCCGAGCAGTATAATGAAATTCTTGACCTTGGTTTCTATACAATTTGTTCTTTCCGTGATACCGAATATAACATACTTTAAACTGAAATTGATTCTTATGTTATGTCTCAATAAGAACATGGCCAGGTTTGTCCAAAAATGCTGTACATGGTTACATTCCCCAAAAAGATGATATATAGTTTCTATTTCCATTGAACAAAATTCACATAAAGCTGTCTCTTTAATTTTACATTTTAGTAGATATTTATTAGTGGGAATAATTCGCATTAAGCATTTGTACTGGAAATTCTGGAGTCGAACGTCTTTTGTTGCCTGCAAGCGACTGGTATATATGTTATTCCAGTTTAGGTTTTCGTCACTGAATTGTTCTATCCACTTTTGTTCCGATTTTCTTTCTGGTGGTAATTTCTTTTTCACAAGTAATTTATAGGTGTACTGATTGGTTTGTTTTGATTTTGTTATTTGATCAAGAATAGATGGCCTTTTGGGTATATTAACATTTTCATTTTTAATATTGGTTTTCCATGTATTTGGTATACTATGTATCAAGGGTAAATATTTAAGAAAATCACCATCTGGGAGGTTGTATTTTTCGCGTAATCTTCTATATGAATAAAGTGCTTTTGCTGTAATATCATAAACATCTTCAAAATATTTTATTCCGTTACTGAACCAATTTGTATACATTATTGTGTTACCTTCTACTTTTACATTACTGTTGTTCCATAAAATTTCGTGCCTATAAGAACTGATAACTGGATTTTCAATACATTTGCACCACGCTGCCAAGATATCTTTTAAAAAACTGTTTTGCGTGAATCTATGCATATCGTTTTCAGAGAAGTTACATTCAAATAAAAGTTTTCCTCCAAAGGGTTTAAGTTTGCTAAGATATATGATTTTAAGTATTCCGTTATCTTCAGATTCTATCATTCTTTTTATCCAACATATTTTTAAGGATTTTATAAAGGTTTCCAGGTCTATCATTTTTAGCCCTCTATTTTCATAATCCATGGTAAGTATTTCTCTTTTCATTTTAGCAGGTTTTGAATCCCATAAGAAATCGTACATTATTGTTTCAATTCGTTTAATGGTTTGTTTATTCGGATCAGGTAAAGAGGAAAGAACATATACTAATTTTGGAAGTGCATAATTTTTTATAACAGTGATTTTACCCATCAGTGTCAGTTTCCTATGTTGCCACTGCTTCAAACATTTTTCAAAGAGTTTGATTTTAGGTTCAAAATTTGCTCGGAATATATTTTCTTTGTTAGTACCAATGGTCATACCAAGTGAACTCGCTTCGGTAGAACTCCATTGAAATTTTCTGTCTTTTAGGTATACTACATTGCTTTTAGTCATGCTACCTATTTGCAGAACTTGACACTTTTTGGCGTTAATTTTCAATCCAGAAATATAACTAAAATTATCTAAGATGTCAAACAGTGTTTGAAATGACTAAAATGAGCCATCCAGTATAAATGATGCATCATCGGCGAATAAAGATTTTTTAAATTCCATATTTGTAAAGAAAATGCCTTAAATGTCTTCTGTGGTTGAAATTTTATGCGAAAGTAGTTAAATACATATAATAAACAGGTAGGTAGACAGTGGACATCCCTGGCGGACACCTCACCGTATTGGGAAGAACTAAGACATGTTGCCATTATTCGAAACACAGCTTTTCGCGTCGTGATAAAAAAGTTTTACCCATCTGATAAAATCATCTGCAAAGTTAAAATGTTTCAGACAACTAATAATAAATGTGTGATCGACGCTATCAAATGCTTTCTTAAAATCAGAGAAAAATATTAAGCCAGGCTTGTCTTCATCTTCAGCATTGTCTATAATTTCAAAGAGTAAAGGAATGTTTTCTCCTATATATCTTCCCTTTATAAAACCTGTCTGTGAATTATGTATTATAGTAGAAATAAAAACTTTTTACTCGGTTTGCAATAACTTTAGTTGCAATTTTATAGTCAACATTTAACAGACTGATAGGTCTCCAATTTTCAAGTGATGTTATATCTTTATTTTGCTTAGGAATGAGTGTAATTATACTTTGTTTTTGTAAATCAGTAAGAGAACCAGTATGAAAGGAGTGGTTTATAGAATTTATATAAAATTCTTTTACATCATTCCAAAAAAGTTTGTAAAATTCTACTGTAATTCCGTCTGAGCCAGGGCTTTTTTGATTGTTCATGTTTTTAAGGGCGCTTATGCATTCTACTTCAGTTATTAATCCTTCACAGTTGTTTTTGTCTAAGTAACTTAATTTGCTAATTGAGTCATCAAAAAAATTATGTGCTGAATGTCCCACTTCCCGTTTATTGTAGAGATTTTTATAGAAACGTTCAATTTCTGGAAGTATTTCCTCCTGATTTGTATTAGTTGTGTTATCAATTTTCAGTCTTGAGATAATTTTTGCTTCCAACCTCTTCTTTTCCAAACTTGCAAAATACTTACTGTTCTTTTCTCCATGTTCAACTGTGTCTGCTTTTGAGCGAAGTATCAATCCTTGTATTCTTTTTTCAGTTTTTTTTTCTAATGTATCTTGTTTTTCTTGTATACTTATTTTTAGTGTTTCAATTTTTTCATGATCTGATGTTTCTGAAATATTCTGCTGTAATTTTAAAATTTCATTTTCTATGGTTTCTTCTTGTTTCCTAGTTTGTT
This sequence comes from Loripinus fragilis, assembly GCA_964019695.1. Taxonomy (NCBI): domain Eukaryota; kingdom Metazoa; phylum Mollusca; class Bivalvia; order Lucinida; family Lucinidae; genus Loripinus; species Loripinus fragilis. The sequence goes on along the minus strand of OZ026529.1, from coordinate 62,121,974 downwards.
TTTTGTATGGGTTGCAAATTTAATAGATTCATTTCGAATTGTGCCTTTTATTATTTCCCAAATAGTATTTGGATTTGCATCTCTATTTATTAATGAAATTTCTGTTATACTTTTCTTGACAATATCTTGGTATTCCTTATCAAGTAACAAACTGTTATTTGATTTAAAATAACCTGGTCCTCGAGTCAGATTTAACAGGTCGATATTTACTGAAACCAGACTGTGATCGGATTTAAATCCAATATTATGATTACTAGATACTATAGAATTGAGGAGATTATCAGAGATAAGAAAGTAGTCCAGTCTACAGAAGACAGGTGGTTTCTGGTGCGAGTGCCAGGTGAACTGTTTTAAGAGTGGGTGCATATCTCGCCAAATATCAATAAGACTATGTGCGTCTATAATGTTATTGATTGTCCGTCTACAAAGTTTATGTGTGCAGGTTCTACCATTTTTTATCTATATTTTCATTAATTACGGTATTAAAATCACCGCCAACTATAAAAGTTTTTCATTATTTTCTCTGATGTACTTTTCTAACTGTTCGAAGAATGCAGGGGTCATCGTTAATTGAGCCATAAAGATTGATTAAAGTAATTTCCTTTTCATTTATTAAAATTTCTAATGCTTGCAGCCTACCCACAATTATTTCTGTATACTTATGAACTGCATACGATACCTTGGGTTTATTAAAATTCCTACCCCTTCACTATTATTGCTGTCACCGCTAAAATAGGCTTCATGACCCAATTCTTGCTCCCATATGGAATGAGTATTTACGCCTGAATGGGTTTCTTGCAAAAAACAAAAAGTATGGTTGCTGGACTTTAACCATGTGAAAATTTGTTCCCGTTTTGCTTTATTGCCCAATCCCGTTATAAGAACATACAGAAAGATTCATGGTGTTCTTTTATATAAGAGTACCCGTTTCTAGAACAGAAAGGCGACGCGCGACAGAAAGGTGCAGAAATAGGATATCAGAGTCCCACAACATGTTAACAAATTAGGTGTAGGGTTTAGCCTATGTACATATTAGGTTTTAACATTACTCGTAGGTATAATTACCATGCAGTTTTATAAACATTACACTCTCGTTAGCTCGAAGTCCATAGGTCAAGAAATCTTAATTCGAATTCAAGCAAGAGGAGGTTGTCTGGTCAAAAGGAATTGGACTGCAAAGTCACAGATAATTTTCATAACTGCCTTTTTAAGGTATGCTGTGAGTACCAAATAAAACCCTCATGTATGTTCTCAAGGCATATAATTGGAAAGAGAGCGTAATAAATTTCAGAAATTCTCACTATTACCTTGATTCATTATAATACTTATCATATTCGGCTTAAGCTGGTATAGCAAAACGTTTTCGGGGATTCGAGCTAACGAGAGTAAATTGTGTCTATACTAACACTCTTTGCGTAACGATAGGTATACGCATGTAAGAATTTAGGTACGAACATGAGAAATTCTCGCATCTAATCGCACGTATGAATGATAACTGATTCTGAAAATGAGCGGAGGCATGAGATTTCCAACAATGTGGCATGTACGATGATGTTAAACTTAACAACGATACACCATCTATGTCTATAATAGCGACATTGTATCTATAACCAGCATTTAAGCGAGAATAAGGGTAGTCACACAATGATACATGATTCACACCAAGCCAAATAAAATACTGAGACATAGCGGACGGCTAATATCTACAAAATGAAATAAATTGCATAATCTCTCTCCCTCTCTCTCTCTCTCTCTCTCTCTCTCTCTCTCTCTCTCTCTTATATATTTAAAATTAGTATATATATGTGTATTTTGTATAGATTAGAAATGTATAAAGGAAGAAATTTTGAAATAAAAATCATAAAAAAAAATCCTTAAACATTATTTGTTGTCGATCGGACTATCACCTAAACTGTAGGCAGAGTCCAGCTAAGAGTGATATTGATTTCCACTGCACATTTTTAAAGAAGGGAACATCTACACATTGCACAATTTTACAGAAGAGGAAATAAACACATTGCACAATTATAAAAGGGGAAACCTACATATTGCACTATTTTACAGAAGAGGAAAACTGGACATTGCACACATTTACAGAAGGGGAAATCTACACATTGCACAATTGTACAAAAGGGGAAATCTACATATTGCACAATTTTACAAAAGAGGAAATCTTCCCATTGCAAAATTTTACAAAAGGGGATATCTACACATTGCACAATTTTACAGAAGGGGAAATCTATATATTGTACAATTTTACAGAAGGGGAAATCTACACATAATGTGTAGATTTCCCCTTCTGTAAAAGTGTAGTGATGACCTTGAAAAATATTTCTTTTTGATACAAGTAATAGCGTGAATAGCGCCAATATTTAATTTGCTTACCCACTTTTTATGTTTGATTATTAATAAAATCGTTATTTGCGTTTTTTTGGAAAGAAAAACGTTTGAATTATTCTAAAACGTGAATACTGTAATTTCGGAAAATTCACGAGGATTTTATTTTCACGATTTCATAAAATAAAACCCTCGCGAAATCACTCTGTCATATTTTGATGTAGGCAAATCATGCCCTAGTCGCGAATTTGCAACGTTGCAAATGTGTCTTTTAACGCTATTCGCAGAAATAAAATTTTTGCGAAAATCTACGAATTTACACTATATATCTTCTTCTAGTATTGTGCAGGACTCCTCTGGAGCAATCTCGGACTCAGATGATTAATTTTTAGGGTTTAGTCTTCGAAGTTCCAAGTATAGTGTTAGCGAACAGGAAAGATACTGTCAGACTTGCCAGAGCAATGCATTTGGCGCCCATGCTACATTGGTACTGTCAGACTGACCAGGGCACTGCATTTGGTGCCCATGCTACATAGGTACTAACGTCTCATGGGTTGGCTGGTTAAGTCTTGTCACGTCAACACGAGCTCGTCAGACGACTTTCTCAATATTGAACCTCTCTCGATAAAGGCGCTTCTTTCATTACAAGTTCCATTCATCACATCATCGCTGTGAGAAATTATATCAATCGCTTTAGAATCGGCTTCAGTTATGACCTAAGCTGTCACGTGATCTGTCCATAAAAGAAGATAATTTGCTAAACAAGGAGGCATAAGTTTGTGAAGCTCAACAAACTAACTTTGGACGAACTTTTTTCGCGGAAGAAGACATAATACAGATATTGGGAATTAAAATAGGAAGCAAATTATAAGAGGTTAGTGGAATGATATTTTTGCAGACAACTAGTAATTTATCATAGTATATGCTTTGAACAAGCGCTTATTATTAGTTTATAAAGGTAGAAGAGTATGAAGTACCCGATTAAGTCGTACTAAATGTGGAATATACTAGACTAAGACCAGAGGACATTATTTAAATTGTTCAAAAGTGTGGTGTTTCAAATACTTAAAGATGTACGACCTCTTGAAATGTATAAAATATGAAACCCGAGTGTACAACTTTGCACAAGTTTACATATTGTACATTTCTTGTAATTTTCGTTAAGTTAATGCTTAAAGTACCTGTCAACGATATTTCAGTCATGTCGGGACTCCTCCAAGACAGAGGGAGATAAAAAGGGATAGACTTAAATCCCCAAACCCTCACCCAAAGTTTCTTCAATTGAAGCAAACATCATCCTGTCCACAAGTCAAATATGACAGGGCCACATCTCTAAAAGCTGCAGCAGAGTGTGCATCACCCTACCAGCCACTATTACATGTATGATAGCAATATCACTTTATTTTGAGCAGCTTTTTTTTTAAACTATGCTCACAGCCTTTACCTGAATTATGCGTTAAACCTTTGGCTTGGTATACTTGAAACCCGTTATGGGGTTCTTTTGCAAACAGTGGAGACCCAGATGAAATGCAGCATAGTGCTGCATTTCATCAGGGTCTGCATTGTTTGCTTAAATTAAAACAATCTTCGGGGATTATAAATACGTCATAATTTAGAAAAAAAAAAATCTTCATGCACTCAATGGTCAGTCCCAAACTTATTGTATCAATATGTATGGGAAAACCTATCAGAATATACAAAGGGTTAAAGTCTAGCTGGATTTCCGCTTCATAGCTGCATAGAAGACCAAACCTAGCAACATGACGGAAACCAGCAATTTCGAACATTGTACGTTTATGATTTATGGCGTGGACGGATCCAGAGGGCGGACAGTGGGTTTGGACACCCTGAAAATCCTAAAAGTGAAAGTCTAACTGTGCACCTGCTTTATCATTTTATTGATACAATGGATTCAGATTAGAGTTAGTAGTTTAGAATTAATTTATATTAATACCATATCAATGATTACTTAACTCTTTGCCTACTGGTGTCGTCTGTTTCAGATTAGGCCCGACAAAACGTAAGGCATGATCAGAATGCAATTTTTTTGACACTTTTTTGATATTCTGAAATATATTTTTGAAAAAAAAATGATTTTGAAGACATGAATCATGAGATATTAGCCGGTAGGCAAAGGGTAAAGAGAACGGTCTGACTTTTAGTCTCATTGTTTCCTAGAAAATTATTGTTTATCCTTTTTTTAAAGGTGTGCAACGCTCAAACTAAATTTCACCTGTGTTGCTTTGCTCTCTTCTCATTTTATGTAATTTCATATTCTGTACATTACTAGCGAGTGTAAAGGTAGCACTATTTTCATATTCTGTACATTACTAGCGAGTGTAAAGGTAGCACTATTTTCATATTCTGTACATTACTAGCGAGTGTAAAGGTAGCACTCTTTTCATATTCTGTACATTACTAGCGAGTGTAAAGGTAGCACTCTTTTCATATTCTGTACATTACTAGCGAGTGTAGAGGCAAAATAGATCTTACATATCACTCCACAATTGTATATAAAAGTAAACGTTCCGTTTAATGGCGTGTATTTTCCCTAGTTGACATGATTACAAACTCCAAATTTTCAAACTGCACTCTTGTTGTTTTTTTAAAAAAATTGGTGCTGTTCGGCAGCTAAATATGCGAAGTAAGCATAAAAATATGTTTCAAAGCAATTTATCATTAGCAAAGCAGTAAAAATTTGCGCTTTCTACTCCCACTCCTCATTTTACGTCTTTCTACTGGGTGCCATTTAGACCAGACTTTGATTAAATGCTTTCTTAGTTTTCAAAAAGTAAAAGTGCTAAACTATAAAGGATAGAAGTGCTATTCATTTCCAAAACATGCGTCGAAGTATACTTAAAATTGTGACGTTTGTCACTGGAAAGGTGAAACTGGTAATTTCAGATTGTTTTAGATGCTTCCCCCGCCCCCCCCCCTTAGACCCAAGATGCCCTTTGGACAATGAAATGATGCTATAAACATATACAACATATGTAAATGGCGTCTTGGGTCTAGTGAGGAAAAGGGGTTGTAGAAGCCAAAGAAGACATCAAACATCTGACAAAAATAAACTGCTTTGCCAAATGTCCGTTTTTATTGCACATCAACTGTATAAAAGAATACTCTATCGTGATAGACTATTTGTTTACCTTAGTGTAACGGTCTATTTCACATACATGTTACTGAAATAACAAGCACAGTTGATGATCATTATAAATTCTTATTCAAAACGAAGTAGGATTATTATATTTTGTTTGTTTGTTTAATTTGAGTCTTTACGTCCCATCTACAATCTTTCAGTAATAAAGGGACGGGTCTTCCTGGGTTAAGGATTATTATATGCATTAAGGACAAAAACGATTATAATATACGGACTAAGCTGCAAGGGTGCATATACGGCTGGTCAATGTGTATTTGTTGAATGTGCCTAGTGTCTCCATTCCTTATTTCAACAAAATTAAACGAACGTCTCATTTAGGGAAATGGCACGCCTTATCGCTAGAAATTCTTAGCAAGTATAACCAATAAATTTGTAGTGTAGGCAGATCGACATTTTGTCCTGAAACGCTGTCAACGGTTGGTGTACTTTCTGTATATTTACTTAGAAGAACATTTGTATCAAGTTTCAATCAGTTTACCTCCTTCCTAGTAAAAACATATTTTCTACTCTGTATGAACCGATGTAATGACATTTACAATGTAAAAAATATGTGCAAACGTGTGCAATTGTACACCCTATTTTGTGGCAGTTAAACTGTGTGACAGTAAAACTGCCACTGATTTTCTTGTAACCTCTCAATTTCTTTCAAAGGGAGACAAGATCAAACTGGAAATTCGGAAATTTCGCGATATTTATTTTCGCGAATAGCGTTAAAGGACATATTTGCGGCGTTAAAATTCGCGACTATGGCATGATTTGCCTATATCAGCAAACTACAAAGTGATTTCGCCATTTTGCGAGAGTTTTATTTTCGAGAGTTTCGCGAAAATAAAACCCTCGCGAAAATTTCCGAATTAACAATACATTTTTTTTTCGTTTGAACCCATTCCACAATATATAAAGTCAATATATAAAATGACACAAATAAAACTAGAAATGATGTTTATGAAACATTATGCCCCAAACCCTTTGCTTGTCAAGAAGGGTTCATAAGTTTTCAATGCCCAAATTTACAAAGGGCAATTACTTAAAAAAATTAAAATAACTTTTTTTTATTTTTCACTAAACAATCCTCTCATCATCTTCTACCAAATGACCATGTTTGAAGCTCCTAGCTACAATAATTTCCGAGATATCTTGATGACAAGTTTTCAATGGCCAAAATCGAAAACGGCAATAACTCGAAAAAATAAAATAACTTTTATTTTTAATTTTCACCGGGTTATCTACTTATTATCTTTTATCAGCTGACTAAGTTTGAAGCTACTTGCTGTAATAGCTTTTGAGATATCTTGACTACAAGTTTTCAAAGCAAAAATAAACTAGAACACATTCGATGGCGCGCCATCGCAAATCCCCACGCTCTCGAAGATATCTAATGGTATTTGATCCTTTGACCCCATCCCAAGGTCTCCAGTTTGATCCTTCAGTGTATCCTGGTCTACTGCTAACCCCCTTTAATTTGATATGCCACATGACCATGTTCAGAAAATTAAATTTTTGACGCCCCAGCACCAAGTACCAAGTCCTGGGGCATGCATGACCCAGAGGACTGAATGAAAATCCCGTCTAATATGTTTTATATCTTTCATTTGAAAGAAGACACACAAAGTTTAGTTTAAAAATCTTTGAAATTGACTTTGTAATTGAGATTTAATGATTTTTGACCTTTTGGCCCCTCCCCAAGGCCCCAGGAGGCGGGGACTGAAAAAATTGTGCCGTTTGATCTGCAATTCCTGTAAGTAACTCACACACCAAATCTGGTTGAATTTGGGAAAAACAGTTTTTGGACCCAAACCCCCCCCCCACGGTACCCCTAAGTCCCACCCCTGGGGCATGACCAAGGTGACGGAATGAAAATCCCGTCTGATATGTTTCTTATCTTTCAATTATGAAAAGACACGCAAAGTTTGGTTTAAAAATCTTTGAAATTGACTTTGTGACTGAGATTAAATGATATTTGACCTTTTGGTCCCTCCCCAGGGCCCCAGGGGGTGGGGACAAAAAAAATTGTGCCGTTGCATGTGCCATTGATGTAAGTTACTCACACACCAAATCTGGTTGAATTTCGGAAAAAAAAATTTGGACCACTCAACCCCCCACGGTTCCCCCAAGTCCGACCCCTGGGGCATGACCAAGGCGACTGAATGAAAATCCCGTCTGATATGTTTTATATCTTTCATTTGTGAGAAGACACACAAAGTTTGGTTTAAAAATCTTTGAAATTGACTTTGTAATTGAAATTTAATGATATTTAATTATACGAGGGTCAGTCAAAATAACTGAGAGTTGATTCATATCTCTTACGTAGGCTTAAGTACACTAGTGAAATTTGGCACATGCATGCAATGAACTGTCCTGCGACAGAGTATGCCATATAAAAGACCATGAAATGTATAGAGTGTTGTTGCTTAGCAACCAAGGAATGTGAAATAACGTCATGCGTTCGCGCTGGAATATAGCGTTGCCATGGAAACACTATACAAAATTTAAGTTACATCATCATGAGCATTTGCTGCAAATACGGTAGGTAGATGTATTTTGTGAAATGCAACAACTAAGATCGAGGCATTGGAATTTTATTCTACATAAATAAGAGGAAAATTAACTAAATTTTAGGAAAATTTCACCCCAAAATATACCCTACCCACCAGTTACGGTTCATATTAGAGCAATATTCTCAACTAAGTATCATATCATATGACCTTTCATTGTATTTAGTAATTGTTTTTGACATCTGAATGCATGTCTAGAATATTCCCAGGAATAAACGGTTGCCATAGCAACAAAATCTGGTCTTTTAGTTAAAAATGGAATTTCTATCGATTTTGGTTGCTAGGCAACGAACATTGCATGCAATGTATTTACAATCTATTACACTTCTTCAAAACATTGCTAACACATTGTTTGATACTATTTTAGAGATAAAAGGTCTGTTATGATACTGTTTTAGATTTGAAATGATTTTAAATTCATGGCTGCTTAGTCAGCGAACGTACATCGCTGAGAGACGGCCTTCGGTTGCCTAGCAACAGCGCATTGAATATGACAAGACGTCAACTTCAATATGTAATGAAGCCCTAAGGTTCATTCCATATGTGTATAAAGTTTCAGCCAAAACTGCCGAACCAGTAAAAAGATATTAACCAACTCTCAGTTATTTTTGACTGACCCTCGTATTGACCTTAGCACACCCTATTCATGTGAGCAACTCACACACCAAATTTGGGTGAATTTCGTCAAATGGTTTAGGAGATAGCGTGACGGACGGACGGACAGATGGACGGACCGTGGCGATTGCAATATCCCCGACGCTTTTTAAACTAGAAAAAGTGTCCATGGGACACGGATGCCCCCGCCTATTGTTTAAATTAATCAACAAGGTACATAGTGTCTATAAGCTTCTGTAGTGGTCGAGCCTAAAAACGACTAAGTTCAAACTGCGAAAAAATAATAAAAACTGCGAAAAAATTATAAAAAATTAATCTGAAGATTATATGCAAATGTAAAGCATATATTCCGTTCTTGACAAAACAACTGTAAAGTTTAAAAAGGATTTAGTAAAATTGTAGGAGGATTTGTGCTCACAAGGTATCTAATGTCCATAAGCTTCTGTAGTAATTAAACCCAAAAATGACTAAGTTCAAACTGTGAAAAAAGTGACAAAAAATGATCTGAGGGTTATATCCAAATCTCATGCACATCTTCAGTCCTTGACAAAAACACCAGTAAAGTTTCAAAAGGATTGGGATAAAATTGTAGGAGGAGTTGCGCTCACAAGGTACCTAATGTCCATAAGCTTCTGTAGTAATTTAGCCCAAAAATGACTAAGTTCAAACTGTGAAAAAAGTAACAAAAATTAATCTGAGGGTTATATCCAAATGTCATGCACATTTTCAGTCCTTGACAAAAACAACAGTAAAGTTTCAAAAGGATTGGGATAAAATTGTAGGAGGAGTTGCGCTCACAAGGTACCTAATGTCCATAAGCTTCTGTAGTAATTTAGCCCAAAAATGACTAAGTTCAAACTGTTAAAAAAGTGACAAAAATTAATCTGAGGGTTATATCCAAATGTCATGCACATCTTTAGTCCTTGACAAAAAACAACAGTAAAGTTTCAAAAGGATTGGGATAAAATTGTAGGAGGAGTTGCGCTCACAAGGTACCTAATGGCCATAAGCTTCAGTAGTAGTTGAGCCCAAAATTGACTAAGTTCAAACTGTGGAAAAAGTTACAAAAATTAATCTGAGGGTTATATCCAAATGTCATGCACATCTTCAGTCCTTGACAAAAACACCTGTAAAGTTTCAAAAGGATTGGGATAAAATTGTAGGAGGAGTTGCGCTCACAAGGTACCTAATGGCCATAGCTTCAGTAGTAGTTGAGCCCAAAATTGACTAAGTTCAAACTGTGGAAAAAGTGACAAAAATTAATCTGAGGGTTATATCCAAATGTCATGCACATCTTCAGTCCTTGACAAAAACATCTCTAAAGTTTCAAAAGGATTGGGAAAAAATTGTAGGAGGAGTTGCGCTCACAAAGTACCTACCTAAATGATGGACGAACGGAAGGACGCACGGACGCACGCACGGACGGACGGACAGACGGACGGACGGACATGGGCAACGCTTAATGCCCTTCCGCATTCTACGAATAGCGGGGGCATAAAAAGCGTGGGGATATTTTTTTAATTTTCACCAGGTTATCTACTCATTATCTTCCATCAGGTGACCCAGTTTGAGGCTACTTGCTGTAATAGTATTTGAGATATCTTGATTACAAGTTTTCAATGCCAAAAATTTGCAAAGGGCAACAACTAAAAAAATAACTTTTTTTTAATTTTCACCAGATTATGTACTCATTATCCACTATTACCTGATCAAGTTTGAAGCTCATAGCTGTTATAGTTTTTGATATATCAAATTTTCTATGTCCAAATTTGCAAAGGGCAATACCTCAAAAAATCATAACTTTTTTTTTAATTTTCACCAGGTTATCTACTCGTTATGCTGTATTAGCTGACCAAGTTTGAGCGCTCATAGCTAGTATGGTTTTTGAGATATCTTGATTACAAAATTTCATTATGACCCATCTAAAAGGTCCACAAAGGGGGATAATCCAGACATTAAAAATATGTGTCAACTATTTTTGATGAGGAATCCATACATGAAATTTCAAAACTGTATCTTAATAAATTTTGTGACGGACGCACGGACGGACGGACGGACGCACGCACGGACAAGCCGGAATCAATATGACCCTACTGGGGGCATAATTAAACTTGATTGCTTTAACCCTTGTTTACTAGTGACTCTTACATGTGTACTGTGTCAAACAGAAAAGACCCCGGTAAAACTGCCGCATTTCATCGGGGTACGCACTATTTGCTAAAGACAAAAACGATCTTCAGAATAAGATATACAATTTCATTGGGGGATTATAACATGTGACCAATGATTCCATGTGTAATGTATCAAACCAGAAGGAAGATTCCATAAGTACAGATAGGGTTTAACTTGTATTTAATACTATCTAATGGGGCTTAAGTCAACATTTTTATGCCTTCTTTGTCTCTTATACGCGAGCAGCAAAGGCTCGTTTGTCGCCTTCGCAGTAAGAACTGAAACTTCCATTTGCGGGCCTATATTTGGTTAATTAGAGACTGGCTTTTCTAACCTAAAAAAACGGATAATTACAAGTTAAAACTGTTGAATATTAGACTTGAGTTAAAATATTAGACTGTATAAAAAGTGTTAGAGCAAAATAAGTGAAATTAGCATTGAGCTAAAGAATTAATTACTCCAAACGTCTGATTTAATTGATCTGATTAATTTTAATTGGTTTTCGTTGCTGCTTCTTTATAAAAGCGATATTCCATACACACACAGCAGCTGAGAAGCAGAGTGGTAGAGTGCTAGACTTCAGATCGAGGAGTCTCTGGTTGGAGACCACCCGTGCCCATATGTAAGGCACATAATCTTCTGCTTAGTACTGTTCAATCCATGAAATATCCCAACATGACTGGAAAATTGTTAGCTGTGACGTTAAACATCAACTAAAACTAAGCTTATTTTCCTACAATGAAAGGGGGCAATAATGCACATTGAAGATTGTTATTGTTACTTACAAAGCGAACGTTCAGGGGATGGCAATTTTTGCCATCTGAGTAGGTACATTGGACAATACCCATATTCAAACTTGTCCAAAAGATGGATTAAAGTATTGCATATACGGAATTTAAAAAGCACTCAGGTGACAAATGATTTGGTTGAAGGACCAACAAGCACAAACTGGCATGATTGGACCATCTTAGCGTTCGTCTGACAAAGCCCATATTCAATATAATAAAAGTAAGATGGCAAAGATCAGGAATCGATACAATCCAGCACAACACCTGACCCAAGATTCCAATAGGAAAGTGACAACGCCACAATTAGACATACTTGAATCCATCATTAATGTTCAAGGGGGACAGGAAAAAACCAACCCAAGGGCCCAACATTCTAGTGGGAAACGAAGCTAGGCGGCTTGGGATTTTTCTGATAGCACTGAATAACAATGAATGATTATTTTTCCTACATTTCAATTTTACATTTGGTGATGTACTGTTTAATATTTGTTGCTGACGTCACTGAGTTGATGTTTACAATAGTGTATGCTACACTAAATTGTCAGGCAAGATATCACAGCTTGTAATAGCAATTAAACAGCAATTTAAACAATGAAGAAATGATTATTTCACCAAAATGGATATACAAGAACTACCAAGTAATCAACAACAGTGAGTAAAAATGTTTAGGAAAGTGAGATTCCTTTTACACATCAGAAAGACCTGGGACGCTTGCCAACACGTTTAATATGCCAGATCCAATACATTCAATACGTATAAAGCAATTTCAAGAATAAGTGTTGAAGAAAAATGCTCATCTCGAGTAGGTTATCTCATCTCATATTAGCAACTGGCCTTGTGTAGCTTATCTCGCATTAGCATATATTTTGCTGACAGCGAGATTACATAGGTATCACTCGATCTTGTATGCATTGGCTTGTGAGAATAATTTATCTCACATAGGTAAAAAAGAGCAGAAACTCTGATCATGTGTGCAAGAATACATGATTACAACTGGAATGCTACAGGTTAACATGACAAAATGGGGAAAGGTGTAGTACATTAAATATTCAGCATGACAAGGGTTTAGTGTTTTCCCTACTCTATGTATTCATATTGTAAATAGCATATAGATCATGTTTAACGACAAATTAACTTGTTTTAACCAAATAATAAACTACGAAACTAATAAAACTAGAGACAATGCTTCCTTTGGGATTCAGTGGATAGAGAAGTATCTCAGACTGATTAACTATATATAACCATTCAAGATATTGGTAGTTAAATAATAAAATACGTGTAAGAAAGTAGGCCTTATTTAGTATTTATTGAATCCTTGTCACGCGAATGGCCCTGAGCATTTACTTAAAATGTTTAATGATCTAGTAGGTATTGAAAAGGATCCAAATCACACATGGTATCCACGAAGGCATTGATTGTATAATTTTTATCCAATATGCCAGACATACTCCTAGATGGATCGTTCATTAGTTTTAACAATATTTATTTCGAAAATACAAAGCATGTCTCAAAAATACAATACTGTAAAAGCACATAACAGGATCTGAAAACAAGCTACACTGCTTATATTAATCATCTTATGCATGTGAATGGTATCCCAAATTTCCTGCTGGCTCATGATTTCCCGTCATAATGGTAACGTCCTAGCGTCCTGGTGTTCGGTCCAGGACACCCAATTGTTATAAATACCATAATGATTGACAGTTTGTGCCAGATTTGAATTATATATAAGTACGAGGTATTTAGATATATTGGATTATATAAATAATTCTGCAACAAAATGGTAAGAAGATAACGAAACAGAGAGAGAGAGAGAGAGAGAAAAGAGATCAAATAAATAAAGGTAGCGAGAGTAATTGTAAATTCTCCAGACATGTCTGTAACAATTTTGCCCAGCATCCGTGCAATTACTTTGCCAAATCTCTCGAAAATATACATGTACAGTTGTTTGTATATTTACAAAGCAGTTCTGGAGAATTTCGGGAAGAAAGGCTGAAGCGTTTACGTAGACTTCGCTTTCCTCTTTAATTGCACGCCGGTGGGTCGGACTTCAGACTCTATGATGGTTCCGACTTAAAGACTTATCTATTGATGAGATGGTAGGGGCCTGATGCTTTGGCTGTTTGTCAGGCCCACCGGGGTTTACCTGTTGGATTTCTTTTGCTCCGGTATTCAGTTTAATTTACTGTTGAGTCCTTATCCTTGCTTTATCTCCTTGTTATATCTTGATTTACCTTGTGTGGTACTTAATTGTATCGATTTCTGATCTTTGCACCCTTACTTACTATGATGCATTGATAAGTTAGGGGTCTTTCATGTAAACCAAATATCTATGTGTCTTGATCCACATCTGAATTAAGGGTGAGGTTGGCGCCGTTAAACCGGTTTAAGCCCTCCAGTAAAATATTTTACTGACCGTTCCAAGGCGGTACTTCTTTTGGGGATCTTTTATGTTTTTGTTCTGTCTTGTGTTTGCTATGTCTTTGTGCGCGTCCGTTTATATGTGCTTTGTGGTCACCTGCTGGGAAAGGGCTGACCTCTTGGCTCTCGTTTGTGGTGTCTACTGTGAGTTTGTCACTTTCTCATTGGTATCCTGGGTCAGGTGTGGTACTTGATTGTATCGATTCCTGATCTTTGCACCCTTACTTACTTTCACATACATAGCCAATACAGCAGAGGAAAAATGCTAGTTATATGCCCTAAGTAATGAGGTGATTGATTTTGAAAAGGTTTATAAAGATTCCAATTTCTCGGAGAGTTGCAACTTTCCAGGCTCTCTACGAGTTTGTCAATTTCAACAAGTTTAGTAGCGCAAGTGACAATACGTTCAGCTTAAAGTTGGGATTTTTTTTTTCAATTAATTACACTGTTGTTTTGTACAGTTGTCCCATGTAATATCAGCACATTCTTATACCAAAGTATATTGTTTCAAGAGATTTCCAGTTGATTGTAAATTTAACGTTCAAAGAAGGCTAATTCTAGACCAAGCATTTTGTAATTTTGTAATTGTGGACTTATGAAGAATGTCCAAACCTTTTGTTTGAGTGGGCACTGTACGGTTCTGTTCTTGTTTTCTGGTGTTGTATATAGTAATGGTTACCTGTTGGTATTGTCAAACACGAGTGACTATGACCTAGACATGCCATATACAATCTCAAGTGGACACTGAAAAAGACCATAAAGTGGTTTTATAGACCGATTATCACTTAATGCAAGTCAAAAGTATTGCAGAATGCTCCAGCATTCTGCAATACTTTAGACCTTCATTAAGCTTCAATGTGTCTAAGCCCAGAGGTGTTCAAAGCGGCACAGTCAAAGATTAAGTCACAATCTAACTAGACCTATCAATACCTCGGTGGAACGGATGGGATTAGGCCTAGCATGTGACATCAAGCGTTTATATGATAGCAAACGACAGGGCGCAGATCAGCCAAGCACACGTGCAGGATGTCCTGAGCCTCTGTTGTTTACTCCTGTGAGTGTAGAAAGCTTCTGGTTCTCAATCATCGTGTAGCTGTGCAAAACTATATTGTTTTTGCTTTTGTACTTTTCTGTATGTTGCATATATGTTTGTATTGTGCTCTCCATATCTGGAGGATAATAAAGTATCTATCTATATATTTTGAGTGGCCGTTTACTCTTCATAGGTAACGGAGCAACCCATGACACCATGAGGTAACATGTATTTACACACCATCACAAATGTGTAAGAAAATTGACCAAATCAAAGACGAAATGCAAACTGCATTCGCAATTGTATTCGTTTCACTAAATTAATATCGTTCAATTCAAAACTACATATTAAGCCTGCAAGGACTGGACTTTGTTATAATTTTGCAACACATTTCTACGAGTTTCAGAATCGATCTTGGCGTCCAGTGGCGGACAAAGAGGCAGTTCAGGGGGTTCGCTCGAACTCCTTCCCTGCCCCCCCCCCCCCCCCGCCGTTTTTAAATATCCTATGAAAATGAAATACTTTGGTCTCAATGAGACCAAATTATTTCATTTTCATGGGATATTTAGAAAAAATGAAATAAAATCAGCAAAGTGAACCCCCACCCCTTTATACATATGAATCCCCTTTCCTGAAATCCTGGTCCAGCTGCAAATGTTAATGAGTGGAAATCATTATATATGGATATAAAAACTGTCTTCTTCAATTAAGTTATGCCATACTCGGTTTCTGCACTAAACATATATATAATGACAAGACTGAAAGGTAATCATATTCGGTTGATTAACGTCAGTTGAGGGTGATCAGTACAAATTAATTTAACACATAGCAAGTATTTCAGACAGACCAGGGTGTCTCTAGTCCCAACTTATACAGTCGAAAATTCGAAGTTCTTGGAACCTGCGCAGGTTCGGCGATCGTTTAGCATTTAGTCGGCGACAGATCGGTGTCTGATCGCAGACTTCTAGAAAAACTTTGCAACTAGTCGGCGATCGAAATCAGCCGCGGCTAGTCTTTTAGGCATGCTCAAAAGACTAGCCGCGACTGATTTTGTACGGTGACCGATCGCCGTCCTTGCTGCGACCTTGTTGCGACCTTTGTATAACCTTGCCGCGACCTCTGCATCCTCTCTGCGATTGTCATTTTAGTCTTGGCAAGGTCGAAAATAAGTTTTGGGCGCGTAAAAAACGTTTCTTTTACGCACCCAAAACATATGTTATTTTAGACAGTAATTAAAACAGTTTATGAATAGGTCATATTATCTGAATCCAATGTGTCCCAAAATTATATCAAATTAGCGAGTATTTCGAAAAAATGGATGCTCCAATTTTCGAGGGTTTTCTTTATTGATATACGATGTGGATACATCGTTTTTCACAGAATAGCGAATAAATTAATTAGTTAGATGGGATAATCTATTCAAAGGTTGTTACCAGCATGTCTTCAACAGTGTCAGTCACGTTCAGGGTACGTATATCTTAGGAAAATTACAACTTTTAAAACGTTTTCCTTACATATTTGCAATGTTCCGCTGCAGTTTTCCACGCGTCTTTGGTACGGGATGACCAACACGTCTTGGACGCGAAACAAAACGTTACAAAATCGTGTTCATGTAGGGTTTTTATTTAGTCTTCTTCTGCACGTTTTGAAGACGAAATTCAAAGGTCATCGTCACGTTCAGGAGGCGTCGAATGGTTCACTGGAATGCCAACAAATGGTTTATAAGGTATGAACGATTATATTTTGAGGACAATCCCTCTATTAGCTGGATGACCCTCGTAAATATCAAACCATAAGGTAGTGTCACATGCAATAATGATTGCTCTCCCATGCTTACCGTTTGAGATATTTATCACGTGATATTAATTACTTACTCTTATAGCATTGAGATAGTTATATAATAATCATGTCAAAATATTTTTTGAGCAGGTGCAAGCATGATTGCTTAGTTTTGACTTACCTCACTTGATTTAATTGTAGGGTAAAATAAATTTGATTCTACTTTATTTGAGGAGATTTGCCAACACCTCTGATGGATAAGTTTATCCCAAAATGCCAATTTCATAATTGATTTCAGGAAAAGTCCAGATCATGCCAGATTGCAGTAATTACCCTTGGCTACCTCTTTTTACAGAATTCATATCTAGCTTGCATATTTTAATAATGCAAAAAGAGAACTTCTTTCAACTGAGTGCATCATTATTAAAAGCAAAGTGAAGAACAGAATGTTTCTCTATTTCATAAAGTCAAACCACAGTGATTTCAGCTTTATACAGAATAGCTCTCTTGCTTCCATATCAAAGTAAAGAGAAATAGTAAAGTGAAATACCCCTCCCATTAACAAGTGATTCGTTCTTTAAATTTAACAGCAACAGTATAAGGCTCTTACAACACAGCGTGTTATCCATTTTAAAAAAAAAATGTCAAAGACAAATGAAGAGATAATCTCTGACGATAAAGGAATTATTAGATATGTTTAACACAATCGAATCGCTGCCACCGGTCAAACCAAGAGTATGACCAGGAAATGCCACAATCACAGAATGTAGAACAACATACGGGACCGTAAGAAAGAGGTACAGAACACAAGTAGCGAAAACACAATTAAAATCTCTCTTTATCTCTCTCTCTCTCTCCGTGCCAATGCACCTGCATACATTTGACGTGTTAAAACCAAATGCATACAACACATTTTAGATAAACAATGAAAAAACAGTGCTTTAAAAAGAAGAGCAATTAAATTTGTTAAATGTAAAATAGAAAAATGTGAATCAAGTCAAAATGGTGTGCAGTTATATACTGAAACAATAAAGGTATGTCCGCTTGTTCGTTTATGTTTGCCAGTTCCAAATGTATGAACGCATTTCATTCAAATTTTCACATTACCAACTGTGATCATTTTAAAACATTTTGCATCTAAGAGAAATGCATTTGCTTATCAGCAGAGCCGCTGACAAAGTAGCGAACACGAGTATCCTTAAAATCAAAAGTCACAACACCAATAGTTTGTGTGTCAGTCATAAACCCGTACCGTTCAAGCACATTTAAACATTAATGAGCAAACTCTCTAGTAGTATATGCTTGTTAGCTGTATGCATTGCTTTTACGACCACAACCATTAATCTGTAACATACTCTGACCACGAGCGTGCGTGAAACACTCAGAAAATTCAATTTTTGGTCCAGCAATTTGATAATCAACAGAATCGGACAAATTTGATTATTTTCGTCATCACAAGCGTTTTAACATCAATTAAGACTAATCAGCATTAAAACAATTCATAATGGATTTTTTTCTGATGATTTTGCAGTAAAGGGTGGAGTATAAAACACAGATTTAGTAAATCTTTGATGCACATTATCAGCCATAGTTTTTATTGTTCTCTTTTTTGTAATTGTTGTCATAAACAAACACAACACATTAAAACAAAAACGGTCTCAAAATGATGTTAGGTTAAGGAGATTCTGAAGTTCTAAAATTGTTATTTGTTTAATTCAAAGGGAGGTAATTTCAGTTAATGTTGTAAATTAAAGGTTCTGAACTGCAATTTCGCTCGTTCAATAAGTAGACTTGGAATTTTTAGATGTTTTTTCATCGTCGGACGTTTCTGGTTGCCATTTAACGTAAAATGTGTCACGTTTTGATGATTAACTTTCTGATGATAATGGAACAAAAGCTGTTGGCACATTAGGTTCAATTGCCCTTCAATATAAGAAGATAAAATCAAATAATTACCAATGTATGTGTGTCCGACGTTTGATAAACATTTTGGTTTTATTTTTGTTGCGACATCTTAACTGGATCGAAAATTACAGTACCATGAAAATCGGACGTTTCTTTTTTGTTTGAGTATATAAAGACCTGTCTGTACCAGACTAATTAAGCTGAAATTTTATGATGAAAAGAGTAAGAGTGGGTGATTTGTCAATAATAAAAATGCTTTGGTGATGTCTGTTATATGGCTAAATTTGCTCTTTCATACAAGTTTTCAGTGGAAGTCGAGATGCCCTTAACCAATATTTTCAAAAACAGGACGACATAAAAAAAACTTTACTAAAAATTATTATGGTAGATCTTTTTTGTTGTCTCAATTGCAATCAATGTACCAGATGTAAAATCTATGCAAATTTGCACAGATTTCTTATTTTATGCTTTTCCTATTGTATAGTTTTAACTCCAGTAATTTTCTACTGAAGCCGTAAATGACAAATTAGCTTGCTACTATAAATAAGGTGACCCCATTACGACAGACCGTATGCTTGCGTTGTCAATCCATTAGAAATTAATTTTGGTCTACTTGAATAGTCTTAATGAGCAAGAATTCGATCTTTTTTTTCTCAAATTATTGCTCCAATCTTAGGGCATTGCTCAGTTGAAGCATGAACGCAATTGTATAATGAAAATAACATGTTATTTAGAGACACGCGCAGCATTCGCATTTTGGCCTACGTTGTGATAATGATACGTTTTACACGTGCGTAAATTCGTTCATTGAAGGTGTACAACCGCGTATTTAACAATCTGCAATAAAAATACACTATTCAAGATTGCCTATTTTCTAATATCCAAGTGAGTATGAGCAGGCCCCGAGGCTATAAAACTTTTTTCATCCTCAATTCACGAAATTTATCATGCTCATGAATGTTGCTCATGAGTGTTAAAATACCAACAATTGTTGGCATTTTAACATTTATTAGCAGGATAAATACAACATTTGAGAGTTTTAAAGAAAGAAACGTCTTTACTTTTCGGTACTTTAGTTTTATGCGCAATTGAATGTTGGCATTTGAACGATAAATATACTGACGGGCTTTAAAAACGCTACTAACTTCCTGTTATATCTTACAAAAGACAGTTGAATGTAAAATGTCTTTGCTTCGATGATGTCATCATAAAGGGCTTCTCTAGTCAACTTAAGTTTTAATTGTACAACTAAACTCGACGACGTTTTTGCTTAGTAAAGTTTTAGCCACTGAAACATTTCTTAAGTAGCAGAGTTTTTAAGTCATCGAATGAACGGGTACACACAGATTAGCGTCAAAAAAGCAGAACTGTTGTATCGCAGATTTGCCAATCAAAATGAAAGCCATTCCTCGATGACTTGCAAAGTTCATGACGCACATTTGATGCTTCTCGTGTTTCTTGATTTAAAGAAATAGAGGATCTTTCACTGATACATTTTTGTCAAATGAAAGAGTTGACCCCTATATCAAGAGTTTATACTTTAAACGCTTTAAATTTATTTGAAGTGGACCAGTTCTTCGTGTGTTACAGGTACTCATAGATGCACGCTCATTAATATACGATCAAATTGATTGCTTTACATTCTTTTTAGAGACATATATTAAAGCTGTTATCCTAGTGTAGCGTTTTTAAAGCCCGTCAATAGACAACATATGAGAGTTTAAAAAAAAAGAAACGTCTTTATTGTTCGTTATTATAAATTGCACGAGCTGTTAAAATTTCATGCTCAGTTGAGTTTGAAAAATGTTGTATAACCTCGGCGGCAGGAAATTCGGTAATCACAGATCACATGGCACCGAGAGGAAGCGTCATTAGAAGGCAAACACTCATAGACACTTACAAGAAAGCAAGAGTAAAGATGTAAAGCAACCAACTGTCTCTTCAGCAAGGCTGTAAATCGGGTAGAATGTAACCCACATACCCTGAGCAAGCAATAACATTGTATTATTGCATCGTTGAGTGGTATTCCAATGTTTCATATCTAGCAATGTACAAAGTGCACATGTATGCTGGTGCAATAAGAAAGTTATCGTATGTTTGTGCGTATATACGGGAGATAATCCACCAGCTCGTGGATTGTCTTCCCGTGCATGCGCACACACTATACAATAACTTACACTTGTGTTTCTAGCAAATCACATACAAAATTACTTTAAAAAGCAAAAGCATACAGGTCACTTTCCGATAATATATGTTTGTTACCGTTCCTTGGCTGTAACCAGTACTGGGCTGGTAGGCTTATGAGTTTTATGGTTTTATGTCGGGGCACCCGAATGCTCAACCAGCAGTGGTTCTGCTTTTAAAGGTTCTCAAAAGACAGGGCCACGGTTTAAAGTCTCATCCGACAGACTGGGAGAGCCCGAAATCGAACTCGGGACTCCTGGGTACAAGGCGATTGACTTATCTACTACACCACGGCGACTCACTAGCCGATAATGTTGACGACACATTTGTGATCTTCCGAATAAAGTGACTATCCGTTGGTCCCGCGATTACCACCATACAGCCTGTTTTTCTGTTTTTGTGTTGTTGTTTTTTTTTCTTTGACGTATGTTCTGAAATGTTCAAACACGCAAACAACCCCTTATTACAATGAATACAAATTTCATTTGGATACGTTCATGCATCACTCCTTAATTTGTTTGCCCGTACCCCTGATATAGCAAATCATGCAGTGTCCCTTTAAATATTTTGAGCGGTCTCTAAACTAAGGTGGCTGGTGTATGCCATTTCGTTTTTTCGTCTTTCGAAAGGCGAAAAGACGAAAAAAAAGGGCACAAACCAGCCAGCAAAATAATAAACAGCTAATCTTGCATAAATACCTATTCGTATAGCTATTTTAAACCATTGTGAAATGATGGAAAATCCAAGATCAAATCAGGAGATTCACGTGCTGTTGTAGCATGGGTTCAAACTTGAAAATACTTATTATGTTGCAAGACGTTTTATATACGGAAAAATGATCATTGTACGCGAAAACGTTGCGTACTGCTGTTACGACGAAAGTCAAAAGATATAGTTTAGAGAAATCCAAAGAAGGAAATTATAATTTAGAGAAATCCAGAGAAAGAAAAGGGGTAATATAATGTTTTAGAAGCGTTTAAGTGCGAATTCGGTTAGAATATGGAAAATATCATGCAAGAAAAACGATCACACATGATCGTTTCCTTGCATTATTAATTGCCGACTCCATCGGGAGATTTTTGAACATGCGGCCTATCGGCCTCGTGTTCAAACAGCTTCCTCCAACATTGCAAATGTGAATGATTGAAAAACACATAGTATTGTGATCGGTCTTCGTCCGGCGTCCGTCCCGACGTCTTCCGTCGTCTGTAAACTTTTTCTTTAAACGTCATCTCCTCTAGAACGACTGGTCCAAAATTCAAAATAACTTCACATGAATGTTCCCTATGATGCCCTCTTTCGAAATCGCACAAATGTTTCAGCTTGACTGAACAGAAGGGCTGCCAGAGCTCCAGATAAGAATCCTTTAAACAACATCTCCTGAACTACTGGCAAAAATTCGAAATAAATTAATAGAATTGTCCCTCATAATGCCCTCTACCAAAGAATTTCTAGCGATAAGGCGAGCAATATCCCTAAACGAGACGTTCGTTTTATTTTGTTGAAATAACGACTGGAGAAACTAGGCACATTCAACAAATATATTTAGCCGGGCCGTCGATGCACCATTGCCCCCGAATTTGTATATTTAAAACCGGATTTCCATAATGCATGTAATAATTCTACTTCTTATTGAATGAGAATTTATTTCGATCATCAACTGTACTTGTTGTTCAGTAGCATATATAGGAACTAGACCGTTAAACAAGGGTACCAATCGTCCTATCACGCTATGTACAGTAAAACTATTTATACAGTTGATGTACAATTAAAACGACCATCTTGCTAAGCGGTCTATTTTTTGTCAGATATTTGATGTCTTCTTTCGCTTATACAACCCCTTCCCCCCCCCCCTAGACCCAAGACGCCCTTTACATATGTTATTTATTTGTACAGCGACATTTAATTGTCAAAAGGGCATCTTGGGTCTAGGGGGGGGGGGGGGAAGCATCTAAAAACAAACTGAAAGACGCCAGTTTCATCTTTTCAATGACAAACGTCACAATTTTAAGTATATTTCATACGCATGCGCAGAAGGAATACCGCAAAGTTTCGAAAATGAAGGGCACGTATATCCTTAATATTTTAGCACTTTTACTTTTTGAAAAACTGGAAAAGATTTACTAAAACTCTCGTCTAAACGGCACCCAGTCTGAAGACATAAAATGAGGGTTGGGAGTAGAAGGCGCAAATTTTAACGGTTTGAAAATAATGAATCGCTTTGAAACCTATTTAATTTGGATGCTTTCTATGTAAATTTTACTACCGAACAGACCAATTTTAAAAGCATTAGGGCAATTTGAAAATTAAGGTTTTGTAATCATGTCAACTAGGGAAAATATACGCCTTATCGCTCGAGCTCCTTGCACAATTGGTTCCGCTCCGCTGAACAAAAGGGCCGCCAGAGCCCCAGATAAGAAATACCTTTAAAAGACAATTTCCTCCTGAACCAATGGTCCAAATTCAAAATAAGTTTACAGAATTGTTCCTCTTGATACCCTCGACCAAAATTTTAACAAAAGGTTACGCACCGCTGAAAATGAAACGCCTGAAATCCAGATATAAAATATCTTTAAAAGGCATCTCCTCTTGAACCACTAGTCCAAATTCAAAATAATTTTACAGAATTGTTCCTCATAATACCCTCTACGAAAATTGCACAAATGGTTCCGCTCCGCCAAGGGAAAGGGCAACCAGAGCTCCAGATAAGAAATATCTTTAAATGACATCTCCTCCTGAACAACTGGTCCAAATTCAAATAATTTCACAGAATTGTTCCTCGTGATGCCTTCTACCACAATTGCACAAATAGTCCCGCTTCACCAACAAAGGGGCTGCCAGAGCTCTAGATAAGAACTGTTTTTATGACATTTCCTCCTGAACCACTGGTTCAAATTCAACATATTTTCACAGAATTTTCCTCATAATGGCTTCCACCAAAATTGTACAAAGAGTTTCGCTAGGGTAAATACAGGGATCGCCAGAGCTCTAGATGAGAAATGTCTTTAAATGACATCTTCTCCTGGACCACTGGTCCAAAATTAAAATAATTTCACAGAAATGTTCCTCAGGTTGCCCTCTACCACAATCGCACAAATGGTTTTGCTCCGCCGAAAAGGGGGTTGTCAGAGCTCTAAATAAGAAATATTTTCAAATGAAATCTCCTGAACCACTAGTCCAAAATCAAAATAATTTCGCGGAAATTGTCCTCATGCTGCCCTTTGCTTAAATTGATCAGAAGGTTCAGCTTGGCTGAACAATACGGCTACCAGAGATAAAAAAAAAAAGAAATATCTTTTAAATCAGATCATATCTCCTTAGCCGCAGGCCTATACATCATCTATTTATGTGCCAGGAAAATTGACGTCATCAACAGAAACATGCATAGAAGTGAACATATTTCAGTGAGGCCAAGATGACATAAAATCTTTGCTCTGGAACAGGCGTTTAATCCTTCACGCTTTTTAGCGTCATTATAGTTAATACAAATATTGAACTTTTCAAAGCACATTCCCAAAGTCTTCAAGTAACAAAATGATATTATGCAATGACAGCGATCAAACATAGATTTCTGATGCATTAATATCTGCTAGACCCCTCGGGTGTCGTTAAAATCCTCCTTTCAGGCTCGGGTTTTTAGCACCACCAACATGGTTCAGCAGATGTAAATGCATGGAAAAACATGTTTAATCCTTATATTAAATAAGTACTAGTTTATTAAGAAATGCATGCATTTTGGAACGCTATGTTACGCGAATGAAGTGATGGCGCAAGTCTTATGAAGCAAAGAAAACAATCAAATAATACTAGAACCATCTTATATCCATATAGTTGTAGCAGAACACCCGCTGTTTGCACATGACAAATAAAACGTGATCAGCGTACGATGACCAAATCAGGAAGTTAAGGCTATCAGCTGATGACGAAAACATTAATGGAGGGTAATCTGTTTTTGTTTGTTTGTTTTTTTACTTTAATTGTTTTTGCTAAAGGGGACCAACGTAGCTGATATAAAAACTTTTTGCGTCACAAATGTGCGAATCTATCACAAGAGAGATATACCAAATTGTGGGTGATCTGGGGGGTTTTGTTGTTGTTTTAAATTGTTTTGCATGTCACATGCTAATAGCGACCAACGTAGCTCGTATTATTAATTATGCGAAAACACGCGATGAAGATCTCCACTAAAACGAGAGACGCCAAAAACGTACAATGCGCGAGTCTATCACAACGGTTAAACCAAAATCTTTGACTGAGCGTCTACCAGAATCTTATTTCTAGGAGGTGGAAAGTCATCAATGTTTTCCCATTTCCGTTTATTGTAAAAACTGGATACATGCCAGCTGATCAGGGACCACACACACTTCCACTCTGCTTTTTAAATATGGAATTTTACATGAATGCTCATGTTTTATTGAATTTATTAAACGAGTTAGGGAAAAGTGATAAAATGCGAGGCAATTTTAAAAGGCAAAACTATAGGCCTAAAGGTCAGTATAAACCCTCGACTTTTATCAGCCCTTGAGCTAAAGCTCGGGTATTGGGTTGATACTTTGAGCGATAAACGAAACCGCGTGTTACACGGGTGGTAAACCTAGGAATTACCACGAAATTGTGTTAACGTAATTTTGTTCCCAAGCCATATCCGGGACACATCGTGGTAGTATCCAGGTCGAGAATTGGGTGAAGAAAGGTTGGTGTCACTTTCATTTTGGTTTTATTTTACAACTAAGAACGCACAATGGTGAAATCCGACAATGTGGTTCCGTGTAAATATGTCTCAGCGTCCCCTCTAGCCCAAAATTTTGTTTGAAAAGTTATTTTCTTTTTTTAGATTCGTGTTTCCCCACTGAGCATCGGACCAACTTTCCCAAAAGTTCGAAGGATTTTAGCCCAAATCTGTCAAATTAAATGGAATTGATATCATTTGACGATGGAAATGATAAAAAGACCTTGAATAAACATTCCTACCTAGAAAAAAATCTGAGCATTTACTCGTAAACTATTCATGCCCCGTTCGTCCTGTGTGGTAATTCCCAGCTCATCGTGGTAGTCAAAATGCTATCGTGGTAGTTTCCAAGACTTTGTAGGAATTTAGCAGTTGTTCACATCAGCAGATGTCACTATTCAGGGGCTACTTCATTTTTATAAAGACAGGGTGTGCGGGCCGAACCTTGAATACCCCTCTTATTCATACAAAGACATTTTCAAACAACCTTTTGTCAGATAACAAATGTTGACTGTCTGAATTTTAATTTTAGTGGGCTATTGAAATGATGAGAAGAATGAAAAGAAGGGATATTCAAATATTTTGACTTTGAATAAACATGCTTTTTAATTATCAAATAACATGCCCGTTCATCGTCGCACTCACATGTATATAAAAAGTGTCCCAACCTGAGGATGTTTCCCTTTTTTCTGAAGCGCAAGTACTAACAATACTTTGGGCCAGTAGTCTTAGCCTGCCGTTTTATCTTAAGTTTGACTGAACATGGAACAATGTAGCGAGTGACAAAATTTTTTATATCATTTTTTG
The DNA here is from genome assembly GCA_964019695.1 of Loripinus fragilis. NCBI lineage: Eukaryota > Metazoa > Mollusca > Bivalvia > Lucinida > Lucinidae > Loripinus > Loripinus fragilis. The sequence goes on along the minus strand of OZ026529.1, from coordinate 62,095,489 downwards.
TCTGCTGCTTGGTCCACCACGGCTCTACTGATGACCTTCTTTTGCTTTAGATTTCCAGAGGTGCTGTTTGGCAGTCCAGGGCATGATCTCCATCTGTCAAGCATCACATTGAACCTCTTCCAGCCCTCAGCTTAGCTTCTTCAGGATGTTGAAATGTGATTTATGTGTTTACCGTGGTAATTAATTGACGAGTTCGAGGGTTATCATGCGAAACACACAACCACTATAATGTTTTGTAAAGCTTCAGAAACGTATCCTACAAAGTCTTGGAAACTACCATGATAGCATTTTAACTACCACGATGAGCTGGAAACTACCACACAGGACGAACGGGGCATGAATCGTTTACGAGTAAATGCTCAGATTTTTTTCTGTGTAGGAATGTTTTTTCAGGGTCTTTTTATCATTTCCATCGTCAACTGATATCAAAATCCATTTAAGTGCCGGTTCAGATAAAAATCATGCAAAATTAAAATTTCTTTCCACATGGTGGTCAACAGATTTTAGTAAAAATTACACAGTAGGAAGGTTAATGGACCTGCTATTCAGTCCTAATGTATTTTTTCTGAAATCATTTGCGTTACTTAGAAAATCGGGTTTATATTTTTTGACCATTATTTTGACATTTACCTTAAAGTCTACGGGAAAATGATGGCGAAAATCAGCGACATTTTTCGTAACTTGTGTAGACGAGGACGGCAATGTAACATGCACGGACATGAAGCTGAATTATTGAATTACGTTGTCAAGAAATAAAATGCTTTGCAAAATGGGTTTGTGTCCAATTATTTAGCGTTTTCTGCCCCTGGGTATCGGGGTGATTTTGGTACACGGCTTCGCCATTTCTTTACTTACACTGGCTGGGAACCAGTCTGTTTTCTCTGTAGCTATGAGAAACGTAATCACGTGATACGTCATGTGGCACAAAACAACAATGGTGAATTTCGCGGCTAACGGATTGTTGAATGTTGCTGTATTTTTCTAGCAGTTTCGGCATTTAATCACAGTTTCCAATTGAATCAGAGCATTTAAGAATCGGTGAGCATAATTGGGACACAACAAGATATAAGCATCGAAAAGCGAGTGCCAGTTCTGAGGGTAACATTTTGGCGAGAGAAACAAGTTGAGCTTTTGAAAAGCTTTCAGCAAATATTGGCAGAAGAGAACGCTTTATACGAAAATACGGGAAGACAGTACATTGAGGCGAATGGCACTTCCCAGCATCTAGTGCCTTTCACAGATATGCAGCGACGGCAAAGGCATAGGTACGTAAGTAGACTGTTTGAGTTTGAAATAAAATGCTGTCTAGCCTAAACTTTAGGAAAGTCTAAAATTTAAAATGTTATAAACTCAGCTTTTAGAAGTCTTTATTCTGTTCATTATCAAGTTGATGCATTGATGGACAAAACATGCCGTAGACCCTAACACTGTTGGGACACTATTTGGACCACAGGTGTTTGTAGTTATGTCCAAAATCATGTTATTGATGCCCTAGAACAGTGGAAGGCTTTTCCCAGTTTCTAGGGCATCAATAACATGTTTTTGGACATAACTACAAACACCTGTGATTTCGACAGCCAGCTGATAAAACAATGGTAGCACCCCCTAGTCTGTTAATACACTGCACTGCCATGTTTGCCTAGGTTTATCAATCCCGGCATTTCCCACACACAATAGGGACAATGGATAAGTTAAAAACACAGCACATTCATTTGCCCGGCTATCCCCCCCTCCAACATCCTTGAAAAAAATAGAATGCTGATTAGTTTTTATGTCAACCTGGTGCTTTACACAGTTGGATCTATAATCACAATATCTGTCATCTGCTCGATCAGGACGGGCCCTGGACGAAAATAAAAGGCAGTGAGTATCCGGCCGCCATTGGCCTGGTGCTGAAGCAAAGCAGGTATTATTATTTTTCTTAAATTTACAAACAAAATCTATCCATATAGCAGTGCAAGAAAGATTTCTTTAGGATAAGGGAAATCTATCCAAACTTGCCTGTTCTCTGTCTTACCCAACACTTTTACAGACCCTCAAATAAAAAAATCTGTAAATGCTCTGGCTAGGGGAACCTATGCCAATTTTTTTCAAAAATCAAGAGACCGCCAACCCCTCCCCTGAAAGAAGTAGAGAGGGGATAAACTAAGGCCTTGTGGCACTTTTTGTTATATAATTCACTTGTCATCCATTGTCATCCAGGGCCCAAAAAATTGGCACCCATATCATTGACTGCTAATGGAGTAAACTGGTCAGGGTTTACAATGTTAGCAAACTCAAGACATTGGATGCTTGACAAATCACTAAAACATTTATTTTTTAAATAAAACATTGCTTAAGGAAAGGTGAATAACATACAAAACTGTAATGACCCATTTCTTTTTGGGGCAGTCTGATCTGGGTTGAAAATGTTTGCTCATACTAGACTGTTTGCAAACAATAGATCAACCCTACAGGCTCAGTACTGGTTAATGCCAAAGAACAGGCACACTATTTTTTTTTATAAATATGCCTTGGCTATAATGCTCCATGATGCATTACCATCTTAAAGATCTTATTAAGTCTGACCATTTGCAAATAATTAACCTTTTTGCATATTTCACTATCAAAGAAATTTCTATATTACTTTGAAGAATTATTATTTTCATTCATATATTGACACTTCTATTTCAAGATATGATGCCTCATAATAGTCATATCCCTCCCGATATCCCTATGGATGAAATGAGACCTCCCATCCTGTCATATAGAAATTGCATAATAACTTTTGTTTTATTTTTTCCACATTTTCATGCACATGTATATTTTCATGCTCATTCTGTTTTTCAGCTTTGCAGAAACTGGTGGAATTTGGGATGGAGGTAATGTTCTGGACCTCCATTGGAGATCCAGTGCATTACATCTATTGTATTATCACACTTTTTCATGCATTCAACATTTATCCTGATATTCATGCTTCAATTTTGGTATCCTGTTATCCATAAGTTACATAATGATGTCGAGTTTGCAACAGTTTTCACAGGTTATAATGTCGCCAATTATATGACATTATCCGATCAGATGTAGCCTTTTATTTGCAGCCAATAGTGCATTTTATTTTTTTTTCAAAGTTTCTTTATATCTTTTTTAGGTTTTATTAAGCATTGTCTTCATGCCTTGAACAATGGAGGCGACAAAGATATGCTGGTTAGAGAGTGGTTGACCATATATGTCACAAGTCGTTGGTGCTCATATATCAAAAGTAAGTGTACATTGCATAAATAACTCTTTATCTGCTGGTTTTCTCTGCTGGAAACCTTTGCAAACAGTTTGAGCCATGATCAGGCCCAACAAAATATTAGGGCCTCATGACATCTGAATTTGATCCATACTCTTTTCCATCTACACAGTGAATCCATATTAATAATGAAATTTCACCAATGGATTGACTAGAAATCTAAACTCATTTAGTGTAAACAGCTTTTTAATTACCCAATGTGTGCTTATATGAGCATGTGTGCTTATCAGGTCGAATAACGTACCTTAAAAGTTCTAAAATTTTAAACATTTTTCTTTGCACAAAATGCTGATAACTCAGAACAGCAAAAACTTAATACCATATTAATGTAGTATTGATAAATGCATTCTATCTTCGAAATAAAATCTTGTTTAAACTAAGAGATTTTCAACTGCCTTCATTTGCTGATACATGTAAAGGCCCAGATTTGCCAGTGTGAAATATAAAGTGCATACATATAATAAAATTTGAAACATCACCCTAGTCCGTTTGTCCCTTACATACCCTGGGTCTCATACGAATAATGTTTTTTTTTCACATACAATGGCCCCGGGCAGGGGTCATATGTGTCAGATTGACACATAAATTTCCAGTTATTATTATTTTTTGAAAAACAGAAACAAAGCCTTTTCAAAGTTGACCTAAATGCTTGTAAAAAGTAAAGACCTCTATGAAATGCAAACAGTGAAGACCTTGATGAAATGCCAATACAACACAGCATTCTATCAGGGTCTGCACTGTTGCTGAGACAAAAGCAGTTTTCAGAGAAATAACAAGTTTTTTGGAAATCATAACTTGGACCCCTCAATTTATAGAATGGGCCATTCTGACTTCATTATAAGTAAAAGTCTGAAAAGGCTCGGGAATTTTTTGCTTTCAGGATATTGCCTATATTTTCATACAATTTTACAAACTTTTATTGAATGGTTACCCTTTGGTTTATCATTGCAGGGAAAAAGATGAAGTATGCAGTCCATTTAGTTTAGACTCAGTTTTCTTCAAATTACTCACCTAAGCCCCCATGATGCCAAAACTTGTTTTGGGTATAGAAGATTTAGATTATTGGAGAGCCTATCTGAGACCTGCTGTTGATCAAGGAATCTTTAATAGGCTTAGGACAAGAACATGACAGCCAAGTAGAAATGTGCTACATGTAGTTTAGACAATTGTGTTCCATCTAAGTGATAAGAACAGTTCCTAAGTGAAACTATTTTTTGTGGGTACTCATTGGAAGCATCTCAATGAGACACTTCCAATGAGCACCAAGGTTTTTGTGGAATAATGAATCCTCCACAATGAGATAGTGCATAGTTCTAAATTAATTTCCTTTTTTCTCAATTAAATCATTATTGTATGTGGATACTCAAAAGAACAGTCTTATTGAGACTTTTCAGAACCAAAAGCAAATGTTAAAACTGATGGGTAAGAAAATATTTACATTTTTACTCTGGAAATTTTGTTAACTTTGAATTAAGGCAAGAAGATATTTGACAGTTTTTAAGTGTAGACCAGATGATAGTTATAAGGAACCTGAATGAGGTTTAACTATTGTTACAAACATTTTTCTACTGAAATTGACACTGGATTTTAACCATAATGATGACAATCAGTGTTTTCGTTTTGTCAGTATTACATGCACTTCCTGTTTATTGAATAACACATCATTGATGGATACTTCTTAATTCAAATCTTTAGTAGCAAATCATGGGGTCAAGTCTGACTGGTCTAGGGACCAGACTTCATGTTGTATAAATCTGATTGTACATTTATCATGCACTGTTTGAATCAGAATGTTTTGGTACATGTGACCTTATTACACTTATTTTCTTAAGAAATGTCTGATTTACACTAATTTTCTTAAGAAATGTCCGATTTACACTTATTTTCTTAAGAAATGTCTGATTGAATCATCTCAATGAGACACCAAAAGCTGAAATCTTGAAGTTGGGTTGAAGATGAAGGGCAAATTGTAACATAAGTATGCTAATGGAAACTGTTTTAAACAGGTATTGTTTGTTTCGAATATGTGTACTTGAAAGAACCGTCTCAATGAGACGGTTGTTTTGAGTACCTAAAACAAATGATAAGAAAAATATTCACAATTTTACTCACGAAAATTTTGTTTTATCTTGACCTAGCTATGAAATATACAGGTAGCATGTTCAATAACTTGTAACAAAATTGCAAAACTTAGCTGACCATGAATTCTAACCTGCCTCGGAAGTGTTTGATCTTATCCGAAATAATAAGGGATTGATGAGTTTAGACCCAACTTGCTCAGATATACCATTGGGTAATTGGTAAGAACTGGGCCCGAGGTTATAAAACTTTTTTCATGCTCAACTCAGCTGAGCACAAAAAATTTCCTACTCATAAAAGTTAAAATGCCAACAATTGTTGGTATTTTAACATTTATTAGCATGATGAATCTAACATTTGAGAGACTTAAAGCAAGAACAAATTTTATTTGTTGGTATTTAATTTTTTATGAGCAGTTGAAATTTCGTTCTCAGTTGAGTTGAGCATAAAAAAAGTTTTATAGCCTTTAGGCCTGATTAGATCTAGGTGACGTTTGACTTATTTTCAAGGTCACAAGAGATCATAGAAAGTTGAAAAATTCCTTGATTACACCATACATTTGTAATTATCTCCAGAATAGATGGATAGATTTGAAACTAGCTTGCACATAGATATATCAGATTCAAAGGGTATTTAATTTCGAGGTCAAATAATTTGAAAAAAAAATCTTGTGTCTGATCTGAATGTGCCAGTTACTATGGTAACATTATGGTAGGAGTTTTTATTCCCAAGGAAATCACAGAGATATTTAGCAATTCTCTCAATATCTAGCTAGAGCTGTCATTGATTGGTTATCGTGATATATCGATATGTATCGATATATTAATAATTTTTTAAAAATGTATAAAATGCAACCTTTATACACCCTTATTCTTGTTTTATGCTCTTTTTGCATGTGTTCAAAACTAGGAAAGCTCTAGCCCTTAATTATCTTTTAAGGCCTGCAGCAAGTATGATCTGGTTAATTTGTTGCTTTATGTCCATGGTTAACAGGTAATGTAAAGTAGGGACAGTCAGTAAATATCCTAACCAGGCTTTTCCTTAAACAGGCTTAACTTAAGCAGTACTATTTACATCCTTTAACCAGTATCTGACACATTGACATATCAGCGGTTGGGAGAGAATGGCCATACTATATAAAATATTATTTCATGAAAAATCTCAATTGAAAGAATCTTTGCTGATTTTTTAACACTGGAATCAAACTTGCAAATTCCTGAATGATAGGCTGGAGCTGCTGGATGTGCTACCAACCACACACTAACCAGACTGACTTATGGCAATTTCTATTGCCTCAGAATGCTAAATGCCTTTTAAAGTTTGTTATCAAACTGGATAGCTAGGCAACAGGGGTCACATCAAGTTCCCGGCTCAGTCAATTGCATTTCTTTGACTCAAAATCACTTTATACCAATCCAATTGCATAGCTGTTATAAATGCACTACTCATTTATTGGTTCTTATTGTGTTGCTGCCCTATGGTATGGCTAATGTTCAACAGGTGCATGAAAATTTTGCTTAAAACTTTATTGGGTAACACTTTTATATAACTGTCACTAAAGCAGCTTAAAATGACAACAATTCTTGCTTGACCCAATATTGATAAATATCTATATCCACATTTCTGTATCGATATGAATATCTCAGCTCTTTTTTATCGATACATCGATATCGTCGATAACGATGACAGCTCTATATCTAGACCTGCTTGAGACACAGACCTTGACTTTGTTTAAATAGGCAATTACAATGTATAGTGCAAAGCTATATTGGTGGGGGACATATTGCTTTTGGTGCAGATCCTGTTGTTGTCTCCATCCCTGACCACGTGGCTTCTCTTTTGGTTTATTTTTCCTTCATTGGTATGGTTGCTGTCATAGCAACCAGGCAACCAAATATACAAATAAGCAAAGTATTTTATTATTGGATCATGTAGTTAAATTGATCATGATGCTATAGAGAAACTGTATCTGATCCCAGAATTTGCTGTAAATTGATCTTGAACCATCTATATATACTGATTTTTTTATATCTTCAGTGGTTTGTTTTTTGTTGCCATAGCAACCAGATATATGACTTTGCAAATGGTTTATTATTGGAACATGTAACACAATAGTATGTCTATGCCTTTAGTTAAGAGTGTGTACCAAAAAATAATTTTCTTTTTTCTCAACCAAAACATATATGTTGTGGGTACTCAAAAGAATTGTCTCAATGTGAAGGTTCTTTTGAGCACCCAAAACATATGCTTAAACTGATGGATAAGAAAATATTAAAACTTTAACAATTAAGAATTTTACTTATCCATAACTGTTACCAGTTTAAAAGTATTACTAAAAATTGATTTCAATTACCAAAAATAGCAAAATTAGTGCTTTTGTCTTCAGTAGAGTGCTATCTGTTGCCATGGCAACTAGACTTTTGATTTGACAAAGCTTTTTTATGTTTGAATCATGTACTACATGGGATGCAGTTTTAAGTATGATACTATGAACTAACTGTACCAGTTTACAAAAAAAATGCTTAAATTGATCTCAAAATACATAAAATCGCAAAATTTGACCTTTTGTCTTTATAAGTGTGTTATATGTTGTCATGGCAACTAGGCATATGGTTAGAGAAGGCTTTTTAAGTTAGAATTATGTAATACATGAGATGCCCTTTAGTTTTGATACGATAGACTAACTGAACCAGTTTACAAGAAACTGTTAAAAATTTATCTCAAAATACCTAAAAAAGAAAAACAATAGGCTTGTTGTCATTATTAGTGTTATATTTGTTGCCATGGCAACTAAGCATACAATAGGACAAAGCTTTCTATGTTTGAATAATGTACTGCATAGGCATGTGATGCACTTTAAATATAATGCTATTGACTTATTGAACTAAATGAACCAGTTTAAAAAAATGCTAAAAATTATATGAGCCGTGAAATGAGTTTTTCAACAATCTGGTAGGTGCGACCAGCAAAGTCTCAGATCAGCCTGCCCTTTATATGCGCAGTCTGATCAGAACCTTTGCTAGTTGCTGGAATATTCTAGGAGTGTTAAGCTACTGACCAAACCTAATTCGGAGTTTCTAAGCTTAAAAGGAGGCTCCACAGGCTCATCCGAGTCTACACTTGTTAAAATGCCACATTTTTTGGAAATCACATGCCTTGGCTCATATCAAAGTGCTTGAAAATATCAAATAAGGCCTTTTATCTTTGATAGTGTACAATTTGTAGCCATGGCAACAAGGCATGTGCTTTGCAAAACAGTTTATGTTTTAATCATGTAAAACAAGAGTTGTTTAACATATATGATGCTTTGAACTAACTTTACCAGTTTACAAAAATTGCCAAATTGATCTCAAAATTTCCTAAAGTAGCAGAGTTATCCTATATGTCTTCGATAGTGTAATACTTGTTGCCATGGCAACTCCACATATGATTTTGCAAATGTTTTTATTTTTAATCATGCAAAACAAGAGTCAAACTAAAAGTATGATGCTATGGACTAACTCTACCAGTTAACAAAAATTGTTAAAAATTGATTTTAAAAAAGCTGAAAAAGCGAAATTAGGCTATATGTCTTAAATAGTTTACTATTTGTTGCCATGGCAGCAAGTCATGTGATTTTGCAAAGATTTTTATTTTTGAATTCGCTAAAACAAGAGTTACACTCTAAGTATGATGCTATGAACCAACTGTAACTAGGTACAAAAATTGCTAAAAATTGATCTCAATATTGCCGAATTAACAAAAATTGGCTATATTTCTGTGATAGTGTGTTTTTTGTTGCCATGGCAACTAGGCATATACTTTTGCAAAGTATTTTATTTTTGAATCATGCAGAACAAGAGTTAAACTATAAGTATGATGCCATTGACTAACAGTACCAGGTTACAAAAAATGCTAAAAATTGATTTTAAAATAGCTAAAATAGCTAAATTAGGCCATATGTCTTCGATAGTGTATTATTTGTTGCCATGGCAACTGGTCGTGTGATTTTGCAAAGATTTTTTATTTTTGAATCAGGTAATACAAGAGTTGCACTCTTAAGTATTATGCTATGAACTAACTGTAACAAGGTACAAACGTTGCTAAAAATTGATTTTAAAATTGCCAAATTAGCAAAATTTGGCTTAATTTCTTCGATAGTGTGTTATTTGTTGCCATGGCAACTAGGCATATGATTTTTCAAAGTGTTTTATTTTTTAATCATGCAAAACAAGAGTTAAACTATAAATATGATGTTATGAACTAACTGTACCAAGTTACAAAAAATGCTAAAAATTGGTCTCAAAATGGCTAAAATAGCAAAATTAGGCAAAATGTCGTTGGTAGTGTGTTATTTGTTGCCATGGCAACTAGGCATATAATTTTGCAAAGCATTTTATTTTTGAATAACACCAAACAAGAGTTGCTCTTTATGTATAATAATAAGACATAACTGTATCAATCTACACAAGTTGCCAAAAATTGACCTCAAAAACCCTTAAAATGCCATTTTTGAATTTTGCTCTTCAGTGGTATACTCTTTGTTGCCATGGCAACAACATAAGCAATTAATTCAATTGATAGCTTGGCTTAAAATGTTAAAGTTGTGTCATATGTTTGTATTATATGTGTTTTTTCTTTATGCTGGAAGGCAGTTGTATGTAATATTTGACTGAAATAGGGCAATTTCAGTCGATTATTGTACCATTTTTGCTAAAATATTAATTTCCGTTGCCATGGTTACCAAAATGATAATAATAAAAAATAAAAATATTTTTTCTTGTTCTTACATCATAACCTTTCTGTGGTATCAAAATCAACCAAATTGGTTGACCATCATGTGGAGTCACCTGCATGATTTTTATCTGAACCGGCACTTAATTTGACAGATTTGGGCTAAAATCCTTCGAACTTTAGGAAAAGTTGGTCCGATGCCCAGTGGGGAAACACGAATCTAAAAAAAGAAAATAATTTTTCAAACAAAATTTTGGGCTAGAAGGGACGCTGAAACATATTTACACGGAACCACATTGTCGGATTTCACCATTGTTTGTTCTTAGTAGTAAAATAAAACAAAAATGAAAGTGACACCAACCTTTCTGTATCCAATTTTCGGCCTGGAAACTACGACGACGTGTCCCGGATGTGGCTTGGGAACAAAATTACGTTAACACAATTTCGTGGTAGTTCCTAGGTTAACCACCCGTGGTGTTATCTGTTTATCACATATTCCGATTCACTATTTTAACGCACGCTTTACAATTTACATACAAAAATGTAAGTAAAACAAAGGACCAGCGTAAATTTTTGCATTCGGTCACGCCACTTGTTTACATCTGACGTCATCAAATGATCAAGGTCTCGTGTCGAGCATGATAACCTCTCTCCTCTCTGTTCAAAATACATGACTTCCGGTTATTATCATGGCAGCTGGCGGGAAAGAGCTTATCGCATATGCAGACTGGGTTATCGCGGCAAATAGCGTCCCGAATATATGGTAATTAGAGATTATCTCACGGCGTTTTTGTTATCGCCGGAAATATCAACCCGAGACCCCATTATCAGCCCGAAAGCTTCGAGCGATAACCAAAACCCCATAAGATAACCTGTTTATCACATATTCCAATGCACTAGTCAAGTGCGGATCCAGAGGGGGGGGGTCAGGACCCCCCCTGGAAAATCACAAGTTATATGCAACCTTACTTACTTTCTATTTAAAGACATTTTTGCATAATATTAACTTCTCCCATCTCTGGAATTATCAGAACACTTTTTCTAAAAAGAGATTTTTGCATTCTGTAATAAATAAACTGAAAAACTCTTACATCAATTTCTGGAATGATAAAATCCATGATGATAGTAAAAATCAGCCTAATGGAAACAAGTTGAGAACTTACAGGATATTTAAAAAAATGCCATGAAAGGGAAACCCATTTGTTTGTTAATGAGTTATCAAAAAGTGAAATTTCCACGTTTGCCAAGCTTAGAATAAGCTCCCAGACCTCCATATTGAAAAGGGTTGGCATAGAAAGACCATACTTAGTGAAAGAAATTGCTTTTTGTGTGGCATGGCTGTTGAAGATGAGAAACATTTTGTTATAGAATGTGACTCACTTTCAACTCATAGAAATACTTTTTTTGATGATTTAGAAGAAATTGTACCTTCTTTTTCTAGTAAAAATGTAGATGAGAAATTCTCTTTTATAATGGAATGTAAAGATTATGACATTTCCTGTGTATGCATAACAAATATCTGTATAATGTTCAGAGCCAGAGAAGAATTGGTTAAATCCATAAGTGCCCCTTAAAAACATATGCTTATAATGCATGTTTTGATGGTTATTAATGCATGTTGTGATAGATATTGACACTTTTTGATGACGACACCGTTTTATTTTGTGAAAGAAAGGTTCAGCGGAGCACTCAGGTACGCTTATTTAAAGCGTCCTTGAGTGCTCTACATGAAACCAGGGATGGTCTCGATGTTAAAAATTGCCAATTTTAATAGTCTGTTCTATTAAACACACACATTAATTTCCATATTTTTTTTCATATTTCGTGGTCTCATCGATGATAAGATTTGTACTTGTATTATGTCTGTGATTGTTCTTGTGTAACTGTATACATGTAACTGGTGACAGTCCTGTGACTGGACTTTATACCAATAAAATTGATTTGATTTGATTTGATTTGGGTTTCTTTAGGGAATAAGCAATTGGACCCCCCCCCCCCCCTGGAAAAAGTTGGACCCCCCCCCTTGGAAAATGTTGGACCCCCTCTGGAACCTTGAAAAATGATAGATTTCTTTGAAATTGACCATTTGACTTTAAAATAAACCGACGACTAAAACAAAAAAAAATTGTCAGAGCTTTTTTTGTCAGACTGACCTGGACCCCCTCCCCCCCTGACGAAAATTCCTGGATCCCCGCATGCTATTTTAACGCATGCTATTTTAACGCGTTGGGCGTACAAAAATGTAAGTAAAATATAGGAAAACTTTGCCTTACATCACGCCACATGTTTACATCATTTGGGAAAGTCCGCCACAATTCGAGAATCGAATCATGGCTCGGGTGTATGTAAGGAGCAAATGCGTAGTACTATGTACCAAATAGTTCCATTTTGTTCGCCGGAAATAGCACAGTGAAAATTAGTTCTGTAGCATGTGGGTTCAGCCCTGTTAAAAGCGATTATTCTGATCATGCGAAAAGTTTTATATGCAGAATAAATGAAGTTTATTTTGTTACATAAAATATCGCTATAGCAACTTCTTTTTTACGCATTTAATGTGGAATTTTGCAACCGTTTCGCATGTGTTGGCATGGTTTCTGTGAAGTCAACGTCATGTTATCAAAGTCCATAAATAGTAGACCCTCTATGTACGGCAGAGGTTGATTCCACGGAATTGGCCGATGTGCGTGCAGATTGTAGTTTACATCTGACGTCATCTAATGAACAACGTCTGTGCTCGGCATGATAACCTCTGTCCGTTCAAAAGCATGACTTCCGGTTATCATCACGACAGGCTGAATTCTAGAAAGTCCGCCACAATTCGAGAATCTAATTATGGCTCGGGTGTATGTCAGGGGCATTATGCGTAGTACTATGTACCAAAAAGCTCCATTTTGTTCACCTGAAATGGCACAGTGAAAATTAGTTCTGTAGCATGTGGGTTCGGCCCTGTTAAAATCGATTATTCTGATTATCCGAAAAGTTTAATCAGCAGGATAAACGAAGTTTTTTTGTTTTGTTTTTTTTAATATCACTATAGCATCTTCTTTTATACGACGTTTATTGTGGAATGTTGCAAATGTTCGTTTCGCTGCAATCAAGCTTGTTATTGTGCTAGTATGGTTTCTGTGACGTCAACGTCACGTTATCAAAGTCTGTGAAAAGTAGACCCTCTATTTTCGGCAGAGGTTGATTCCACGGAATTGGCCGATGTGCGTGTAGATTGGGCAGGCTGATAACCAGTTGGCGGGAAAAAGCTTATCGCATTTGCAGACTTTGGGTTATCGCGGCAAAAACGTCCCAAATATGTGATAATTAGAGATTATCACACAGAGGTTTCGTTATCGCCTGGAGTATCAACCAGAGACCCCATTCATTATCAGCCCGAGAGCTTTAGCTCGAGGGCTGATTATGGTCGAGGGTTGATACTGTTATTATCTGAGTATCACATATTCGAATTCACTATTTAAACGCGTTTGACGTACAAAATGTTAGTAAAACAGAGGTCTGGCGTAAATTTTGCGTTATGCCACGCCACTTATTTACATCTGACGTCATTTAATGATCAATGTCTCGTGCCTGGCATGATAACCTCTCTCTCCGTTAAAAAATACATGCCTTCCGGTAATCATTACGGCAGGCTGATGATCAGATGGTGAGAAAGTGCTTATTGGATATGCAGAATTTGGGTTATCGCGGCATATAACGTTCCAAATATGTAATAATAGATAGTAAAACCGAATCATACAAGTAAACAATGAACAGTGTGAAGGAATCTAACAGAATGGGGTCCAACCCAAAGAAAGATTTAGTTATAGAATATTAACACTAGTTTGGCTTTCACTATGTTTTAGTTTGATTAATTTTCAAGAAGAATGAATATTTAGAACCCCCTGGGCGTGGCTGTTTTGCCACTGAAAGCATAGTTTGGACAAACTGTTAGAAGGCTGCTTGTTAATGATACTTACTAAATATCAAGGCTCTTGACAGTATAGTTCCAGTCAAGAAGATTTATTTCGTGTTTCCCTATTAAAAGTCTGTGTTAAACAAGTGATCTCCATCCGTTGCTGGGTATATTTTGGCCCCAGTGGCATTTGAACAAAGTTGGTAGAGGTTTACTAGATGCTTCTATACACCTTATATTAAGGCTCTAGGCCATGTGGCTTGGGGCAAAACCATTTAAAAAAACAACTCCTCGGGTTACCATGACGACCAAAGTTCTGAATGGAATTGAAAATCTTTAAAAAGGGGACCATCCAAGGATACTTGATGAGTGGTGAAATTCCAACCAGTAGTTTAGGAGGGTATGTTGTCAAACAAATTGTTGACTGGTGGACGACGACGGCAATCATAGGATCACATTATGGCTCAGTTGTGCTAAACTGAACTGTTGCTTAAATAACTTAAAACCGGTTTTGCAAAACCAATTTGTACAGCTCACATAAAACAATATAGCTTATGTTCCACTCAGGTCGAGCATTTTACTGCCAGTTAAATTATGTAGTGTCTGGAAGCACTCTCTCGCTTTGTTTATTTTGTTGTTGTTTTTTGACAATTTGTATTGTACAGTACAGAAAAAACCTTGGAGATAAGAGATGCATTTTATTCATTATTTTAATCCGCTGTCGCACTACGTCTTGTTTCGAATTATTTAAATAACAAATAAAACAATCGAGTTAGTCTTGACATGTTTTTGTCTTTAAAGAAATCTTTTCAAAAGCGTTATATGACTTGCAGCAGTTTGTTGATTTAATTTATTAGAGTCGATATCTCTCTCTGCCATAGCATGCTTTTAATTTTATGTCCCCGTTTTTAGTTGCAAAAATGGGATAGAGACTACGTATGCACATATCACAGAAAAATGCACTTTTTCGATTAAAGTCGTACAAATTCATGATATGTACAAAATATGAAATCTGTGCAATTTCATGCGATTGTGTCAGTATGATAGCACAGTCACTTCTTTTTTAAGGAGGTTTTAACACATTCTTCTTGAAAGAAGCGTTTACATGAAATCGTATGGCAGGCCAAACCTCCTAACCCCCTCTATAAACTTATCATAACATTTTAGCTAGTCCATTTTTGAAGTAATGAGATCTGTAAAATATAGTGATTTAATGGCAGAGTGTCAACCAAGATCAGACCGCCTGAGTTGACCTTTGTACATGTAAATGATTTGCATTGATAGTAACCATATAGATATCCCTCAGTAATAAAACATTACCATGCCTACTAAGCACTCTGGTGCTCGACCGCTGGTTGAAAAACAACTGCACAAGGAAAAGAACCGAAAATCAGAGAATTCCATGCAATATAACATATTGGTTCCTACAGTCCTGGTATAAATACGAAGTCAGAACGTTTCTCATTTTGTTAGATTTACATTTTGCGTAATATAACATGATAAAGTTGTACCAGAATTCGACTGGAATGTGCTCATTTAAAAAGTAAAAATATGACAGGATGAGAATACTTTCTGAGCTAGAATTTATACCATAGACGTAGGAATCCATAGGCTATTGCATGACATTCTCCTATGTGTGATTCTCTCCTTAAGCAGTCGTTGTTATTTATTCAACCTTCGGCTGAGCATCAGAGCGCTCGGTAGGCGTGATGACTCTTTATTTTCACAAACTTGCCAATAAAGCCGGTATTTTGGTCTTGAACCACATTTGCACTACTTAAGTAGCGCGTGAAATGACCTCACAGGCCTAATCTTAGTTAACACTTTTTGCTCGAGTCTAATGTACCGGGGCAAAAAGTGTTAACCCAGACCAGACCTCTGAGGCCATAACAATTACTAACGGTAAGTCCACAAGTCCCGTTTTTGCATGAGTTGATTAATGTGTTCTGTTACTGTAATCGCCATAAACTTACATCTGTAAAACCATTACTTCTTTTATTTTCACAAATTTACCAATAAAACGGTGATTTCGCATCTCGAACCCCTTAAAGTTAAGGAAGACTTAAGTTAAGTATTGACTTTTCAGAATGCGAAAATAACGCTTTAACCTGATTAAAATCAAAATAGTTTCATTTTGTCTGTAGATCACAATGATATCTTTGACCACAAGTACTGCATTAATTCAGGCAATTTATTTAGCACCTAATATCGCATGTTGAAATATCAATACTTAACTTAAGTATTTCTTAACTTTAAGGAGGCATTGTAATTCCGGGCCCAGGACCCAATATTACAATGCCTCCTTAAATTTAAGTATTACCTTAGGTTAGTATTGATTTTTTAACCAAAGTGGTACGTGCATTAAGGGGCTATTTCGGCCCCCTCTAGAGCCAAAAACTGAAAGTTGCTTTTCACCAGTTTCATCTTATTGGTTTATTAGAAGAATAGCCCAAGTGTAATATTCTGGCATTTATTTTACTTTTACTGGTTGCTATGGTAACCAAAATGGCCGACAAAATAGGCTTAAAATAGAGAAATTGCCATTTTAGACCAAATTTGAGGCTTTTGGTGACCAATTTTTAAGAATACGATATCAGCACAAGCAAATACCAAAAAAACCTTTTAATATATTGTGTGCTGTGATAATTCTCATGATCTGTTAAAATATTTTTTTGGTATTTGCTTGTGCTCTATATTAATTCCTCTGTTACATGCCTCTAATTTGCTCCAAAATGTTCATTTTCCTATTTTCAGCCTATTTTGGTGGCCATTTTTGTTACCATAGCAACCGTAAAAGTCGAATCAATACCAGACCTTTTTACTTTGGCTTTTGTTCTAATAAACTAATAAGAAGAAACTTGTGATGTGCAACTTTTATTTTTTGACCTCATAGGGGGAACAAAATAGCCTCTAAATGCACGTACCCCTTTCTGAAAAACAAAATTGTTTCATGTATTCTGCAGATCACAATGCTACGATTAAACATTCAAAATGTTATGTTGAAAAATCAATACTTAACAACTTTAAGGAGGCATTGTAATTTTGGGCCCTAGGCTCTAGGGCCCAAAATTACAAGGCCTCCTTAAAGTTAAGCATGTAAGTATTGATTTTTTAGGATGCAAAAAAGTTTTGAATGTATTTAAATTAAAATAGTTTCGTTTTTTCTATAGTTCACAATGATATCTTTAAAAATAAGTACTGCGTCGATCCTGGCAATTTATTAAACACTTAATGTAACATGTTGAAATATCAATACTTAACTTAATTCTTCCTTAACTTTAAGGAGACATTTTAATTTTGGGCCCAGTATAGTAAATTTATAAATTTGTCGCGATAATTCCGTTTTCGCGAATAGTGTTAAAAGACTTACATGTATTTGCGACGACGAAACTTCGCGACTGGAATATGATGTACGGTACCGACAGAGTGATTTCGCCATTTCGTGAGGGTTTTATTTTCGCGAAAACCGTTCGCGAAAATTTCTGTATTTCATTTGCTATTGCAATGTACGAGACTGGAGAGATTTATTCACATTTGGCAGGCTGAAATTAACGTCATATTTGGAACAAAATTCAGGAACATTTTTAGCGTGAATGCATCCATTAATATTGGGAAAATGACCAATTAACCTTTATTCTGCAAATAATTTTGTCCTGAAAATGTAGTCTGCTTTTACGTCAGCTGCATATATTCAAGAGCACTTTAGAGTAAATTTTTATCATGGAAGCAAACATTATGAGCCATGATCAGACTGTTCAACCCTTGTGATCAGCAGCTTGATCAGGGTCTATATTGTTTGCAATTTATTCTACCGAAGACGATAATCAGATGAGAGAGCAGAGACAAAGGTCGTGGCTGGCGGGTAAACGGCTAATTAACTTTATCTGCTCTATGCACGCTTTTAGTAACAACAACGAATTGTTTTAAGTAAAACTAACGACATATTTATAGCCGTAAGAAGGAATATCTTAATGTAAGTAATGAAAAGTAAACAACAAATTCTATGAGCAAACTTCGTTGGCATATAGTTGACCCTGTTTGTATATACTCTTCGGATAAGGGGTAAGGGGTGGTCTCTTATTAAAACAGTACAAACGCAGTGTATTTACGAAAATGTGAACAAAACACAAGGGGGTAAATCCGACTGACCATTCAGGCCCCCAGATAAGAGTGCATAACTGAACATTATTTTCTTATTTCTCGACCATAACATATGTTGTTGGTACTCAAAGAACCGTCTCAATAAAACGGTTGTTTTGAGCACCCAAAAACTGAAACATAAGAAAGTAATCACAATTTACGCTGAAAAACTTTTCATGGCAAGCAACGACAGGGGCGAGAGTAAGAAGACAGTTAACTTTTTGTATACTAGTGTCTCCTAAATGCATATTTTTGCAAACAGTGAATGCCCATAATGCGGCATTTCATCCTTGTCTACACTGTTTGCTAAAACAAAAACAAAAATCTTCAGAAATGATTCTAGGTCGAATATTTGGCCAGTAAAATTAAGCTCTCTAATGGCTTCGGGTGCTGTCCGTACTTAGGCGCGGTGATCCAGTTGTCATTGACTCTTTTTTGTCGCTTCCGATGCTAGTGGGGGCTTTGTGTTTGGTTCTTGTTCCTAATGCAGTACTGAGCGTATTTTTCTAATTTTGCAATCAACTCGCCGAGGAAGAGAGAGCTGGTTGCGTTACTTTAATTGCGTTCTTAGGTGCCGTGTGGTTTTTAGTGTTATATATCTCGCGGTGTCGTGGGTGGGTCTGTGTTACAAAAACTGTAAGTGACTGTGGTATTTTCTGGTCATAGTCACGTACTTTTTCATTATATGTATTTTCCTACGTTTGTTCCAGTTGAATTGGGAATAGAAAGCTCTGAATTATGCAAAACATGCAAAGTAGCTTGCTTGTGGATTTCAATCATTGTCAACAACAACACAAAACGGTGTGCTTTACAAATTCACAATGTAACAGGAACATGACATGATGATGGATGACCGATGTCAAACAGTGGCATTTGAAAATAACACGTACGTTAGTTTCTTTCTACTGGATACCAGCTTGCTTCTGAAAACGAATAGACCGATAAAGATCTTTTTCCACTGAGCTGGAATCCAAGTATTTCTATGTGTAATCGTACGACAGTCCAGATTAGAGTTGATGAGTCATGAATGGCTATCGTACTGCTCGCAAACGTCAGCACCCAGGATTGATGAAGTACTTATGGTCAAAGATATCATTGTGATCTACAGAAAAAGTGAAACCATTTTGATTTGGATAAGTTCGAAACGTTATTTTTCGCATCCTAAAAATCCATACTTAACTTAAGTCTCCCTTAACTTTAAGGAGGCATTGTAATTTTGGGCCCTGGTGTTCAGTTACTCAACATTTAGTTTCTTGCCGCTCAAAGAGATTGTTTCACAAGTCATGGCCAATTAAAACATTGGTTTCAGTTATGCTTTGTTTTTTCGGAATGATTGCCTAATCGAATATCAATAGCAGTCGATTGTTAATTTTGCTAAATCATACTGTGAGCATCATTGAGTCCCCGGTTAGCTTACAATAAATCATCAAAAGCTCGGTCAAGATGTTCACTATAAACAGTGTCAGTCTGAAGTTTGAAAGAGAGTATTGTATTTGAGTGCATGTGATTTCCAACAATGTGGCATTATGACAAGTGTAGTCTCAGATGAGCCTCTGCAGCCTACTTTTAAGCTTAGACACTCCAAATGGTGTTCAGTCAGTAGCTTAACAATCATAGGATACTCAAGCGACTAGCAAAGGCTCTGATCAGACTGCGCGTATGCGCAGGCTGATCTGAGGCTTTGCTGGTCGCACATACCACATTGTTGGAAATCTCATGCACTGGCTCATTTTGTTTCATATAAGATAGCAATACGTTTACTAAGTATAGCGTGACATTGTCTACACGGACGCTCAAGTCAGTTATCTGTTATATAAATGGAAGTTGGACTAATATTGTGGGTGGTAGGGTGGTACGCTCTCTGCTGCAGCTTTCAGAGAGATGTCCCCGTCATTTCTGTATGCGCAGGCTGGTCTGAGCATTTGCTAACTGCAAATACAACATTGTTGGAAATCTCATGTCGCGGCTCACATCTTCCAAAACTGTGTAAGAGGTATTTCAGGGTGAGGGGGGCGGGGTTCAATGTACGTAATTCAAAAAGCGGCTTAGCCAGAGTGACCTTTTTGTTTGCCTAAAGTGCTCCCAAATCGCCTGTTTTAATTGTAGATGAGTCAGAAAATATTTACAATTTTACGCTGAAAAAAAAAGTTTGCTTTACTTGAACTATGCAATTTAAGTATTTACCACGTAGCGTCATTCCTAGTCAACAAACATTGAATAATGCATTGACCGATTTCGCATTTTACGCACATACTCAGTTAAAAACCTATACAATGGTCTGTATATGTTGACAAATTAGTATTTTTGATATCAGATACGAAACTAACGACCATTTACGAACAAGCGATAGGAAATACGCAATTAGACTGAAACACATGAATAAAATTGAAAAAAAAAACCCGTTGTTATACGGCACTGCAGTAAAACGCCGTTTTTTGTCGTTTTTTTTTCATTTCATAACCTTGCAGTATGTCACTCTTCTGCTTTTAGTAACCAATTGCATTATATGTATCCAAAAGCAGTATGTGTAACCAATAGCAAAAGAATGGCATACTGCAGAGTTATGTCATTGTGACAGTTCTAAAGCTATACTAAGTTTAAGCTTTTCCAAAGCGCTTGCCATCGTTAAGCTCTCGTTTTACTATCTGGGTGTCATGAGTTAGCATGTACTTGTGATATTTCCTGGTCACACTTTATTTTTTCGCATTTTTGAAATATTTGATACGTCATGACAAAACAGCAAATTGAGTGTTAAAATATTGAAGACACAGATCAGCCTGTGTACCCGCCTAATCTAATCTGAGTCTTCACTGTGCACTTAGTGGATACCTAAGGACACACGTTTTCTTCATACGGGCATCAAAGACTCTGATCAGACTAAGCTGGTGCTTAGCTGATCTGAGGTTTCATGAGACGCAAATTAGTGTCACATTGTTATTTTTCCGATGTCGCGGCTTATGCTTAAGGTGTGTACGGGGGTTCACTTTTGCACTGAGATGTTGTTTTGATGTCTCAGAATCATACGCACAGATAGTAAAAATCACTTGTACCAAGATCTTGTCAATCTGACATTTAAACTACCAGTAATCAGCGTTGACAAATCGAATAAACCTTTGATCAAATTAAGATTATGACGTTTGATTCAATTTACTGACATTGTTCCTCAAACAGAACGCAGAAGCTTCTATTCTGAGACGAGAAAACAAGCTTAAGCCTGTTATAAATACCGTTTAGATAACACCGGTCATTTCATGTTATTCAGACCCCTCCGTAGACTGGAATCAGTCCAAACGAGACCCCTCCTTAGACTGGAATCAGTCCAAACGAGACCCCTCCTTAGACTGGAATCAGTCCAAACGATATAGGCAATCCTATATCCGAAACCTAATACCAAAGAAAACGGCTCATTTCCCATTCGAATAGCAGAAACATTTTGACCCAGTCCTTTTAGTGGGAAATAGAAAACAGTGCAAACCCAGATCAGACGCTACAAACGCGCTGTCTGATCAGAGTATCCACTGCTTGCTTCTGATTAGGTTATCCACTGTTTGCTTGCAGAATGTTCTATTAAAATTAGAATAAAAACGAAAAATAGCCCCCCCCCCCCGACAACCCTTAAAGCGGAAATGGACTGAGATTCAATTGATAAGAGTCGGAAATACCGATTGGCTTTCTCGTCAGATTGTTTAAAAAGTCAGTTAGATAATGATAGGTAGTTATGCATGAAAGTATAAAGAGGACTAAACCAAACCGAATTGAATAGACTGTTCAAGTCTAATCTCTCCTGATGCCGCTTTTATACTAAGACATGGTAGGTTTAATTCATTGGAGAAAAAACATCAATAGAGTGTGGGCTGAGCCAAGACAAAATATGTTTTGTTGGGTGTGAACAACAAAAGCGCAGTTGGATCAGCGGCGTTGTAGTTATTCGTTCCTTTTAGTTTTGTTTGCTCTAGTTAGTCTGTGTCTCTGAGCAGACTGGTATGAGCATTACGATGATATAATGCATAGAACTGAAATAGAAAACATTATCAATTTCTGAAAAACAATCACCAGCTTTTCCGTATTTTATTTTTATTTTGTTAGATATGGCTAAAATATACAGCAATAGTATATCATTTCTAACAAAAAAACACATTAGAAAATAGAAAAGTGGAAAAACCATTAAAAGCTGGTGCCAAGATGGATGGATGGATGGATGGATGGATGGATGGATGGATGGGTGGGTGGGTGGGTGTGTGGGTTGGTGGGTAGGTATTTCCTCCACATAGGAGAGTATGATTTACATAAATATATCTATAAGCACACATATAGGAACAATGTTGAATGAGTTGTTATCATTTTGTAAGCATACCGCAAATTCACACCGCAAGTTTTAAGGGGTATTTTCGGCAAGTTAAAAATTTCGGAAATGTTGAACATTTATCGTTGATCACATCGAGTCCGCTGTTGTGTATTTTTTCTATTTTTTATGTACTTTATATCCAACGGATCTAGATCTAGGGCTGGCTCGTATAACGCCACAAAGCTCTTCTGAGACCTTATTTTATATCTTCACCATTACATTTTTTTTAAAAAAAGAAGAACAAACTATTGGTTTGTTGTTTTCAAACTATGTATCGCTTCTGTCATAGTTGCTTCTTTTAAAATGTCTTTACAAGAAAGCTCTTCTGAGACAATGTGTGAATGTTTTACGTCCCATACATTTTCCAGTCATATCGGGACGTCTCCCTGGGTTTATGAACCAGAACTTAGCAGAAGATAAAGTGACTTGCCCAAGGACACATCAAAGTGCTACTGGTGAGTCTCGAACTAGCGACCCTTCGATTCCAAGTCTAACACTCTATAACAGAGCCACTGCGCTCCCCCCGTAAATGAAACAAAATTGGACATCCAAGCAAAAGTATACAATATTAAACCTGTGCAATTTTGCACATGTTTCATATTTGGTACTTTTCTTGAAAAGGTGGATTGTAGTTTCATTAGACCCGTACTCGGTGGCGGATCCAGAGGGGGTACTTATTATTTGTACAAAGAATGATTCAAATTTGATCAATAGGTACTAAGATATGGTTCCAGACGGGCAAAAAGTGTGGACGGACGGAATGGACGAACGGATGCATGGACGACGCCAAAAATATATCCCTCTGACTTCGTCGGTGGATAATAAACAGGCAAAATCTAACGGCAATATTGATTTAAAAAAACAACAAAAAAAACTCTCATTCAACAGTTCATCAAAAATTAACACAATTGAAAAATTATGCCATCTATCATAACATATAACAAAATGTTTATCATTTGAAACTGAACTGATGCCATTTACGCAAAATGAAATAAAAAAAAAAGTATGCCTATACTATCAGCGCATAATGAAATAATTATTTAATTTTGAACCAACTGCGCATGATTGACGTAAAATGAAATGAAAAATAAAGATTATTTCATTTTGCGTCAACATTGACAACGCAAAATGAAGCAAAAAAAAATCAAAATGAAATAATTATTACATTATTTTAAAACGTGCTGCAACACCCCTCCCCCACCCATTTTTAAATATCCTATGTAAATGAAATTTCATTTTCATGGGGTATTTAAGAAAAATGATATAAAATCAGCAAAGCGAAACCCCCACACCTGTATACATATGAACCCCTTTCCAGAAATCCTGGACCCGCCCCTGCGTACTGGAAATTACAAACTATTTTGTGAAGAAAATTAACAGACGTTTTATCATCATGACAAACTGTAACATATTACAGGTTTATATAAGTCTTGCTAATTAGTATGACGTCTTACATGTAAGTATCACTTAGTTTGTCGTGTAACCAATAGCAATGGACCAAAGGAATGGTCACTTTCTTTTCATTGGACCTTTATGACCGGGAGGGGGATTCCCGTGAAAGTATGCTTATTTGTCGTAAACACAAATTGTATTGGGCAGGATATAAAACATGTAGTACACGTGTTTTCATATTTTCCTTCAACTTAACCCCTTGTATTTGGGAAACCCCTAAACGGGTACTTTTGCTAACAGAGAAGACCCAGATGAAATGAAGCATAATGCTGCATTTCATCAGGATCAGGGTCTACATTGTTTGTAAAGGTAAAAAAGATCTTCAGACTAAAGAATACAATATTGTTTTTGAAATTATAACCTGACACCTCTAGATATGCACAATGATCTTTCCCATGTTAATTGTATCCAACCAGAAGGAAGAATCCATTAGTATACAAAGTGTTATAGACTATATGGAACTAATTAGATCAAGATACACGTTATTCGTCCGCGTTACTAGAGTTCAAAATAAAATCAAACGGGTGGTTATCAATACATGACTAAAACAGAGCTCATGGAATATTTTTTACCGAAATAAAACATTAATGAACATTTAGTAATCTAAAAGCGGTTTTATACAGAGTAAAGACCGTTCCCATTGATCCCTGCAGCTGTGGAACACCAAGCGAATCAGCCCAACACTATTTCTTTGATTGTACTTTATCATTATGACGTCGCGTCTGGGAGTTATGACCCTTTTTTGACTTGGGTTTAGGTTAATGCAAAAGCTACAGTTTATTGTCTTTTTTGTGGAATAAACTTCACATTTCTCCAAAACTATAACATCGGCCAACCTCTCACTATAGAAAATGATTACCCAGTGCCTGTAGATAAGCATGAAAGTGATTAGAATTTTACCCCACCCCCTGACCCCTTAGGTGGGGTCAAAGTTCAAATATTTAAACTTTACATCATCAGTATTTTTACTGAAATTTCACATGCAGACAGAGGAACAATACGTATGAAAAATATCATCCAAGGCCTGTGTCTCGCCCCCTGGGTGGACTTAGAGGGTGGGGATAAAAGGTCAAAATGCAATACATGCTTTAAAATCGATAAACCAATAGTGGTTTACAGATTTTCGGGAAACGTTATGTCATCCATAACAACATTGCGTACATAATGATAAAATTATAACGTTTTTACGTCAGAAATGAGATTTCAAAGTAACCTTAATGTCATATGATAAATAGAATCTAACATTCGTGCTCTTGTATTATTGAATTTATTAAACTCGTTGTGAAAAAGTGATAAAAAATGCTCGACAAGCCTCTCATTTTATCACTTTTCCCAAACTCGTTTAATAAAGTCAATAAAACATGAACACTCATGTAAGATCCTCTGTTTATTCAATGTTCCTAGAAATCGTTTACTAGCACCACTACAAAATTGCAATGGTTTCGTATTTTGTAAATTTCTCGCAGTTGTGCATCTTTAAAAGTTGTTAATGTACAAAATCACTTGAAATCTCCATTATTTTCCTCTGCAAGTACAAGCGTTTTCTTCGCGAAGTATTGAGATTAATGGCCAAGATACCGCGGGAAGAATTAAAAGCCAAGAACCTTAATGTTGGTATATATCTGAGATATGTATTGATCAATTTCCCAGAGACAACGAATACCCATTTTATAAACACTTTAATCCAATGGTTCTACTATTAATATTCGTTATGATGCACAATACTTATCAATCCTTATATGAGCCAGTGCATGAGACTTCCAACAATGTGGCATTTTGACAAGTGTAGACTCGGACGAGCCTGTGCAATCTTCTTTTAAGCTTAGAAACTCAAAATGATGTTCAGTCAGTAGCTTAACAATCATGGAATACTCAAACGACAAGCAAAGGCGCTGATCAGACTGCGCGTATGCGCAGGCTGGTCTGAGCCTTTGCTGGTCGCACATAACAAATTGTTGGAAATCTCATGCCACGGCTCATATGGTTTCCTGAAGCCTTAAAGTTTAAAAAAAATAATTTGCAAAAAAAGACAGTTTCCTATATTTGAAGGTTATTTATACGATATCTCAAGAGGATGCCATATTTAGCTTGATGCTTAATGCATAGTCTACCATATGGACCTCTGACACATATAAGATGATACGAGGACTGTTCAAATATGAAT
Organism: Loripinus fragilis; assembly: GCA_964019695.1. Classification (NCBI taxonomy): domain Eukaryota; kingdom Metazoa; phylum Mollusca; class Bivalvia; order Lucinida; family Lucinidae; genus Loripinus; species Loripinus fragilis. The sequence goes on along the minus strand of OZ026529.1, from coordinate 62,069,418 downwards.
GCAAGTAGCTTCATAACTTTCGTCACATATATGCTACGACAATATGGTATATGTTTCTATAAAGGGCTATATGTCATCTTTAAACTGGCACCAGACTTAAAGAAAAATACAGTATACTTATCGAGTTATATCCCATTGAATCAGGGTAACCTTAGTATACTAACAAACTCAATGCTTCGAACATATACCAGTGATATAGAAGAGCGTATAATTCTTTGATGAATAAGTGAAATTTCTTGAAATTTTTAAGGAAGTATTCTAATTCACTTATCTTATGATTCTGTGAAAGTTGCGAAAATCCGACATGTTTTTGTTAAATTACATCGAATCGTTTTCACTAACGTCTCCTTATGTTTGCAAATTTAATGGTAAACAAAACACCACCTTTCAGTTTTTAGTTACGCTTATCTCTAACAAAAGGCACGAAGCAACATTTAAACTAGTTTTAACTCAAAGACAATATGTTGATCGCTCATACTCAGTTGTTGCCACAAATCATTGAAGGATAGTTGATAATTTTTAAACGGTCAAAACTGCCTTAAGAGAAGGGGCTATAGAACTTATACTTAATTTTTGTGTCATAACATTGCGGCTTTCATCTAAATTTGTTTGTTAACTTTAAGTTTTACAAAAATACGCATTATTTACAATAAAATTACTCACCTGGTCTTGAGGACCAGACATTTTGAACATCTTTTAATTAATGTAAACATATCATTAAGAAGCAGAAAAATGCTTGTAAAATGATATAAAATGTTATAACTTTGTAAATAGACGACGGAGCGTTGTGAAAACTCCCTTATGACATATTAAGCATGCTTTAAGCAAAAAGCAAAGAAAAGGACACAGCGATATTCATTATTGCATCACCAGTGGATAACTCAAAATGACGTTTATTATAACATTGATGACGTCACAAACGTGCCTGTTTACTCGAGATCGAAACAGGATTATATAAACTTTTTCCTGCAAGCAACTTTGCCAATGTACCTTAAACTTGCATCTAAAATTTGGTGCCATTTTGTCTCAAACTTACAAAGATATGACAATATATACGCACATGTACCAAAACGTGTATTGCAATTTGCTTCAAAAAAAACTTCAGTATACAGGAATGGCCTTTATATAAGCGTCTGTAGCTCGAGAAATATAGAGAGTGTTTCTTTATGTTTGGTGCCATTTTAAAGCCGACAAATAGTTCTTTCCAGAAAGGTATGACATTTTGTCGTAGCATATATGTGAAGAGAGTTATGAAGCTACTTGCATTTATATTTGAACAGTCCTCGTACATAAAAACATGGAATATGTACAAACATGCATGCCATTACTAAAACTAATGAGTAACGATGTAGTTTCAGACAAATCAAAAGTATATCATAGCCTTATGTCACGTAATTCGTCATCTGCATTGTACATCAGATGTGTTCTGATGGGCATATTAAAAGTAGCTTTCTTTATTAAAACCTAATAAAAATATTTAACATTTGAGTCTCTAAAATGAATTATACGATTCTTAGCAACTTTCGTACGAAATATCTCGTGATGTGCAAGGTCTTCACTGATGTACATGTAGGTGGTATGAAATTGTTATATCATGTTTGTCCTCCTGCACGTAAGATAATCTACTCGCTTAAGCTCGTGCATTATCTCCACGTTCAGGCGGACTCGCCATGGTATAACTATAATACAAGTTCAATCACACAGCTCTTTTGTATGCAGGAAGTGGCTCGGAGCGATCTTAAAGATATACACGCTTTCAAAGAACACCACCTCTAGTTAAGAGTGTGTATCGATATTTCTCAACCAAAACATATGCTAAAGCTTATGGATAAGAAAATATTTACAATTTTACGCTGAAAAGTTTTGTTTATTTAAACCTGTGAGATTCATCGAGTTCATGGCAATATGGAGACCTGTACTTGCAGAATCTTTTACCTTCGGATTGTTTTTGTTATTGCTTATTTCTTGTTCACATATCCAACATTGAGTAGAATTTTCATGGTATTTGATGTTTTGCTCTGTCATTGCTAATGGTTTGGGGGTAGCAAACATGTTGTTGATATTGTTTACCTCACAGTGGTTTAGAGTTTTTGTTATTGCTTATTTCTTGTTCACATATCCAACATTGAGTAGCATTTTCATGGTATTTGATGTTTTGCTCTGTCATTGCTAATGGTTTGGGGGTAGCAAACATGTTGTTGATATTGTTTACCTCACAGTGGTTTAGAAATACTTCAGCAGTATCTTTGCCTCTGTAAATTGCAGATTCGTCAGCTTGACGATCATATATATTTAACCAAATTCACAGGCTATTTTGATTTGTCTCCCGCGTTTTCTGTTCAGTGGTTAAAACGCTCTCCTAAAACACATAAAGTCATGAGTTCGAGCCTCAATTCGGACTTGTTTTGTTTGTTTGTTTGTTTTCTTTAATTTTATTGCATGTATTGATGTTTAATTATTTTAAGATAGGAAAGTTTGTTTTATATGTTATAAAATGAGTTTTAGTGTGTTTTTATTTGCAGTTGTAGTTGTATATTCTGCTGTTGTTTTTTTTTTTTTTTTGTTTTTTTTTTGTTCTGTTTTGTTTAACATTAATTAGCGATTTCATCGCAGTACTAGGACTTGTCAAATTTTATCCTCTGTCTGTCGCAGAGTCATCATCATGTATAAACGACTATGCAACCTGCTCCTCTCGATTCCCTGACCCTGCGAAGGTATATGATCCTGCTGAGGACTACATCTTGTCTCTCCATCAGCACTTTTCGATTCACCCCACAGCGTGTATAGGCAAACTTCTTTTAGACGACCCTTGCTGCCAGTGTAACCAATACGCTGTTTGAGCTCTGTTCTGGTGTTATCAAGGATTGGGTACATGCTGGCGACACCCTCGTCAAAGTCATCCAGTTACATTTTCGACGTAGGTGATGGTGGTTGCTTTGGTTGTTGCTGCTCGTCCTGTGCCTTCTTCTTCTCTTCAACACTTTTCTGAGCGGTAGATCTGCTAACATCAGTGAGTGCTGCAGTCCTGTCCCATACACGATTCAGTAACAGACTTCTTTTCTTCCATGCAGAACTTGTACACGTTTTCAATAATAGCTCTTGCATCGTCGCTGTATCCCCTTACAAGCATGAAGCTTCGCCATTTTACTGAGTGAAGTCGCTTTGCATGTGCATAAGACATCAAACATGTTTTTTTTCTGCAAACATGTAAATCACGAAAAATTTCCTGTATATTTGCGAAAGCAAAAAAAAATAAAAAAGGATTTAATGGGGCTCGAACCCTCAACCTTGTTATCAGTCTCTCTGGGTACAACCGTTTTACTTACTGCGCCATCGAATCGATTATAAAGTCCTCTTGTAAATACGAATAACTGCATGGCATAACGTTGTAACACCCCTATTTAATGGAGCAGTTCATTATTGTTAGTGCAGTCACGCCCTGATGCTTTTGAGGCTATTATAGTAAGTCCTCTTTTGTGAAACCATGGAGACAGCGGTCGCAGAAGTAGGTTTAACAGTTTTGTTTGTTTTGATCATAGAGTAGTCTGTTAAGTTTTTAATCCAACAGTAGTGATATTTTGTTTCATTCTGTAGTTCTGTAGTGTAATCTGCACCAGGGTCATAGTTTTCATCCGCAATGCAAAATTTCAGTGGAAACTATAACATTTTACCTTTTGAAAAGTGTGTGCAGATTATTAAGAATAGTTCATGAAATTAGATGATTTTGTACCGTTTGGTAGGCCACAATCTGGTAAAGGTATTATACAACTGATGACCGAGTTGGATGTTTCTAATAACTAAATACCGGAACAGCAATACCAAAACCGTCTAGAAAGCAAAGCAATGCGCATTTTTTTCGACGTAAAATCGCATGTCAAATGCACATATTTTGAAAAAATACAACCGACAGTAGTTTAAAAAATGCCGTGCGTTGGTATTTTTGTCAAGCACACTTTATGTTCTTTGTATTGGAACAAAAAAAAATTGTAAAAAAGAACAAAGGGAAGATAACTTATAATCTTCCTATGGGACAGAGTAAGTTTAACTATGAGTTGACGTTCTGGTTCATTTCAATTGAAAACGGTGGTAAACAACAAAATAAAATACATTGAGAGTAGAAATCAATCAATTTTGTGATGGTTACCGCGATACCATGAGAATTTATAATGCCACCGACAAAATGTGAGGGGTTAAGTTACCCCACCCTTTTCTTGATAAGTAGGGGTAGTATTATTAGGAATAATTTTCTTATATACAGAACTTAACAAATGCGCGACTAAATGATTTTTATGCATTTTTCGCTACAAATAAACCAAATCATATACTCAATAGGAAATTTTCGTACTCCTGTTGTGACTCTTTTATTCCACTCTCACCTGTTTTTATCCTTCTGTCCTATTTTAACTTTCACTGCACCTACGCCCGGTCTGAAGCACACCGGACAACTGCACATAATCCCCGCGAGGGGGTGTTGCAGTATTAGTAGATAGATAGATAGACATTATTTATACTAAAAGTATAAAGCAAATCGAAAAAAAGTCCCATTCCATGATTACCATTTCTCTATTAGTCAGCATTTTCCGAATGTAAAGGTAATAGTCGTGCAAGCAGTGATCGCATAATATATTTCAATAAACATTAAGCTGGCACCAAATCGTTAATTTGTCAAACCATGATCGTAAATAAGGTCCAATTTTCCAGCGTTTTTTTACAAATATTTCGCTTAAAATTTCAACCAGTGTATAAACCCTACTCATTTTGAGCATGCGCTACACGTTCACGAAGAGTCTTTTTTTCGACAAAAAATAAACCATCAAGTAGCCGTTGAATTCTAGTTTCCAAAAATGTACTATTTGATAGCATTTTTTAACGCATTGTGGAGTTAAATGTATGATGCCATACTTAGAACTTTCCAAATGCCCCTCGTACAGAGTTGTTAGTGGATACATCAAATTTATGTAGATTGCTGAATATGTACATGTATTTAAAAATCTGAAAGCAAATAGAGCAGACCCTGATGCTGTGCATCTCATCTGGGTCAGCAATTTTTGTTATTGGCCCATTTGTGGGACGCTAGTCTTACATTGGTTAACCCATTCAGTGACCTATATGTATGTCACTGACCCATTTAACCCACCATTATCAATTTCCGTTTTTCTGGGGTTTTTTCTTCTAATTTCAAAAAATATTCTTTAAGCAAACAGTGGAGACCCTGATCAGACGCCGCTTTCTGCGGCGTCTGGTCCGGTTCTGCACTGTTTGTACCTGTAGATGTCACACAAAAAGGACGCCAGGCTTAAGTTGGTAAAACGAAATGAGAATTAAAGAAAACACGTTAGAGTTTACCCTGCAGGTTTAAGTGCCCGTACCTTACTTGACGAATTGGTGTTTGTAATTGTTGACGCTGGTATTAATAATTAAGAACACTGCCGAAACAATTGGACTCAAAAGTTATTAACGATCGTACTAGAAAAGTTTTTATCAGTACGTGTATTTTCTTTTGCGCTTATTATGGACAGAACTAAAAAGTTTGGATATGCAAAAATGCATGTAACTAATAAACTGTACACTGGGGCCAAATATCAAGTTTTATACCACTTTTACTAACTTAAGTAAATGTATTAAACGTGTACAATCGAATATTGTAAATTCTAAGCTCTCGGGTTCGAGTTATCAGTAGTTCGAATTATATGGTGGTATAGACATAAAATATATAACCCTCAAACATACTCATTATCAGGGTTTTATTCTATCAAACATAGGTCTTGGGCGCGTGAAAGAAACGTCACAATGAGACGTTTCTTTTAAGCACCCCAAAACATATGTTATTGTAGTCAGTTATTAAAATAAATCATGAATAAGTCATATTCTCTGAATTGTGTGTACCAAATTTATTCCGAATTAGTGAGTATTTCGATAAATGGAAGTTCGAATTTTCGAGGTTTGCTGTATCTTTAATAAAACCAAATATCTGTTGTTTTTCTTTCATTTTTATAAGTTAATTTGTTTGTTTGATGCTTAACGACAGGTCATTAGCATCAGATGGTTATCAATAAGACTTGGTTTGGGTGAAAAAATAAAAAAAAATATGTGAAATATATCATACTAATATGACACTAAATGATCTGCCTTAAGGTTCAAAGATTCATTTTAAAAAGATATATATAAAAAAAAACTACAGCTTGTAAGCTGATACAAATATCAAAACAATACACGATTTTAAAAGTAACAAGTCTTACATTAAGTTTCATAAGAAAGAAATATTTCTTTTAAAAATGCCATAATACTATCATTATTTTAATCCTGAAATATCTGTTTCATGTTATTGAAATGTTCATTTTTTTACTTTGAGAAATCGTCTCATTCAAACAGAAAATGGTGACTTGGAACCAACACATTGTGGGTGTCCTTCACCATGTGTGGCCAAGACAACTTCTTTTCTGATTTTTCGAACAACTGATTTATATTCACTAAGTAGGTTTTATCTAATACCCCTATTCCACACAGGCCACGAATCGCCCGAATTGCCACGAATTGATTTTTTATTAATTCTGGGTGATTCGTGAGGTTTCATTAAAAAAAATTCTCCAATCGTGATGGTGTACGAGTCAGTCCCGATTCAGATAGGATTTCGTCACGAATATTCGGGAGAATCGGCTCAATTCGGCTGGAATCGCACAAGAATTCATTACGAATAGCAAAATAACATTAGAGCATGCTGCACGAAAGTTAAGGAATCAATTACGAATCAGATAAGAATATGCCGAATGCAGCACGAATTGGGCACGAATTAACAGAAATCCGCGACGAATCACCACGATTCGCGAGATTTTCTCTCACAATAGTTATAAAAAAGGCCTATCTATGCTTCGGGGGCATCAGTTCCAAAATGAATGTTCCTCGTAAAGCAGCAATAGAATTGATCCTGCAACTTGAGTGTTGAAAACGGCTTCTTATATAGCTAGAAGAAAACAACTACGTTAAAGTCGAGAGGCCCTGCCCCAGACTCTTTGAGTAGGAAAAATATGGCAGTTCGCCATTGGCAAAATCACCAGCAAGGAGCTACTGACTGATCCTGATTGTGCTCCAGAATCTGCCAAATCTGTTTCAACTTCTAGGACTGCTTACATGCGCGAGACGGGGCAATTAACCACAGGGAAAATCCTTCTACTATCTCTTCTCCCGATTCCCCACGAATGAGCTAAGAGTAGCTACGAATGTCATAAACAATGCAAAAACGCCCCCGAATCGATTACGATTCAGTTACGATATACAAGAATGCCTTAGGAATTTGGTACGAATCACGCACGATTTTTCGAATCGGGGAATTCGTGGCCTAAGTTTTGAACAGTTCAAAACTTTTGAGCCGAATTCCCGCTAGACCTACGAATTGCAAGAACTACTACGGACTGTGCGAATCAGTTAAGACCTTCACGAACTGAGTACGATTCAGCCACGAATCCAAATATTTGTCAATTCGTGGGATTCGGGGCCTGTGTGGAATAGGGGTATCAAGAAGTTAATTTCCGAAGTTGTTATTCCAAGGTTGAATTTTTTACCTGTCATCATTTTGCAATTTTGTTACAAAGTTTCAGCCCTTAATTGGTATCAGTATTTCATTTTCACGCAATATATTTATGTAGAACAAATGGACAGAATTTGTCGAACTTTTGTATATGATTTAGTTGGAATTGTTACCTATTATTTTTTGCAAATTTGTAACATATTTGTGACCCTTGATTGGTGTCACTATTTCGTTTCCGCTCAATATCTTTAGAACAAATAGACAAATTTTGACCAAATCTTTTTATATGCATTGCTTATTGACAATGTTAAGGTTGGATTTGATACCTGTCATATTTTGCAAATTCGTAACAAAGTTATGGTCCTTGATTATTATTAGAATTTATTTTCCGCTATATATCTTGATAATAAAATGGACGGAATTTGACCAAGCTTTATCTGTGCATTGATATTGACAAGACGATGGCTTAGATTTGTTATGCATGATTTTTAGCAAATTTGCAGCAGAGTTATGACCCTTGATTGATGTGGATTGAGAATTTATGCACACATGGCATTTTTACAACATGGAAAGCGCCGAAACGGGGCTATAATCAGATTCTTTGACAATTATAGCTTTTTAAGGTCATCTAAAAGCGAATCGCCAAATGAGCCGCGGCATGAGATTTCCAACAATGTGGTATGTGCAACCAGTAAAGCCTCAGATCAGCCTGCGCATACGCGCAGTCTGAACAGAGCCTTTGCTTGTCGCTTGAATATTCTATTGGTGTTAAGCTACTGTCTGAACATCATTTGGAGTTTCTAAGCTTAACAGAAGGCTGCACATGCTCGTCTAAGTCTACACATGTCAATTTGCCACATTGTTGACAATCACATGTCAACGCTCAAATCAGAATCGTAGAATGTACTGTTTAGTGATTAGGATATATAGATTTTGTACAAAAAGAAAAGAATCAGAATAACCCGTTCTGCACTGATACATGTTTCCACTTTGATAATACTGCATTGAGATATGATCTACACATTGAAATCAATTTTTGTTAGAACTTCAATTTCGCTTACATTAAACATTTTAGTGAAATATAGGTTCTGGTTGTAATGTAATTGATAACACGTGTTTTATTCATAGAATAATCTGATGAAAAACAATATTTCATAGAAATGCACATGGCGACTATATAAATGATATCCGGTTCTATAAAAATGTTGTTGCATTACGGAAATGAAATGTACTAATGACTCTTATTTGACCGTTGACACAGCCAGGCATGCTCTCCTGATAGAAATCATGCTACACTTATACGTAATAGTTATACCATTGGTTGTCCGCCTGTACGTGGAGATAATCCACGAGCTTTAGCGAGTGGATTATCTTGCGTACAGGTGGACAAACATGGTATAACTATTTTATACCACCTACATCAGTGTAGACCTTGCACATCATGAGATATTTCGTGCTAAAGTTGGTAAGGGTGGTATAAACGACCTTAATTCTCTATAATGTAGTCCAACTGGATGCCGGTGTCCAAGTTTATCTTGCCCCCTGGACACCTTGCCCCCCGGGGGGCAAGCTGTCCCGGGATATCTTGCCCCCCACCCTGGTTAACTTCATCCCCGGGGGGCAAGCTGTCCAGGCAGGTTTATCTTGCCCCCCGCCCAACACAAGTAAAAATATATACAGGTTATTTTGTTATTTTTCTGTATCATTTTAATGAATTAAGATCCTCCATAAGTCATAAAATGAGAAATTGGTGCCTGTTGGGTTAATATTGGTAAAACTTTAACATCATCTTGAATAAAAATATCAAGATTAAGAGATTTTAAGCTTAATTATTTTGCTAATACTACTTATTTTAAACTATCTGAATGTGATGATGTATCAATTATAAACATAATTCATAAACATAAAAATCAAACTTGCTTGACAAGTCAATGTGTGATCATATTGACTACGAATTGATATGATACAGTCCGCCTTCCATATCACAGTGTACTCTATAATAGGAGAAGTACTCTATAAGCTTACGCTTTCGTTCTAATCCTAATTTCCTTATGAATTGTATATATTGTACTGTATAACTTGTTATCTGTTGGAAATAAAATATGTTTAAACTAAACATAATTCAAGTCAAATTCAGCTGTTTTCTTTGTTGGATTGTTCTGTATGCTTAGTTGCAGGGGTGGGGGGTAAGCTGTCCAGGCCAGTTTATCTTGACCCCCACCCACCTGAGTATCAAAGTAAAATTATTTTAAGTTAAATTAAGTTTTCTCATTTTAAACTATCTGAATGTGATGATGTATCAATTATAAACATAATTCAAGTCAAATTCAGCTGTTTTCTTTGTCAGATTGTTCTGTATGCTTAGTTGTAGGGGTGGGGGTAAGCTGTCCAGGCCGGTTTATCTTGCCCCCCGCCCACTTGGGTATCAAAGTAAAATTATTTTGCTAATTCTACTTATTTTAAACTATCTGAATGTGAAGATGTATCAAATATAAACATTCTGTGTATGCTAGCAGCGTAGGCTCACGAGAGTCTGCGCATTTGCATAGGCTCCCCATGAGCATTCGTTGCTCGCCAATGCGATAATATACAGTTATTTCATGCATGTTTGTAGTACGAGTATAGTCAAAACTATTACTCCGAGCGCACCAGAGCTTGTTTGACCTACATCCGGGATTTTCTCGCACGGGAGGCCATTAACACACGCAGCACTCGTATTAAGGTTGTGTCTGAGGTTTCTACACTTTCTAAGCTAGAGCTTGATTAATAAAAGGGTCTTTTCTCGGGGACCAATCAAAAAGCTTTGAAATTCCAAAGGCTGTTCGTAGCTTAACAGTCATAGAATACTCAAGCGACTAGAAATGTCTCTGATCGGACTGCGCGTATGCGCAGGCTGGTCTGAGCTTTTGCTGGTCACACATACCACATTATTGGAAATCTCATGTAGTGGTTTTATCATTTTACTGCCAGATTTTACAGTGGTAATATGGAGTGTCTGCCTTTCCTTAATCAAACCGTGGGTTGGCCTGTGATTGTGGTATTTCCTGGTCATTCTCACTAATTTAAAGTTACATTTCCAGATTGGGATTGTTTGTATTATAACACTAAAGGTTCCTTTGCCGTGTTCCGTGGTGTCTCATTGAGTGACAAAATAATATGGGTCTGCTCTCGAATGATAAAGTTAGAAATAAATTTTGTAATTCTAAGCCGAGTGAAGGTAGAACTTTGTTTCTGGTGTTTAGATACATTATTCCTTTGAGGACTCGGGTACTATGGAAAACGGCGAAGACACAGATAAAATGCCACACTAGGTGGCATTTCATCAGTGTATGCACTGTTTGCTAGACAAAATCGATATTCTAAGAACGAAACATAGTTTTTGAAATTATAACCTGTAATCCCTCAATATATACGGTGTACCATCCTGACTTAACTGTATCAAACAGTATAGAAACTTTCATTGGTCTTAAAAGGGATCATGGGTTTCATTGTGGAACTTTGAAACTATTAGAGGGTCATATTAGAGGGTCACTGATGACGCCTAAATGGCAGAAACTAGCTAGTCTGGCCCAGGAAATAAGCACACTCTGGTTTCAGTTCTTTGGTGCAGTCTTTGCTTCCAAAGGATACCCTTTTAAGAACATATTAGGGGGCAAGCTGTCCAGGGGGGCCAGACAAACTGCTACACCGGTTTATCATTCTTTACTAGTATTGTTATCGGAGAAAATAAATGCCCCCAACACACACTCTTAACTTTGATATAATTAGCTCCGCTGTGGCATTGAACCCATACACAGAATATAGATAAAGATGCAGACCAAAATATAGATCTCTAGCTGAGCTGGATACGTCAGCGCGGGTGTTTATTGGAGGTGTTTGCGCTTGTGCGATAAGTACCACCTTAGAATCTTGTTAAGGGGTGTTTAGACGGCATGATTTCGATTTTTCTGTTTAGACAGCATTACAATGTCATGTGTGATTTCTTTCAACAGTGAAGAAAACTGGCTGGGCAACTTGAGCTATCTCATCATGCTCTACATCGTTGCATTACTATAGCTAAGAACATGTGTTTAAACTCATTCCCGCAAGTCACGACTTTTGTCAATTGCTATTTCATCTGCTTATGTTCTTAGGTAGTCTTTATGGTGAACAGTATCGGCCCAGATCAGACTGTTCCCTGGAAGCAGTCTGGTTAAGGTTTATAGTGTTTACTTCCATGATAAGATCTTCCCTGAAGTGCACTTGAATATATGCAGCAGGTTAATAAGTAGACACCATTTTCAGGTCAAACTAGGGTTATCTCTTTTATCTTGCTCCAAAAGCAGTTAACCCCATTGACCTCTAAGCTGATTGGCTACTTCGCCATGATTTTGTAATGGCAAATAGAACCAGCTCTATCCCCCTTGACATGTCGTCCCTGACTCTAAAATCATTTATGACTCTGTAATAGCAGTGTTTACACGAGCTGATTTGTAATGTATGACTAAGTCAGGCTGACAAAATCATGCCGTCTAAACACCCCTAAAATTTACAAACTTATGCAAAAGATGATTGAGTTATGGCCCTCGTATCACCTTTGGGCGGGAGCGGATGGCTTATCCTCTACGTTTGCCCCATCTGTGCTTTATATTCCTACTTGTCATTCTCTTATTGAGTGTGGGTAGCGGTTCGTCCTATGTGGCTTGTGGAATTTCCTGTCATGTTAATGTGTCAGTCGACTTAGCACATTTTCCTACATCATTTTGTTGATTTTTATTCCATAAAAAGATTACCATTATAATATTGTGTAGTTTTCAACTGTGTTCTTGATTACAGGCGCGGATTCAGGTTTTCTGGAAAGACGGTACGTATGTATAAAGGTATGGGGTTCGTTTGCTGTTTTGATCTCTTTTGTCTTAAATATCCCATGAAATTAAAATAATTTGGTCTCACTGAGACCAAATTATTTCATTTTCATAGGATATATAAAACATGGGGCAGGGAGGGGTTCAAGCGAACCTCTTCTGGATCCGCCACTTTGATTAGATGACTGGGTTTTATATGAAGAATCAACCATGCTATACTAGCAAGCGTACTTATCCCATAAGCGAGCAGTGATTGGTCAGACGATCATGTGCATACATCCGCGCAGTATCGCAAGACATTTGCTGTCAAAAGACCCATAGAATGGATGACAGTTCACTCCGAAATTTAGCCACCTAGCGACTCTGGTTACATTGTAAGTGGGCATGAGCGTTTACGTACATTGCGATACGTACCTTTATCCATAGACTGGTCCAAATTATTTCTCTCGCCGTCGGAAATACAATTGTTTTGTCAAATACCAGTGTAATATACCTAATTCTATTGAATTATTGAAAGTAAAATTATCATGCAAAGTTCCAGGAAGTAAAGCAAGAACTCGCACTTGCAATACACCATGCTTTATATAAAGGTAGACAGATTGCGCAAAATTCTGACATTTCCAGCTAGACAGCCGAGACGTTGTCGAACTTTAGGTGAACCTGTCTCATTAGTGACATTCGGGAGGCACGGACACGTGAAATGTTTTAATTGCTCGTCTAGTTTTTCCAGGGATGTGCACAATTTTGTAAAAGAAAAAAGTTACAGGGGTGAAGTTAAGTGGGTCTTGTCCTCCTTAAATAATCAGTTCACAAACTTAAGGTTGATGGCCGCAAAACATTGAGTTTTTGTTTGTTTGTTTGTTTCTTATTGCAATTGAGACACAATAAATGAGTCAGCCAGCATGTGACAGTTTCGCTGGTACAACGTAATGTGGTTTAGTGGTCAACCTTTTCAAAAGAAAAGAGCCGTGGCATGTTATTTCCAACAATGTGGCATTTTGACAAGTATAGACTCGGACTAGCCTCTGCAGCCTCCTTTAATGCTTAGAAACCCCAAATGATGTTCGGTCAGTAGCTTAACATTCATAGAATATTCAAGCGACTAGCAAATGCTCTGATCAGACTGCGCGTATGCGCAGGCTGATCTGAGCCTTTGCTGGTCGCACATACCACATTGTTGGAAATCGCATGCACTGGCTCAAATTTGTTTGAATCTGCAGCTACAATGTAATAGCATAAGGAAATTCAATCAGGTAGGTAGGTAGTAGGTAGGTATGTAGATTTTGTTTGTTTGATTTGATTCTTTACGTCCCAGTCAACAATTTTTCATTTATGTCGGGATGGATTTTCCTGGGTTAAACCCGTACTAAGCAAGGATTAATATGTCTTGCTCAAGGACACTACGCAGTGACGCCGGTGAGGCTCGAACCCGTACCACACCCCTCGGTCTCGAGTCAAGCAATCTACCACTGAGCCGTAGATAGATAGACAGACAGACAGACAGACAGACAGATAGATAGATAGATAGATAGATAGATAGATAGATAGATAGATAGATAGATAGATAGATAGATAGATAGATAGATAGATAGATGGATGGATGGATGGATGGATGGATGGATGGATGGATGGATATACTCTTGGGCAAATAAAAAATGGTTGTCTTACGAGGACTATTGAGTTCAATTTTTGTTTTATCAACACCTAGATCAATGTCAAAATGCACGCATACATAAATGTATAAGCCATTTTAAAGACTACACTGAACCGAAGTTCTAAGTAGCCACTTTCCAATTTCTTTTTTTCTGACTAAGCCCTTGTGATATTAAAATGATTTTTTGCCCAGGTATGTGCATTGTAATGGACTAAAGTTAAGCGGTGTTTTGAAAGATCTTTCTATCACCTCACGATTTTTGGGTTCAATAATGCAAAAATCAACTTTTTGAAGAAAATAAGCGTTTTGAGTGCAGTTTTTATCAAATTCAGGTACAGGGTGATTGCAAACCTGCCTGGTCGACTTGAAAAGCACCAAACACTTGACATTTTGCTTGTGACAGATTTTTTTGGAATTTAAAAAAACAACAACTATTTTCCAAATTTCCGAAAATTTCGGAAGTCATCAGCTGCACATACTAAAATCATTGTATGTGTTTTATTTTATGTTAATATGTTGGACAATATATCATGAAACTTGATGCGCCCATTTTCTAACGATATTTTTTTTTAATAATTTGGTATCCACTCCCGATTTTAACGTGAACATTTAAAGGTCATTTAAATAGCATTTGTTAAAGATTTCTTTTAATTTTTAAGCAGAACAGTGACGCCAATTCATAATGAAGAACCCATGAAAATTGCACTGCTGTGCCGCAGATAATAAAGCGTACAGAGCAATGCAAAGTGAATATGCAAACTGCATGATTAAGTTGTTGACCGTGGGTGTCTTCATGTTGTAGAAGAGAAAGAGAGTGCTCAATTTTCAAAAAAAACTTTTGATTCTTTTCATCTTATATCACAGCTGTTATAAACATCTTCAAACTAATTAGAATATCAATGGAAAACCACTAAAAGGTGTGACTTTTTTGAAGAAATTATAGTACCTTTACTCGGACCTCGTCTGTGCAAGGTCTACCAGTCATTTTGAAATGACATAATTTGCAGAGTCTCGACAAAGCTTTAGACTTAAATTTTGTAAGAGCAATTTTTACTTTCTGAACGGGAGCAAACCTTGTATGTTTGCTACCTCGGTTCAGTGTAAATATTGAAGCTTTGACCCAGTTTAAGTAAACATTTTGAACATTGAAACGCTTTTTTCTATCTGTTTAAACATGTGTTTTGGGTGCTCAAAAGAACCGTCTCAGTGGGTGCTCAAAAGAACCGTCCCACTGAGACGGTTCTTTTGAGTATCCACAACATAAGTTTAAGTTGAGAAATAAGAAAAATAATTTTCAGTTACACACTCTTATCTGGAGGTCTGACAGGATGAAAATTTGAAATAATTCTAGTGATTTGTTGTACAAATTTCATGGGACACGCACGATTCGAACTGGAGTTTGGAGATAAACATGTTACAAAAAGCTTTAATTTTATCAAAAAGACTTGAATATTATTAAGTGTCTGTGTGTATGTGTTTAACAAATATCTGAATATGGTGGCATAATTCAGACCACGGCCGTTTCTCTGACAACCCAAGAATTAATTCTTTGTATGCGAGCTGTTTAGCTTAGTGTCTGCTGGCGGCGACGTTTGTCATCTGTTTAAAACCTTGCAAACAGTTGCCCGAAAGAACTAATTACAAACAATTTAACAATCTGCTTTTTTTCTTTTGTAGAAAAAAAAGGTAATTTTGACAAAACAAAATCAGCAGACGACAAAAACCATGCATAATTACCAAGCATGTAAAGAGTTAACTATTCGCCTGCTACTGTTGAAGTCGTCTGCTTCATGTCAATGCTTACTTGAAGGACTAATTTCCGCAAACAGACAAACATTGTGGACCCAGAACAGACTGCTCCTCGAGGAGAAGCAGTCTGATCTGGGTCCATGCTGTTTTCTACAGATGGACTTTCAGATTATATTTATACTGCAGCCGAATAATTAACACAAAGCCTTGATCTCGGTCATCGTGCCGAATGCCATTGATTTAGAATCTGATTGGAATTTTATTGTTTGCTCCCGAATAAGAATAAAGGTCGCTGGCACATATTGGCAAAAATGAAGCTCCAATTAACGCTTTGCATGCTGGGCAATTTTCCTAGCTTTTGTTTTCGTCTGCTGACTGTTTTCAAAATTGACCTTTTCAAAAAGTTCTTTTAGGAACACTATCAGAGTGTCAAACGCTATGGATCCAGATCAGGACCGACATGGTGTCGGTCCTGATCTTGGTACAAACTGTTTGCAAAAGTTATCAGCAGACTTCTGAAGTCGCATCATGCTTTGTTTTATGCTGACTTTTTTCTTCAAAATTATCATTTTCAAAAAATACTATCATAGTATCAAACCGTTTGGATTCAGATCAGTACCAACGTTTCGTCGGTCATGATGAGGATGCAAACTGACGGTACGCAAAAGTTATCAGCAGACTACGAAAGTCGCCGCATATTAATGTGTTTTTGAGCTTCGCAGAAAAGTAGCGAAATTTTGTGTTTCTTGTATCATGTTATGCGAACAATAATAAGTATGTACATGTAAATAACGTCTGTATCTAATCAGGGTTTTCCGGTTGGCGCCGCAAACCTTCCCTAGGGCTCTTTAAAATACATGCAGCTATGGTAAACGCAATAACATTAAGTTAAACAACAAAGATAAAAGCATCAAAGACACTACATGATACCCCGCCACAAAGGAAACCTATCTAACGTTAGATAGACAATAACATCTAGGACCATAACTCTGTTGAAAGTTAAAGAAATTTGCCCATCTACAGTCCCGAACAACCCCCACCACAGCTTTATACTGATTGTTTTACATCATATGATACTGATTATACTACCCTTACCAACTTTAGCACGAAATACATCGTGATGTGAAAGGTCTACACTGATGTAGGTGTTATAAAATAGTTATACCATGGCTTGTCCGCCTGTGTGTTAGATAATTCACTCGCTAAAGCTCGTGGATTATCTCCACGTATATATACTCTTTATTTCCTCTTTGACAGAGATTACAAATATATAAACATAGTATAATGTGAATGAGACTGAACAAAAAACACAAGTTATTGACAAAAGAGACAAACAGACAGACATATATACATAGTGTTCAAAATATCCAATAGATGATGCTGGAAGATTTTGTTTGCTGCAGTATAAATGGTACTGTAGATCTGCGATTTGTTTTGTGGCCATTTGAGTCAATGAAATTCAAACACACAATTCAGGCACATCTAGCTGAGGGCCTGGATTTTGCAGTTAAATTTCCGTGAATGCTCAGCGTATCCACATCTGTTTCGGTGTACGATTTGAGAATACAGAGAGTTGGCTCACTGGTTGATTCACCTTTTGCATCAGTTTTGCCGACGATCTCCCTTGCCGAAACGAAAGTGCAAGGACGATGGTTGAAGCAAAGTGTTACTAAGGCGTGTCAATTGGCTCGGCACAACTGTGACAACAACTATGTATGTATGTTTTATTTGGCTGTCATGTCAACGTCTTCACTTAGAGGAAGGCGTGACCATGACTCGTGCTACGCGTTGCAGAATAAAATTAGGCTCGCTGATTGCAAGCTAGGTTTTGATGCTTGTTCAGACACTAGATTTCTGAGGTTATAAATTGTGCATCCCGAAATTCCCGACCAGATTGTTTACAAACAGAACTCGTCAGGAACTTGGTGTGCGTGTCATGGTCAAGATCGATTGTCAAAGCTGTGCTGGACCCTAGCAGAATACAGAGGAGGGTTTCAAAGCTTACACTTGTTAACTGATTGCCAAGATTTGAATTGATATTTTCACTGACAAAGCTGATAAGGTTTGCCCGCACGTTACTATAATACAGGCATGAAGTCACGATATGCTTTACTATGTCAGAGGAATACGATTTGCATCGGTAACAGCAAACTGGTTCTTCTTTTGCTACTCTCGTCCATAGTTTGGCTATTAGAAAGGCAGTGGTAAGTGTATGTCTATCGGTCGGCATTTGCCAAACTACTGATGTTTGGAATGTGGAGTGCAATGTTTTAAATCTCATGAATTCATCATCATGGCTTGTCCTGTCTAGCCAGGAACTTTCGTGAAGCTCTTTTATTTTATTAAAAGCAATGTTTTTCCAAACTGATTTTGATGGAAAGACTGACGTTGCCATGTATGACCGTATAAAGTGGACAAGGTCGTATTTACTAGCAATTTTGAGTATATCTGGTATGTAACCTAGCTGATTTGAACAGCCTTTCAGAATATATAAGTTGAGTCGAACGTCGAATATTTTCCGTGTGAGGGTATCTGGTGGCATTGTACAGAGTTTTTGCAAGAACATGAGTTTTCTTTGCTCCACTCTGGCGCTCATGGGCAACCACCCTAGCATACCAAGGGCCATGTCGGTTCTGGTTCGCATTGGTAACTTTTGAATTGATTTTGCGGCAAGCCTCATAAATCTCTCTAACTTAAGGGAGTCTTCTGCCGTCATGTTATATGCCACAATTCTGAACCATATAGCACTGACGGTAGACATACCTTTTCGAAGAGCGATGCAATTGTGATTGGGTTTATAAGACTTGTTTCCCTGTCAATTGATAAGATGGAAAACAAAGATGAGCGACCCTTTGCAATACGGGCATTTATGGCTGCTGAGCTTTTAAAAGATTTATGTATTTCTATGCCTACATGTGAAACTGATTCAGCTTGGCTGATTGTTGATGTGCCCAGTTTTATAGTAGCGTTTGAGGGCGTACGCACGAGCGAAAATACAAGTAATTTACATTTAGCTGGGTGGTGAGTATAATGCCATCTTTTCGCGTGATTGTCTGCAATTTTAAGACCTTTCTCAGCACCTGTTTTAGTTAAACTGCTGTAAAGAAAATCGTCAGCTAAGGTTGGATTGCTAGTGCGGAGAGAGCCGATAGTACATCCCCCTTCCAGACTATCCAGTTCACGTAACAGATCGACGATATATAAAAGATAATACCAGGTGGAGGTTACTCCACCCTGTCTTACCCCCTGGATAACCTGGAAGGGGCGTGACTTCATGCCATTTACCTGTACATAACTGGACATGCCTTCATAACTGTTCATTATTATTCTTAGTGCTTTGCCTCTGATGCCAAAGTCATGGAGTTTTGAAAACAGACCGGCGTGCCATACAGTGTCGAAGGCTTTTGATGTGTCTAAAAACACTACAAAACATTCTGAGCCTAACTCGAGATTGTGTGCTATCGATTCTTGCAAATTAAATGATGCCGTCAAAGACCCGAGATCGGGAGCGCAGTGGCTCAATGGTAGAGTGCTTGACTCGAGACCGAAGGGCCGCGGGTTCGAGCCTCACCGGCGTCACTGCGTTGTGGTCCTTGAGCAAGACACATTTATCCTAGCTTAGTACTGGTTCAACCCAGGAAGACCCGTCCCGCATAACTGAAAGATTGTTGAGTGGACGTAAAGAATCAAATCAAACAAAAAAAATCAAAGACCCGAGATTCTTTTGATATGCATTTTGTTGAGGGTTGGGAAATATCTTATTATTTCTAGCACACCAGCTCTGTAGTCGCATATGCCAAATTTTTTCGAACAACTTGTATATATTTGATAACAATGTTATAGGCCTGTAACTTTCTGCCTGATCTTTTCGTTTTCCAGGTTTGCATATTGGGATAACTATTCCAACTTTGAACTTGGCTGGAATGTATTCAATGTTTAACATCTGATCAAACAGCAATTTGAGGCTCTGAAACAACGCAGGTCCACCATAAATAATATGCTCGTTTACTACATCATCACATCCGGGGGACCTGCGTCTTTTCAGTTCCCTAGTTGCATTGATCAACTCCTGCAGCTCTATTGGACAGGTGAGGTCGTCATGTTCGTCATCGCTTCGCGGTGTATTGCGTATGTTATGTACTTTGCTTTCGATTGCTTTCCTAAAATCTTCATCATACTTTGGATTGCAACTAGGGGTGAAAATGTTAGAAAAGAAGTCAGCGAAAGACTCTGCAATGCCTTCAGGGCTTTTGACTGTGCTGCCATTTACTTTCAACTCGTTTACGGCTGTGCGTTTTGTTACCCTGCGCTTATTAACCAAATGCCAGAAATATCTTATGTCACAATCTGCGGAGGTTTCAAGCTCTGAGTAATAGGTCATTTCAACATTGGCAATGGCGTCTTTCTGGGCTTTTCAAAATTTTTGTTTAGAAAGTTTATAATTTTTGTAAAAACAGTCAGTTTTATCTCTTGGTCTGCCCGTATGTATCCATTCAATGCGCTTTTGTCTTTGATCTGCATGAGCTGCTTTGACCTCGCTTGTCCAATAGGGCTTTGCATGTTTGTTAAACGTGCTGAATGGCAATGCTATATTTGCGGCAGTGTGAATTGCTTTGACAATGCCCTCATAATAAGAATCAATATCGAGTGCAGTACATGTTTCAGGTAATTGAAGCGATTTCAGCTCTTGTTCAAGTGAATATCTATAAAGGTTAAGATTGTCCTCAGAACATTTGTTCCATGCAATAAAGTTCTTATGCGGCATCTCATGCACATTTAAATTACACTGTAATACTGTGTACATGGGCAAGTGATCAGATACTGTGGTTAGTTCATTTTCGACAGTTTTGTTAGATATAACTAAGTCACTATCGTTGTGGCTGATCATAACATAATCTAATATTTTGTGTGTCGGTCGGAATGTGTAGTCCCCTTCTAATGGAGTAAGTGTCATATTAGTATGTGCAAGAAAAGATTTAAACTTTAACACTCTGGGGTTGTTTGACGTTGGACTGTTTGTATCACAGTTAAAATCACCAAAGAACATCACAGTTCCTAGCTCAACGAAGGTGTCATGTATATCTTGAAGACTCTCAAAACATTCTAAATAGTCAGAAACATTGTAGTTTACTGAGGGCATATAAACTGAAAACGCGTAAATAGGTCTCATGTTACTTTGGCATATTTTTATACCAGTAATCCTGTCGTTCAAAGGAATATCTAAAGTTGAAATACTGAATTGACAGTTCTTCCTAAACATAACTGCAACCCCTCCCTTGCCACATCTTGCACCTGTAACGACAGAGGAGTCACATGTGCATATTGATGTATAGTTGTTGTGTATTGATTCCAGAAAAGATTTATGTTGCTCTCTGAGTTTGTGCTCTGAGATGAAGGCTAGATCTACGTCAAAGTCATCAAGCAATTTGCTTAGTGAGCCAGCTGAGGACATTGCGCCTCTGACATTCCAGGTGCAGATGTTGCATTTTAGTAAAGGCATTGCCATGTTGCATAGTATTAATATCATAATAATGTTATTCATTTAAGTGGTTGATAATAGGGCTATATTGTTTGAGTACTTAATCCACATCATCGCTGTGGACATAGTTTTGGTATGCACTGTTTGGATTTTCAAAACGTTCGTTCCACTTTTGTTGGCCTTGCCATCGTCGGCAGTACATTCCTTTTGGCCAAATCTCAGATTCTATGACGTGCCTATCTGATGAGTTTAGGGTAAGTTTTGCTGACAAACTATTCCGCCTTGTCTCTATCATTCGGACTCCAGCCGGTTTTATGCCGTAGTACTCTAGAAAATCAATTAAGCCAGCTCTATTTGAGTCTTTACTTATTCCGCCTATGTAATATCGAATAGTTCTGCGCCTGTTAACACTTTCAAACACTGGCTGTTCGTCGTATTTAGCTTTGAATGGCGCATTATAGTGATCATTTTGCGCCTGGTTCTTGAATTGTCTGGGTTGATTCTTTGTGTTACATGTACTGGCTTTGTATGTCTCATGGTTATTTCTCTCGGTAATATGAACTTTGATATTACTGGTCTCTCCTTGGTTGCCTGGCATATTGATGTCTAAAGGCGTGTTAGATCTGGTGAAACGTGGCTGTCCATCACTTGTGTAGCACAGTCTTAGATTGCGTTTCCCAAACTGCATAGATTTGTTCTGGCTTTCCACGTTACCGTTGTTAATATTGGATGGTTCCGTACTATAATCTGCATCACTTGTTTTCTTGTCTTTTTTGCATATGGCTGCGTAGTTTTCAGAGCTGGATTTTCTTGACACATCTGTTGAACCTTGTATTGTTTCGCTATGACTGCTTCTTTTAGGTTCTTGGGGTAAAGTTCTCTCTTTATTGCATTCCGCCAGCACGTTTGATTCTGTTGCGACTTTTGGTGCGTTTTGATCTTTGTTGACATCTCTTTTTGTAGTAGTAGTTTGATTTGTCATATTTTCTGGTGTGATGTTTGCTGTACTCTGATACTTGGCTTTCTGCTTAATATTTTCAAATAGTGATTCAATTTTTGGATTTTCCACAGTTATTGTTTTCTCGGTTTTGCTGTTCTTGTTTGTTGTAGACTCTACCTTGGAAAGTTCCAATTTCAAACCTGACACGCTCGTCTCAAGTGTTAGGATTTTACTTTTGTCTTGATTTTGCTCAGTTTTAAGTATGTTCACTATTGATTTTAATTCTAGTACTTGTGCTTTGAGTTGTGCTATTTCTAGCCTAATAGAGTTTATACCTATCATTGGTTCAACATTAATACACGTGTCTTGGGGTTCAGACTTGACTGACATTCGCCGTCTGGCAAAGATATCTGTTAGGATTTTTGGGTCATCATTTTCTATGAAGGTTTGTATGGCATAACAATCACTTGCGTATCGCTTCGATGCTGATTCATGTTTGGTTGTGCGCCTTGTAAACATGGGACCATTGGGACATTTATCTGATAATCTTGCTCTTTTAACTAAAATACTTCGATACATAGCTATGGTTTCTTCACAGTTGTTCGACTTTTCAATTAGTGATTCGATGTACAAATCTCGTGGTTCTCCTTCCAGAGCGTGATCTATAAGTTTGAAAAACTCCTGGTTACATATAGGTTGACTGTCAGTGTCATACTCGTTAACATTGGTTGCTTCTAATGTCGTTGCTGACTTGACATTTCCGTTTTCAATCTGTGTAAAATTGAGTTCATCATCGAAATCATTGCATAGTTTGCTCTGATAAGGCGAAGCAGTAAAGTCTGTTTCCGTTTGGAATTGAGGCCCAGTGTGCTGATCGAATACGCTGCTAACGTTCAACATTGGCCATTCAGATTGGTCATAAGGGAACTGTACTTGGCTGTCTGTCCATTCATTGTGCGCATGTGTCATTTGACTATCTAGGACCACAGGTTTTAATTCAGCATATACTTTGTCTTTCTGCGATTCGTAATCTCCAATTATGTAAGCTGCGTCGATTTCGTTTGCCATTCTGTTATACTTTGGGCTACTTGAGCAGCTTAAGTAACAGTCGAATTCTCCCTGATACGCCAGGTACCAGCTTGAACAAAATACTAACTAGTCTTTCATGCGTGACGAAAATTTTGCCATATGTTAATCTCTAGCATGTTCCGTTAATGTGGTCACTTAGCCAATGCATAAAGGCCTTCAGGGCGAATTAGTATGGCCGTATTGTAAATTGTTATTGAAAATTAGAAAACAGATTCAAAAACAGAAAATGCAATAAGTTCTTATCTTTTAGATCGTTTGTCCATTAGCTTATCACATGTCAATCCTGCGTATCCAAAATTCGAATTCAAATTCACATCTTAAACAAGTTAAATTACACTTTTTATTTAAGACGAACATTCACACGACATCACAACATAATCACGTGACCAACCCTAATCAAGGCGGGCAAGCCATGGTATAACTATTACTTGTTTTAAAACGTTGCAGATGCTTTAATAATGCTCTGAAGATGTGCAAGTTTTGTTACTTTTTCTGCTTTGTGAAATTGGAATCGATCATTAGGGCACACTTCGAATCGAACTATAGTCCCTACTATAGTAACAATATCGATAGTCGCTACTATAGTTCTACTAGAGATCAACGGTGGGTCAGAGCACCGTTACTCTAGTAGAATGTCTGGTTCCCCCCTCTAGCCCTATCTAATACCCCTATTCCACACAGGCCCCGAATCCCACGAATTGACACGAATTGACAAATATTTGGATTCGTGGCTGAATCGTACTCAGTTCGTGAAGGTCTTAACTGATTCGCACAGTCCGTAGTGAGTTCTTGCAACTCGTAGGTCTATCGGGAATTCGGCTCAAAAGTTTTGAACTGTTCAAAACTTTGGCCACGAATTCCCCGATTCGAAAAATCGTGCGTGATTCGTACCAAATTCCTAAGGCATACTTGGATATCGTAACTGAATCGTAATCGATTCGGGGGCGTTTTTGCATTGTTTATGACATTCGTAGCTACTCTTAGCTCATTCGTGGGGAATCGGGAGATTAAGCCGAACAATAAAACCAAGGAAGAGATAGTAGAATGATTTTCCCTAAGGTTAATTACCCCGTCTCGCGCATGTAAGCAGTTCTAGAAGTTGAAACAGATTTGGCAGATTCCGGAGCACAATCAGAATCAGTCAGTAGCTCCTGGCTGGTGATTTTGCCAATGGCAAACTGCCATATTTTTCCAAGTCAAAGAGTCTGGGGAGGGGCCTCTCGACTTTAACGTAGTTGTTTTCTTCTAGCTATATAAGAAGCCGTTTTCAACACTCAAGTTGCAGGATCAATTCTACTGCTGCTTTACGAGGAACATTCATTTTGGAACTGATGCCCCCGAAGCATAGATGGGCCTTTTTTTATAACTATTGTGAGAGAAAATCTCGCGAATCGTGGAGATTCGTCGCGGATTTCTGTTAATTCGTGCCCAATTCGTGCTGCATTCGGCATATTTTTATCTGATTCGTAATTGATTCCTTAACTGTCGTGCAGCATGCTCTAATGTTATTGTGCTATTCGTAATGAATTCTTGTGCGATTCCAGCCGAATTGAGCCGATTCTCCCGAATATTCGTGACGAAATCCTATCTGAATCGGGACTGACTCGTACACCATCACGATTGGAGAAATTTTTTTAATGAAATCTCACGAATCCCCCCGAATCAATAAAAATCAATTCGTGGCAATTCAGGCGATTCGTGGCCTGTGTGGAATAGTGGTATAACAAGATGGCTTCAAGATCTGTCAGTAGCCTCAAAAGTATTTGTTTTAGAAAATAAATACTCGCTGTGCTCTATTTGCGGTCCTAATTATTCATAATTGTTAATTGGAGTTTGCTGTGCAGTATATGAACATCGTTTTTGTCTGCAATGAAGAATTGAAAGGGGGCATGCAAGGCTATTCACTTTGTTTACTTGGCAACCAACTAAAGCTTAGACTGGTTCTCTCCCTTTAATAGCTTGTCAGCACATTAAGACAGGTAACTACAAGCCGCCATTGCGCCTACACACTGACGTCATGAGTGACGTGGTATTTGAAAATACCCTAGACATAAAGTGCATTTTTAAACAAGCCATTATATTAAATTTATTTTGTTCTGGGTATTTATATATTTTTTTCTTTTACTTAATTATCAAATTATAGCAGCTGAAAAATTACTGAAGTTTGTGTTGAAATATCTTTTCTGGAGCATGCGCAGTCGGATGAGTAGGATTCTCTACTTTAATGAAATAGACGTTACCAGTCGTTATATGCGCAGCGGAAGTGGAGCTTTATCAACGAGGTGAACCAATCTAACTAAAGCTCTAACTGCAGTCGTTCGGGTGTAAACGTGCGCGCGCAACTATTACGTAAGAACTATAGAAGAACTTTATTTTGATTCGAAGTGGGCCTAGGTCAATGTCTAGCCACGGCCACAACTGGTTCCTATTCCTATCACC
Organism: Loripinus fragilis; assembly: GCA_964019695.1. Taxonomy (NCBI): domain Eukaryota; kingdom Metazoa; phylum Mollusca; class Bivalvia; order Lucinida; family Lucinidae; genus Loripinus; species Loripinus fragilis. The sequence goes on along the minus strand of OZ026529.1, from coordinate 62,043,699 downwards.
GTTAGTTTTACTACATACATGTACCACGTGGTGATGCAGCGACCGAACAGCTTAACAATAGGTTAATTTAAAACTAATTCTATTGTTTGTTTGATTTGATTCTTAACGTCCCAGTCAGCAATTTTTCAGTTATGTCAGGACGGATCTTCCTGGGTTGAAGGATAAATTTGTCTTGCCCGAGGACACAACGCAGGGACGCCGGTAATGTCTGAACCCACAAACCCTCTGTCTCGAGTCAAGCACTCTACCACTGCGCTCTAAAAACTAATTTTATTATATCTCATATTATTGAAAGGCAAAGATTACGAGGCACGGGACTTCAGTATATCAATTTGCTTGTTTTATGTTGCTGTAAAATCACAGGAAACGGCAAAATAAGAAACCTATGCAAATATACCGTTTTATACCCCGTCACACGTAAGTGACGGAGGACCGTAGTGTTATACCCGTTCTCGACCATATGGTCGTCCGTGACCTCTTAGGAGAAACTACGCACACAATGTATCCCCTGTATATAGACTGTGGATGACCCTCATTCAATACATTTACCGTGGCAATCACGCCTCAAAGCCTTTTGTGGAAGTTTACAAACTAAATAAGAAAGTGGACATACAAGGCACTCCTTATATTAAAGACATTGACAACATTCAAGCCGGACGTTCAAAATCTGGAATAAAGTCATTCGCGGATTTAGAGCCCCTCCCCCAACTGGAAAATCACAAAAAATATAGGGTTTCTTATTGATCCTGATCCTCTGAAAATTCACATAGCTGCCAAGCCAGCATTCAATGTTGGGTCAGCATCGGCACGCAAGCGAAACGACGATGATGACCCGCTTTTGATGGTATTTAGGTCATCTCTCCCCTCATCAACTCTGACAAAACGTTCTGGATCCGTGCATGAAACTTAGGATTTTATCAAAACTACATGCACATCTTCAGATCATTAAGACAATTTCAAAAAGATAAATATAAAACTGTAGTAGTGTCGACACAGGGTATAAAATCACGCCTGACGCAAATTCAAAACACGCAAACACGCCTGACGTCTCCTCGTTTTCCTCTGAAAAAACAAATCTGGATTTATTAGGCCACTGGCTGGATATGGTTTACCTCCCCCCCCACCCCCCAGGGGGAATCTTGTAGACCATATTTTTTATGAAGCCCAATGTCTTGCAAGGATTTTGCAACATGTCAGCCCTCTGACAATGGCAGCGTTAAGCTGTAACAGCCTGTTACATGCGTTACCCTACAGAATATTTAATAATTAAAATTCTTTTTAAGACTTTTGAAAAGTGCAAAAGATAAGGTAAGATTTCCAAATTGGTTATATTTTCTAAGTAAGCTATTACTGGGCCACAGATATTGACATTAGAAAAAATATAGTCACCCCCGATGTAATGTTACATTTTTCATTGAACCACCTTTTAAATGATAAATGCATCTAATATAGTTTGTCTTATTTTTTTTGAAACCAGTTTATGCTCAATAAATTGCTATTATATTAAAGAAATTTTATTTACCTTTTCTAAACTGCAAGCATTATGTTTCTATCGTATATACTTTTTGAGCTATCAGATGTTGAACATGGTACCCCTATATCACACAAAAATGTAAAATGTAATTCTCTAGACCTCGCGCTGGCTATAGACCCCACCTCCCTCCAGGGGGAATTTCGTATACTATGATTTTCAGATACTACATTATATAAGTCACAAAATGAAATATGTTAGCTCTCGCAGCGGTAGCAGGTAACATCATGTTACGTACGTTACCTGCAAAATAACATTAAATTTTCCTGAAATGTCTCCAACATGACATGTTCACACTTTTTTGAAGTCTGACACAGGTTTAAGACCTTCTTATAACACAGTTACATAATTTTAGCATTTATTTTATAAATGTCTTGAGTATTTGCCGTTCTATATGTAACTTAGTGTTTCATATGTTCATATGTCCAAGTATCAGTATGGCAGTTATTGCCTATACATGTATTACATCCGTCAGTGAATATAGTAAATCTTTAAGGCTGCTAACTTAAGTTTCTCATTATGGTGTCATACACTATTTTACAGCCCAGGTTACATACGTTACTCTCTGAATACCATTGAACATTCAAGATATGGTCTCCAATACGACCTGCTTGTACTTATTTGCATGCTGGCACAGGTCCATGTACTTCTTTTTACTCTGGCTCATTTGCTGAGGAAGTAACTCAAAACATAAACCACCATAAACACTCTTTTCTTCTATAGAGACATCAAATATAGTTAACATAATACTCATAGAGAGTTTGTAACATACAGTGCAATGGGCGACTAACAACTTAAAAGATCAAAGAAAACCCATCAGGTAGAGCTTATAGAGCAAATCTTCGTATATCATCTAAGGGTTTAAAGAATTTTCCTGGACACAATATTAATCCTCTATCAGATTCATCTTGGACTGATTTTGCAATATGCTAGCACTCTGGTAATGGCACCATTACCTTGTAACAGCCAATTATATATATTACCCATCAACATCTTTGATAATTTTAGTAAATGACATGACTTCTGAAAAGTGTAAACCATAAGGTAAGATTTCAAAATTGGCTATATCATAGAGGTTAGCTTTTTTGCATCACAGATATGGGCCTTTGAAAACAAATATGCACCCTAAAGTGTGATGTATGTTACTTTTTTTCATTATTCCTATATGAATGGTTTATGAAACTAATGTAGTTTGATTTTTGTTTAATGTGAATGTGCTTACTAACTCATTTTGTATTCAAGGCATAAATCACTGTCCAATAGAGATCATTAAAGGATTAACTGATAAGGTACAGTTTCATTATCTCACAAAATTAAAGGGGCCTCAAGTGGGGAATTACCTGTATACAACACAATTTCTTTCACTAAGATAAAGATCAATATTTTATCATAAATTACCTAATCCCTTCATGGGGCCACTTTATTGCCCCTGTAGGGAAGTCATAATCACCTCATTATGACTGTCCTTTTGATCTGCCCTGGAGAGAGTCATAATGAGTGGTACCACTATTATTGCTCAAATTTCTATGTCTTTAAAGAATGTTTATGTACCTTTTGGAAACAGCAAATATTATGTTTCTATCTTTTATAAGGTCTGAGTCGTTGAGCTTTGAACATGGTATCCCCATATCACACAACATGTGAAATATAATTTTGTGGCTCTTTTGTTAGGGTACAATCAAGTTTTCTTTCACCCAGAGGTACTCAATTTCCTTCCCATCTATTTTCCACACATCTGTCCCTATCTGGAAAGCCTCACTTGTTTTCATGGGAAAGACTTTTAAAGTAGTTCAGTCTTTGTATGTACATCTTAAGAACAGAAAAGCAGGGTGGAGGTAAGCTCATTTTCATGCCATTTGAAATAGTCAGTATATGTGTTTGGCTTTGGTACTTTTTTCAGAAACATGTCGTACTGTAGCTTATTTTTAATTACATAAATAGCACATGTTAGGGCTTCATATCACTGATGAGTGCCTAGAGCAATTCTTTATTTGTTTTCCTACCCTGCTTAGAATATTGATGAACTAGTGGGGGAGGGGTTCTATATCAGTTTGATAAGAATAACCTTTCCATGGTACTACATGTAACACATAAGCACATTGATAGTGTCACTATATGGTAAACAGTGTATTACTGTAGATCTCTTCCCCCATATTCTGGCCAATGTTGTTGACACTCGGAATGTGCATCTTTTGTTGCATACACCATTGTTGAACAAAACACCCAGGTTATCCTCTGCGAGAACGTTTGTAAGACTTAATAGACTGCTGCTTATACATTGTATATATGTATCAGTGACAAAACATAACTGGCCCTACCTTTAGTGCCTGGTTGAATACTGGTGCCATCAGGTCCTTGAAGGTGACATGAAAAGCTATTATGCTTTGTATTTACGGCATTAACATCAAAGTTATGTGCAGCACTACATGGCCATTCTAATGTTGGTTCAATGTGTGATTGCAATCCATGCTGAAGTTTGAACATATCAGTTTTGATGGAAAATTTATCAGGAGTTGACAGCGACCATGGTACAGGTCCCAGAGGGAACAACAGTGTCAACTCAAGGTCAACATTCTGTCCAATAGAAAGACGGTCATGCTGACCAAAGACGCTCCTTTAAGCTTTCATCTGGCTGTTTACGTTTTGTTAATTGGACAATCTCTTCTTGCTTGACCTAGCAAGCCTCAGTCCTTTATTAGCTTGTAGCATTTTATGGGTTGTGAAAGACAGATTTTTTAACTAAAGGTGAGTCAATGAAGTCTGCCAACAGCCTTCCTGCCAATGTCATCAGCCTCAATAAGCTCCTTAGCTATGCCAGGCTTAGCAGGAACACCAAAAGACAAAAAGTACAGTTCATTGTCTTCAAAACTAGAACTAAAAGAATTGGTGAAGCTTGAAACTGCCTCTTGTACTTTTCTACTTTGCATCTGAGCAGATTCAATATTTCATTTCAGTGATTGAAGAGTTGTTTCAATATATTGAGCTCTGATGTGATGAGTAATACACCATTCCATCTGTAGTACGAAACGTAGCTCTAGTTGCTGAAGCCTATAATACCTCTTTATTGTTTGCCTTAGTTATGTCAAAAGCATTTCTCAAGGAAAGAACCAATGGTTGTGACACACTAAACCCATTTTGTTCGAGAAGTTCTCTGCATCTGCGATGTGTATCAGACAAATTTATGAGTGTTATAAGTTACACAGGTACATATTGTGCGTAGTTGTTGTGATCGTTTGCAATGAACATTGGGAACAAGGCATACAGATAGAGCTGACATGCAATTCAAAGTTGTTTTCATGTAGCCCTAATCAGTGTCAAACCCATCTGAATTATATCCATATACCTTGCCCAGAACTGAGCTTTTTCACAGTGACTGTCTTTCAGAACTTCCTGTTTGAATACATGGTATCTACTGTTTATGTGAGCAAACAGCGAAGGTTAGTAGATCACATTATATTATTAGTTTATGTCACCATAAATTAATAAGGAACTTCAATTTATTTCAGCCTTATAAATTTTCTTAATTCTCTGACAGATTTTATACATGTTTTATACATGTACAGTCAACAACTGCTGTGCAGATACTCAGAATAACTTATGTATCATTTGGTAACACACGTAACAGTTAAAGCTCAAGGCATTTATTAAATGAATGCTTAAAATAGGTAAACCTTGTTAAAAGAAGTACATAAACCTGTGCCAGCATTCAAATAAGTATAAACAGGGCTTGTTAGAGACATAAACTTGAATGTTTAAGGCTATATTGAAGGTAACATACATAACATGGGCCTGAAAAATAGTGTAAGCGACCATGATAAAGAATTTTAAATCATTAAAGTAGCAGCCTTATAGATTTACAATATTCTGTGACAGATGTAATACACGTATAGTCAATAAATACCATACTGATACTCGGAAATAACGCAGGAAACACTAAGTAACGTATACAACGGTAATAACTCTAAGCATTTATAAAATTAATACTAAAATATGAAACTGTGTTATAAGGAGTTCATAAACCTGTGTCAGCATGCAAATATGTACGAACATGTCATGGTTGAGACATTGTCAGGGACGTTTAATGCTATTGTTTTTTTTTGGGGGGGGGGGGGGGTAACGTATATAACGTGATGTTACACGTCAACGCTGCCACTCTCAGAGGGCTTACATCTTTTAATTTGTGTCTTATATAATGTTCTTTCAGAAAATTATAGTGTACAAAATTCACCCTGGGGGAGGGGGGTCTATAGCCAGCTCAAGGCCTATATATATTATGGCAATCTATTGAATGCAAAATGACCGATATCAGTGTTCAGGTAACTATGATAATTGTATTTTTAATGCAAAAAAATCGCATTTTTTTTCAGAGACGGTCTGTGTGTGTCTATTAATGATCATGGTAAATGCATTTAGTGTAACTTATTTCGATTCATTGAATTCAGAACTCAAGCTAATGATTTCACTTGCCATTTCATCTGGTAGGGCATTAAGCTAAATGTCATTATGCTCGTCATCTATTGCATGTACGCAGTGTCTGTCCTATGCGTCAATTAGTTCGTACTCAGAATTAGTGGCATATAGATTCTACGGCTAACCATGAAGTCTGAATAATTGTAGAACCTTCTTAGCTCACCTGAGCCAAAGTCCCAAGAGAGATAGTATGCCAATGATCCGTCGTCGCCCATTCGTTCACATTTTCAAAGAAATATATCGTCAGTTGGTCAATTGTGATCAAAGTTCATGCACAATATCATCAGATAGAGTAAAGGGACTGCATAGGGATCTTTTGTTGATTTGATTGGAACCCTCAGGTTACCATGGCAACTTAAAGTTTCCATATACTTGTAATTGGAAAAATTTTCAAAATATTCTCTGAAAAATTAGGCCTTACAGCTTATTTATTTGTATGTCTATTAATCCCCTACATACATCCTGACGATCAAGCCTATGGGTTCAGCATTGGCTACATTGTTTGGATCAATAGTACAAATTAACATCGAACGCAAACCACTACCAATATATATTTAAACAGTTGATAAGAACTATTTAAAAGTCACAAACATATTAGAAATGTTTTGTGTCTAGCTGTGCTAATGGCTATTGTTTTAAAACTTGGTCTCCTAAAGCCTCATATTTGGTTCAAAATGATAATTTCTCTATTTTAAGCCTATTTGGCGACCACTTTATGTTTCTATAGTAATGATAAAAGTTAAATAAATTACAGACGTTTACACTTGTGTTGTTTTTCAATTGACCCATCAGCAGAAATCGGCAAGAACTAAATTTTGGTTTTTGGTTTCAAAGGGGGACCAAATTAGCCACTATGCCCGCAGCACTTTGAACGCTGTAAAAAGTAATGTTTCATACTTTGTACATTTTTACTGGTCAGTGGCGGATCAAGAGGGAGCTAGAAGCACCTACACCTCCGCCCTCCGTTTTTAAATATCTCATGAAAATGAAATAAATTATTTTATTTTCATGGGATATTAAAGAAAAATTAGATAAAATCTCACCGCCCCTGCTGGTTGTATGTCTTTAATCCTTTTCTACTAGTGACTGCTAAATTCGTACTCTGGCAAACAGTGAACACTCGGATGAAATGCCGCATAATGCAGCAATTCATCAGGGTCTACACGTTGTGCGAAGACGAAAGCGATCTTCAGAGAAAAAATGAAAAATATAACCTGTGGCCCCATCGGTATAAACAATGGACAATCCCATGTTCATTGAATCAACCAAGAAAAAAAGAATACATTAGTACAAAAAGAATTAACCCTTAAAGCACCAATCACGACTGAAGCAAACGACAAATTTTGCGACATTTTAGCTAATTTTCGATAAAAGTAAGGTATGATATTTCATGAGAATTCTCTGCCAATCATGCATTATTTGTTATTTTTGAAAAAACGGCAAAATTTGAAATTGTCGCTGCTGCAAATTCTAGGTGGCGCTTTGCAGCAAAAGCTGCAAGTGTTTGCTGCAGACCCATGGTGTCGTTCCGAGTAAGGTTTAGTAGACGATACATTTTCATAGATGGAAACCTGCGTCTCTTTCTGCAATAGTCAAGACATCGCTACGATTATCGGCAATATAATTACCTTATTGGACGGTCCCCATGACCCCCTTGAATTGAATTTAGCGGTTTGGCAGATATCCATTGACGTCATGAGACGGGATTGGACAGCTTTTAATGAAGTTCTAATTGGTAGACAATAAAAACGCTGCTTTGTTAGATACCGCTTTCATTTTGAAAGGAGAACATTGGAAAACAAAGGTAGGCATGTGCGTTGTGGAACATTTAATTTTTACCTTTTTTATAATTATCTCTATGTATCCCATTTGTTGGCTATGTAACTCATGTGCGTTAGTTCATTATTAACCCTTTGTAATACTGGAAACATTATTAACCTTTGTATACTGGAAAACCCTAAAGGGGTACTTTGGCAAACAGTGAAGGCCCATATGAAATGCCGCAAAAGGCGGCATTTCATCAGGGCCTGCACTGTTTGCCATGATAGATACAAACTTCAGGGACTGGGCCATCCTTAAAATATATTTGTTTGCCGTGCTCACACCCATCAAATATCAGTTTGGGTAGGTAGGTAGGCCTTTTTTCTTTTTTTAAAGAAATTCTGCATAATTTAATGACCTTCTTACTATCACTTTTGGAGGTCTACATATGCTGTATATAAGGTAAGAATGCATATAATAACAGTCTCTGTACCCTTTCTTCAATTAAAATACAGCTTTAAAAGATTTTGAAGAAGAGCTTAATAACAGAATTAAAGAAAAAATGAAAAAAATCTCAGAAAGGCAATACATTTTTTTTGGTAGGGCCTGTTTTGGGTGGGTACATAGGAGCACGGCAACACCTATTTGGAAATTACTACCTGTGACCCCTTACAATATATAATGGACAATCCCATCCTTATTGTATTTATCTGTATGGGAAAATCCATCAGAATACAAAGAGTTAAGATGTTCAGCCGCGTGAAACGTTCATAATATGAAACCAAATTGCAAAAAAAAAAAATCATATTTTGTACATTTCTCGCGATTGTGACAGCAGGCTGGCACTATCGTTTTAATTTTGAGAAGTTTATTTTTAAGTCATGTCAGATCATTCTTGAAAGAAGCTTTGATCTGACATGACTTAGTGCTGGAAGTTCATCTGGATTCTTACTGTATATGTACGTAGAAGGACAAAAGCATAGCGATATGACGGGCAATTTTGGACATTGTAATAGCAAGACGTGATTTGGAGCGCGGTGGCTCAGTGGAACAATGTACGAGGGGTATTAGGAAAGTTCTTAGCATGGTCTTTTATCTCAAGAACCGATTTACAAACCCTATCATGTTTGGTATCATTTTAAAGAACTATGTTTCCTCTATGTTATGGCACATACGATTTCATGAGGATAGTAAAACGCAGACACGAAAAATATTATTGTGAGTACATGTACTGTTTGTATACTGGAAAACGCAAAATTTCAATGAAAAATATAACATTTTATCGCTTGAAAAGTGTGCAGAACATTAACAATAGTTCATGAAATTAGATAAGTTTGTACCATTTTGTAGGCCACGATCTGGTACAGTTATTATATAATTGATAAGCGAGTTGGGTGTTTCTAATAACTAAATACCGGTACAGCAATACCAAAACCGTCTAGAAAGCAAAGCAATGCGCTAATTTTTCGACTAAAATCGCATGTCGAATATTTTTATATTTTGAAAATATATAACCGACAGTAGTTTAAAAATGCCATGCGTTGGTATTTTTGTCAAGCACACTTTATGCTCTTTGTATTGAAACCATAAGAAATTATGCAAACCAAAACAAAGGGAAGATAACTCTTATAATCTTCCCATGGGGCAGAGTGTTTTTAGCTATGACTTGACGTTCTGGTTCATTCCAATTGAAAAGATGGCAAACAAAAATGTAAAAAAAACCACTGAGAGTAGACGACAATCAATTTTGTGACGGTTAACGTGGTACCAAGAGAAGTTCTTGTGCCATCGACAAAATGTGAGGGGTTAAGTTACCCCACCCACTTCTTGAAAAGTAGGGGTAGTGTTATTAAGCATAATTTTCTTGAATACAGAACTAAACAAGCCACACTTTTTGCACGACGAAATGATTTTTATGCATTGTTCGCTACAAATAAAGCAAAACATATACTCAATAGGCATTTTTCGTGCTCCTGTAGTGACACAATTTATCGTAAAAGTATAAAGAAATATCAAAAAGTCACATTTTTGAAAGTATACCATTTCTCTATCAGGCAACATTTCCCGAATGTAAAGGTGTCAGTCGTACAAGCAGTGATAGCATAATATATTTTGATAAAAAATAAGTTTGCATCAAATCGTTAATTTGTCAAACCATGATCGTAAATAAGGTCCCCAACTTTCCTACGTTTTTTTACAAATATTTTGCTTAAAATTTCAGCCAGTGTATAAAACCTAGTCATTTTGAGCATGCGCTGCACATGCACACCGGGTCCTTTTTCGACAGAAATTAGACCATCTAGTAGCCGTTGAATTCTAGTTTTCACAAATGTATCGTTTGATAGCATTTTATCAACGCATTGTGGAGTTATGATGCCATGCTAAGAACTTTCCAAATGCCCCTCGTAGAGTGCTTGACTCGTGATCGAAGGGTTGCGGGTTCGAACCTACCCGGAGGCACTGCGTTGTGTCATTGAGCAAGAAACTTTATCCTCTGCTTAGTACTGTTCAACACAGGAAGACCCGTCCCGATATGACGGAAAAAAATGTTGACTGGGACGTAAAGAATAAACAAAAGCAAGGCGCATTTTTGTCGGCAAAAGCGGTCGGCGGTTTTAATTCTTGCAAGATTAATTTCTTGTATTACCGAGGACAGATCTAAAACCACCATTTTATTTTGTTTACACATTTGCTTTACTATTCGGCACGTTGCATCTCTTTAAATTGCCTTTTTATCCCATTTCTTGACAATGGAAGCTGTATTATGCCTTTCAGAGTAAACTGATTGTATCCGGCATTGCTGAAACAGCTACCCGTAAATTCGGCATTGACTACTGCTTGCTGTTATAAGAACAAAGATCTACAGCCTACTCTTGAAAACACGAAGCCTGATCATTCAAACTACCTTATTTCCGATCAAGCTGTATGAGTCAGCACATGATAATTTGGTACTTATATTATATGCCTCTTATAAACGTTCATGCTGACGTACCTACCGGTCTTTTTTTTTTAAATTCCATACTTGAGATAACCCTTATAAAACTAGAAAAGATTTGAGCTTGGTTTTGATCAAGTTTAAGAGTAACGTCACATGAAAATAGATTTAGAAAAGGCATATGTATATCAGTGCAGTAATTCAGGTGAGCGCTTATTTTGTGAAGATGACTAATATACTTAAGCGAACCTCATCTGGTGTAAACTTTTTACAAACACGACATTTCTCTCTTCACCATCTGTTGTTTCATTATCTAGGTTGATATGTGATGGACCAGGCTCATTTTTTTGTATCTCTTCCACTTTCCATTTTTAGCTTTTCCCTTACACACTTTTTAGACTTCCCCGAATACTTTTAGCGGACTTATTACGAACAAACTTTCCTCATGCAGATCTCTTACTCTATTAAGAATTTACTTTGTTCTGAGTGAGTTCAGTTCTTTTGTCATAAATCTCTGGTTCAGCAGTAATTGACTGACAAGATTCAATCTTTTTAATTTGATTTCTTTGGCCTATCTTAGTTCCTCTTTTTAGCTAGTATAGACTAAAGTTTGCTTACAAAAAATGAACATGGTGATTTGGCATTCCTATTTTCATACTGGTATTCATCAACATGTTTAGAGATATTGTCTGACGTTTCCTTGGCAACCATTTCACAGTTTTCGTTCACATTGACTACTTATGTTTGCATTGTACGTTCCTTACTAATCACGGATCTGTCAAAGGGTGGTACATGTATTCCCGTTTTCACGAAGGCATAAACAAGTTTTGCAACCTCTTTCAGATGACCAATTAATTTAGCCTCTTCCTCTAAGAAGAGAACAGGTGACACAGAAGTGACTCATTCAGAACTGCCTCAGCCAATTTTATTGAAAAATACATAAACTTCATTTATTCTGCTCATTAAACTTTTCGGGTAAACAGAAAAATAGATTTGAATAGGGCTGAACCAAAATGCTACAGAGCTAATTTTCCTTACGCCAGTTCCGGTTAACAAAATGGAGCGTTTTCGTTCATAGTACTACGCGTAATGCGCCTTACGTACACCTGAGGCTTGATTCAATTCTTGAATTGTGCCAGGCTTTCCCGATTGAGAAGTGCTTGTATCAATGTGGATCTTGCCCATGAATCTGTCACGAAGTGTTTACGCTGGTACTCAATACATTCTGGAGCCTCTTGAGACCGAATATTCTATTTTACTGCTGATTATACTACCTATACCATTTTAACATTAAATATCTCGTGATGTGCAAGGTCTACATTGGTGTAGGTGGTATAAATTAATTATACTATTTTTGTCCATCTGTACGTAAAATAATCCACTCGCTAAAGTTCGTGGATTATCTCCACGTTAAGGCGGACAACTCATGGTATATCTATTACGTATGTATCACGGGTACTGTTTGTATTTGGCGCTGGCTTTTGCAAGTATGATCTGAAACAACCAAAATTACTTTTAATTGATAAATTACAGTAACTTTTAATTGAATAATTACTTTATGTTTTATGATTCTGCTTTATAAGTTAATGTAGACTTGCCTTAATTCTTGTACTTTTTTACAATCAATCTTACTATGAGCTAAAATGATACTAATTTCTAAATAAATCTGACCAAACTTATAGCAAAATTGTTTCATCACATTTATGATAGCGATCTAGAAGACCATAATATACTTTGAAAACAAAAACAACTAACAGATAATATGAACTATTGTGGATTGATAAGCAACCCCAAAGTTTCAACAACCCAATAGTTAAACTATACTAGAGGACTTTGAAAACGCATCACCATATTTTTGCACCTTTCTTGCAAACCGGTCAAGCGATTGAAAAGTTACTCGCGGGTTTTCATGTGGAACCCAAAAATGGTATGAATTTGTCGTTAATTTGACTGCATTATCACGCGACGCTGCTTATGATGTCACATGGGTACATACAGCATCCAATACCTTTCTGCACAGTTAAATGAAGCTTTTTGATTATTTATATGTTTAAACTGTGGTGTGTATGGTACCAAATCACCATAAAAGTTTATAGACTTTTTCCAATTAAAAGTAATTGATAACTTCAATATTTCGAAAATAAACGTCAAGTTTGAACATCAATTTATAGTTTCTTTTTAGAAACATCTCCATAAGTTACATCTATGCACGCTTTCATTACTGATATTGACAACATACACAGACAGTCATGTGGGGAAGACGTTTTGATGTAAGTCATGGCAGGAGATCTGCTGTCATGTGGTCGAGAACGTCTTAAAAATTACTTTAACGTCACTTGCACAATACAAAAGGCACGTGATACAAGCGTAATTTATTCATAATCTGTCATTTGTGTATGCCCTTAGCCTCTTCCAATAAAACCGGACGTAAAAAATCAAAACTTTGAAAGGCCCAAGGCGTTGAATTTTATTACTTGACTATAGTAATCAGGGTGGGTGGGGTATGTCGTTATTTTTAAAGGGGTGTAATTTTGAGTATACCGAATTGTCAATTCATTTCTAATTGTTCAATGATGAATGTGCAATCATGAAAGAAGTAAAGGACGCAAATCTGTAGAGTCAGGAATCAAAACTAACGCGTGTTAACTTGCAGCTGAATTTGTGTCCTTCAAAATGTACGACCCCTGTCTTAAAACGGATACTTTTTCAATACCTAAAAGTAAATTTACACCCATGAGTTTTCTAGGACACACTACAGGCTGGTCAGACTATGATATGCAATAACAATTATTTCGCTGACATTCTCAGGGTTTGTGAAATGAAGGATTTAATCTGGGTGATGCGTTTTCAAAGTCCTTTAGTATATCTTTGGTTTCACTTTCCATGGAAATCATGTGACCTCAATAAACTGCTGATGCTTGTGGGGTAAGTGACATTTTCATTTTTGAATTTTAGTCATTTAAAGATTACACGTAAATGGTAATAAAAATGAAAATAAAATGAACACGTAATTGGGAATAAAAATGGAAATAAAAATAACAAGGACCTACCGCAAAAGTAAGTCGGTGGAGCTTTTTTTTTTGTTTTGCTTGTTTGTCCCTCCATCTATCCCTCCTCTTTCGTGGACACTCTATGTTTTTATACATGTAACCCAATTGCTTCCAAATTTCATACATGGATTAATTTGTTCTAACTCTTGCCCAATTTTGGAATATAGGTTTTGAAAATGGCCTACAAAGTAGCCGCCACCTGTCAGTATGCACTTGTGAACACTCCAACTTTTATTGCCGATTTCTTCTAAATGTTATCTATTGATTACTTTGATCAAACGCTCGCCTCAGTTCAAATATGGGCTATGTCCGATGAAAGTCGCCGCCTGTCGGTTTGCATTTTTTATACTCAAACTTAGTCATTTATCACCCGATTTCTTCCAAATTTCATATAAATTTGCAACTTTCATCAAATTGTGTCAAAGTTATAGTATGGGTTTAGTCCGATAACCAAGATGGCAGCCAAAATGACTGCTGACTGTTGAAACTATATTTTTGCTATCCATATGATTACAGCTGCAAATGCATGCGAAATATTAGGGTGTGATTATCGATGTCACAAACTTAGAATGCTCACTTAATTGGGATATTCTATGAAATATGTTTAAAAATAAATTGTTATTTCACGCTCAAAATCTTTGCTTATACGTGGTACATGTTCACGACGACTCTACTATATAATAAATACATCTGAATGATTTGTTTTTGTTCTGGGATGCATTCGTGTACATCCATTTAGCAGAAACACGGTGTTTTCAAGGGCAATGACTACCTATGGTAGCAAGTCCACTAATAAACATTAAGGAGTGTTGAAAAAATTGTTATTTTAAGCTAAAAGTGTTTGTTTATCGGACTCTACAGTGGTACATGTTTTCGATGATCTACGATGATATTTGTGATAAATACATCGGACACGACTCTTTGTTGTTTTGGCGCATTCGTGTATGTCTAATTAGCAGAAACATGGTGTATTTAGGTGCAATGTCTACTTACTGCAGTCGGAAGATAGGTTGAAAGTGACGTAAAAAATTCATTTCCACTACACTAAGCTGACAACGACCAACTTTAATGATCAAAGAACAATATGTGCACTATGAGCGAAAATGTGTGTAATAATGGATGATGCCCACTTTAAAAAAAACCTGCTCTGGCGTCACTATTCTTAAAGCAATTTATGTTTCGTGTTTGTCTTTGTTGTCTTTTCCTTGCAGCCTTGTGATCACCATCTGGGAAAGGGCTGACCACTTGACTCTCTTGTGTGCTGTGTGTCACTTTCCCATATGGTGTGTCAGGTTAGGTAAGGTACTTGATTGTATTGATTCCTAATTTTTGCGTTTCTCTCTACTTTTCACATTTACTGAACATGCTGAAGGGGTGAAGGTTGTAACACTTTGCAGCAAGCGACACTATGTTCTCGGGCTCTTTAAGTGTTCTGTATAAATGGTATTGGTGGGACAAATGGGGAAAATAACATCTTCAGAAATAGGTAACGTAGCTTATCAAATAACAGAATGTCATCTCATCATAACCTTTCAATTTACTGACTTAGAAAATTGGGAACCGCATAAAATATTGTTTTTGTGCGTGTTTGGGTGTCTTTTTTCAGAAAGAAGTTGTGATGTAATATAAGGGAAACTTTATCAGAACAACATGCAAGCAAAGTTATTTTGCCCCAGGGACAGTCTTTGAAGCTTTGACAGTATATTTAACACTTTGCCTACTAGTGTCGTCTGTTGATTACATTTTCAAGCAGTTTGAACCCAGATCAGGCCGGACAAAACGTCAGGTCTGAACTGGATTCAAACCGTTTGACACTCTGATGGTATTTCTGAAAGATTTTTTTTTCTTCAAAAAAGTTGATTATGAAAAAAGCTGCAGACAAAACAAGCATGCAAATTTACCCAGTAGACAAAGAGTAAACATGTTCATATATCAAACCAATTCAATAAGCTGACTTGCGCAATACCCGTGCCTTAATTGTACTGTTTGTGTTCGTGCTATTTACAGTATACCATCTTAAATGTATAAGGTAGGGCTTGTCTTTTAAATAATTCATTCATTTTACGTTGTTTTTTCTCTCCGTTAGTAGCAAAAACAATTAGACCTACTTAATTAAAGCACAGTAACTTGGACACTAGCTCAAGACACTGTCAATTATTCATCAGCCAATGACTCAGGCTCGTACTGATTGGTGCCAAAGGCTAGAATAATGGAGTACATTTTACATAAAAAGTGGCAGGTTACCCGTGAAAACGATTTACAAGAGTAATCATCGTGTATAGAGATATACAATGCAAGTTTATCACACTGCGTTGCGTCTGGGGGCAATAAAACCGATAAAAAGATTTAGTAACGTAGCGTTATGACGTCAATCATAACGTTGCGAATAAGATGGCAAATTGTTGATGTTTTCATGCCAAAAATGGGATTTTGAAGTAAATTTAACGTAATGTGATAAACAGAATCAAACATTAGTGCTCCAGTATTATTGAATTTATTAAACTCGTTGCGAAATTCACAAACTCATTAATTAAAATTCAATAAAACAGTAGCACCCATGTAAGTTCTATATACAGTAAAGTCTGAACCAAAGTTTACACATTAGTGCACATACATATTGAGCGCTGGAGGTGCACACCACTGCTAAACAAGTAATGATAAACTGTGCACACCATGTGCACTGAGGGTGTCAACCCTAGTTCTGACTTCACTGTATCGCTTCTTTCAGACTAGTAAATCAATTTGTAAATAAAGTAGCGGTGAACTGGAAAATATGTTAAAAAGATTAAATCTGCAGGTCGCCATCCCCATAAAATTGCGATTTTTTACAATAAAATCTGTGTTAAACAGCCACTCTCAAAACGACAAAAAAGGTTTCCAGACCGATTATCGCTTAATGCATGTCAAAAGTATTGCAAAATGCTCCAAAGGAAGCTTTCTGCAACACGTTTGACCTTCATTAAGTTACCAGTTGTCTTTAAGACCTTTGTTCTGTCTATTTATGAGTGGCCGCTTTACACAGGTCTTACTGTACGATGTATTGCTGGTATCCGCAATGTGGCTAGGTTTGGCCTTCTATACAATTATGCCGTGGAGATCTAGGTGAACTTTAACACTTCTTTCAAGATTTAGAAACAACTCATAATAAGTGATAACGTTGTATGTATTATTGTATGCATACATCTGGATGTAAAGGTATCGAGATTAACATTCAGGATCATGAATATATTATATGTTTTTTATCTAGTAATTTTATATGCTGAATATACTCTGATCCAACGACTTTCAAGACATTCTTAATGTTTTAACAAATATTGCAAGAAATGGAAGATAAAAAATAAACACCGACAAAACGAAAGCAGTGATCTTTGGTGGTTATGCAAGAAACAGAGCTATATTATTTAACATTGCAGGAAATGAAATTAAAATAATCAAAGAGTTTAAGTACCTAGGTGTTCTTTTTACAAAAATGGGCGATTCTTTCAGCATATAAAATACCTATTATCATTAGCCAAAACTTCATTGCAGTTATTAAGAAAACGAACTGTTAATTTACACTTGCATGCCAGTTAAAGCTTTTTGGCCAGACAATTGTGCCAATATTGTTGTATGGAAGTGAAACTTTTGATTTTGAAAATTTACAACCTTTAGTAAAAATCATTTAGATTTCCTAAAAAGCATCCTAAGATTGAAAATCAGTATCCCATTGATCATGGTCTATGGCGAGTTTGATCGATTTCCCCATTGAGATTCAGATAAAAAAGAATGATAAAATTCTTGGCAAAAATCTTAACTGGCAAAACACTAAAATTTCTTATTATATGTACAAATTATTGTTTTATTTGCATAATGAAAATATATATTCAAGTAAATGGATTTCATGTATTCAAAAAACTTTACAAGATGTTGGCTTGAACTATAAATGGATAAGTAATACTGTAGATAAATATAAATTGGCTTTGCACAGAAGTTAAAAGTCGTCTGCAGATGCAGTTAATGCAAAAATGGAATTCCAATGTTCAAGCTAGCCCCAAATGCACAAACTATAGAATTTTCAAAATACATTTTAGAATTGAATTTTATATTACAGATATTCAACCCTATTCCTTTATCACTTTATCTAGATTCAGAACAACAAATAACCGACTTCCTGTGGAACGGGGTAGATGGGAAAATGTTGAACGTTCACAAAGATTCTGCAATCTTTGTACGGGAAACATGTTGGGCGACGAGTTTCACTATTTGCATGAATGTAAATACTTCACAGAAGAAAGAAAGAAATGTCTACCGAAATTCTATTTACGGCATGTGAATACCTTAAAATTTAAAAAAAAAATTGATGTCTATGGAAAATTTGAAACTGTTAAAACAACTTAGTATGTTTATTTCTATAGTGCTCAGTAAGTATAGGACCTTGCTGAGCGCGCACCTTATACTAAAAATTGTAGAAAAGTCATTAGCTGATTAGAATGTATTATCTCATATATTGTATTATGCAATCTGGGAGAATAAAAGTTATGTTATGTTATGTCACAATCGCACGAAATTTACACAATTTGACACCTGTGCAAAACATGAAACGTGTGCAAAATTGCACAGTTTTTAATATAGTGTTCATTTCATGCAGTTGTGCAACTTAGCTTCATCTTAAATGATGCTCCTTAGCTTTTAATCAAGTGTTAGTTGCATGGACTTGCAAACAACCTCAGCAAATGAATATTATGGACACAAAATATTTTATCAAATAAGAAAACTGTGTATTTATTCTTCGTCAAAATAGATCTACAGACAGAAGTTATCGGATGTGTGTACGGAGGATAATCCACCAGAATTAGCGAGTATACACGTGTAACCATACATTAACTTGCTTATTGCACTAGCATGCATTTGCATTTTGTGCATTGCGAGATATTGACGATAAATGAACGATGCAATAATCGTTACAAAGGGACCATAGCCATAATTCAACGTCTGATCGGATAAACTCATACATTTGTGGCAGTATATCCTTTCGATATACCTCCCCAAATGAAAATTTTGAATACAGTTATCCCCTGAATATATGCACTATATTTGAGATAAAATGCAATAGCACCATGAATACAAATATTGCAAATATGATTACAGAACATAGTGTATGCAAGAAGACCTTATTGATTCTATCAGGTACTTATATGTTCAAAGATAATACATTTTGAGTGTAAGAGTGGTTCAACTCGGCAATTGCTTAAATCTATGACAAACAATTTGCGCGGCGACATGAGATTTCCAACAATGTGGTATGTGCGACCACATAGCAAGGTCTGATCAGAGCCTTTGCTAATCGCTTGAACATTCTATGAGTGTTAAACTAATGACTAAACAACATTTGTAGTTTCTAAGCTTAAAAGGAGACTGCATAGGCTCGTCTGAGTCTACACTTGTCAAAATCATCATTATTCAGTTATTGTGTCGGTGTGCCGCGGTCCCTGCGCACGAGGCATATATAGCACACACGGCACACCCAGTTTTACGCGGCCATACGCGACACTTGTCAAAATACCACATTGTTAGAAATCACATGTCGCGGTTCAATAGTGCACTCAGGTGTGCATCATGTACACAGAGGTGTATAAATAAATATATACTCAACTACAAAAGAAACCCATCAGTCACTTCTCCTGGCAATTATTGAAAACAGAATGAAGAAATGAAAATATATTTATACCATATTCCTTAACAATCAGTTCTGCAACAATTTATTGAATAATGTAAAAGTTTTACTTCAATCCTTTCATGCTGTATCCCAGTGTATAGACAAGGGGTCGTTTTCAAAAATGACAAGTTTTTCTCTGGAGAATGAATAAATGTTCTCGTCCAATTTAGTTTACTTGAATTAAATTCGTAAAAACGGGCATGACTCTATCCTGCAGCAATAACTGCAACATAACGAGGTCGAATTGAAAGCACGCAAAGTCGTTCAACATTCTTGGGAATCAGCGCCCATTCTTAATGGAGAGTAACTTGAAGCTGTCGAAGATTCCGAGGTTGCACTGAACGATCCCAGATGCATCGCCAGAGCTCATCCCTCAGCTGCTCTATCAGATTGGGATCCGGGCTTACTAAACTAACGCGATTTGTTTTGACTTCTACACACAGTAGATGGCCTCGTCAGAGAGGGACATACCGGTAATTGGACGAAGTGAACTGATTTAGACGAGAACTCGAGTGAAAATCAATTGTCTGAAACTTGTCATTTTTAGAAATGACCCCTTGTCTTTACACTGGGGTACAGCATGAACGGATTACAGTTAAACTGTTGCATTATTTAATATTTTGATGCATAATTGATTGTTAAAGAATATGGTATAAATTATATTTTCATTTCTGAATTATTTTTCCATAATTGCCCAAAAAAGTTACTGATGAGTTTCTTATGTAGTTGAGTATATCAACAAGAAGAGGTTAATTCAATGCAAATGTACAGTAACGTATGAGCTACAGTTTACGCATTAGTGCACCTGTTAAGAACTTGAGGTGAACAACATTGTTAAACAATAATAATACTTGTGCATCTCAGAGGTGTATTTACAAATACGAGTATATTCATAAGACGAGGTTAATTCAATGCAAATGTACAGTACCGTCTGAGCTACAGTTTACAAATTAGTGCACCTGTTTGGACCTTGAAGTGCACAACATTGCTAAACACTTATAATCAATTGTGCAGCTCATGTGAACGCCATGTTTACAGAGTTGGTGCCATTATTAATACCTGTCATAAGCGTAATACCCATTGTATAGGTAGATTTGCCATTCTGTACAATAGTGAAGTGACTCGAGATAAGATGCACTTTACCTGAGCTGACATGTTTATAATTCAAAACTTCTTAACCCGTTTAAGCCAGTTTTATCAATTGGACGAATCCATTTCCGTTTCAAGAATTGTTGGGTAGTATTCTCCATTTTTATTCAATTTGTGATAGACCATTCTGTAAGCAAATGCCGGAGACCCTTATCAGACAGGTGTTTGGTCTGGGTCTGCACTGTTTGCCTATGTCCCACAAAAAGGATGGTAGGCTTATATTGGTTAAAATAAACGTGATCGATCTATCGTGCTGTAACACTCGTAGGAAATTTACCAAATATAAAACCTGCGCAAAATTGTATTGGATGGAACACATTTAAAGACACTATTTACCGAAGACATATAGGATCATTTATGGACTACATCCCGAGTTGTCTTTACCTACCAATCGTAATAACGTTCCATTCGATTTTTCTAAAGCTGTGCTTGAATGGTGTTGTTTAAGTTCTATTTGACAGGACCAAATGGGAGAAGCGGGCGTTTATCCTTAATGGCAACAATGAGTCATTTTCCCCCAAAATGAACTCATTTTGTTTAAATTACCATTTTCGCTGTGAAAAGGACAATTTTTTCTGCAAATAAGGAAACTGACATCTCAATGGTGCTCCCTTAAGATATCTGAATATAATTCTGGGAGTAATGGTACCAACTTTTGCTTAGTTATTCAATATAGTACAAGTGAAATGAGAGGGAGCGCAGTGGCTAAGTGGTGGAGTGCTTGACTCCAGACCGAGGGGCCGCGCGTTTGAGCATCACCGGCGTCACTACGTTGTGTCCTTGAGCAAGACACATTTATCCTAGTTTAGTACTGGTTCAACACAGGAAGACCCGTCCCTACATAAATAAAATATTATTGATGGGATGTAAAAGAATCAAATCAAACAAACTAATGAGAGCATGTTACATGAAGCTTCAACAAATAAATTTTAATAAAGATACTTCTATCAGCTCTCCGAAGATGATAAAGAGGGCACATGAAGGATATTTTTTTGTTTTTTCCCAAACGTACTTATAAAGTGGACAAAGTTTACCAATGGTAAAGTGCCTTTAAATTCACCTTTATCTAAGCTAGTGAATGTAGCAACTTCTTCCTAATGGTTCTGATTGTCATGTGACAATAGATTTACATAATAGTGCCAGTATTTTTTTTACCCCACCACTTGACCCCTTGGGCATGGTCAAAGATCCAATCTTTAACATATGTAATAAGTACGTTTTATATGCAAACAGAGGAACAAAAGATACTAGATATATACAACAGAAAACATGTCTAATATATACTCAACAAAAAAAGTTAAGGAAATTGTGTTTGAAGGGCTATGACAAAAAAGCTAAAACATTTAAAGACTTTTAAATTTCACAATAGTATAATGTGACCATTTTTCTTTATAATGACGCTTGTTCTAGGTGTGTAGCGCCCATAGCAGCTTAGTAAATTCATCTCAAAGTTGACTGGTCTTCACTCCATTTTTCGCAAAAATTCAATTTACGGGAGCAAACATAGGTTTGCATACACTAACGTTCGCCAGGTCCCTCGGGAGATGGAGATGTTAAAAACCTAGGACGACAGGTCTGGTGCTTATAGAGGGACACTTGATTAGTCCAGTGTACATGGATGAGGTGTTTAGGTCTGTTGTCCTGCTTTTTGTGCGAAAACCATTGACAGTACCAGGCCCATGATGACAATGCCAGAATACACCTCACTAGAATCAGCAAATACAATGTTGTGCGCATTGACTGGTCAGTTCGCTCATCAGACATGTCTACAATTTTAACATGTTTATGACAAATTTGGACAGACGGTCCAACGCACAATAATGGAATCAAGAAGCCCCTAGCTTTTCGATGCAAAGTTGCATGAGATATTGATGCTGACCTCTCAGCACCGAATCACCAGTATTCAGAGTATGCGAAACCGGTGTTAGTCCTAATTTGCCGCTCACTAGGCTGATCATGGCATTCTCATCTTCGAAATGCAATGTTTAAGACTATCAAGTTAATTTCATGTGACATTCAAAGGAATTGCATTTCAAGTTATGAAAGCTTACATGTTTTTCATGTGTTTAGAAGGGAATACTTTGTAGTCATTTTTGCGAAAAATGACTTCGACCCCGGGGTTACTTGACACTGTGCCACAACAAAGGTATAGGTGCTAGCAAACTAAAGTAAACATTTTTATCAACTGATGACATGTATCAAAACAAATAAATAAAAATTGAACAATTGTTTGCTTTGGTGTTTTTATATTGCATGGTTTTCTGAGATTTCCTTAACTTTTTTTGTTGAGTATATATATTGGCGCCTGGATCAAATACTCTGGGTCGACGATTGGACTCTGGCCAGATAGCAACTGATTTCAGAAACCGTTCATGTTGCATATGAAATTAAAGGGAATGAAGATTAGATCAACAATTAATGACATTTGATTTTCTGCTATTTAATAGCTCCTGACCCCGTTTTTCTTCGAAACTTGTCAAGCTGCATATCAAATTTCAGGGAACCAAACATATAACAACATACAAGCAAAACTTTTACCCTAACATACATCTGTGACCCTTGGGAGGGGCCAAATGTCAAAATTTACCTTTTAATTAAAAGTGGACATTTTGTAAATCAAATTGTTGGCAATGAAGAGGTAAACAATATGGAAGCATACACTTTTCCCCAACACATACATGAGGTGTGTGACAGGGTTAAAATGTCAATTTCGGGACAGATATCAGATGACTGGCGCTTATAATTCAAAGAATTCTAGTTGAGTAAACAGAGCGATAAAAGTGAAAAATATAATGTACTTGGACAGGTCTCTTTTTTTCTCGACATTAGTCGAGTCGTTCCTAAGCCATTCGTAGCAGATAATAGGCTTCAAGACAGATCTATCTAATATACTCGGTAATGGGCAATAAAATGAAATTGCCACTCGGAAACCTGACGCATTTGATAACAAGAGCATCGTATAAACCCTCATTGTTGCGTAATAGAAGTACACTTGAACATTAAACAAGCCTTGTTCATGCGATTTTGGTACTTATCGCATATGCAAGCAGCGAGGGCACAGGCGAGCTTGCGCAAACGCGCAGTCTCGCCAGAACCTTCACTGCTTGCATACACACAAACGGGATGTAGATGAAGACTCGGGCAAAAAGTCAGAGTTCTAGGCCCAATAATAAGCTGTGCATGCGTGTTTAAAAACGACTTTTACGCCATATTGCTGTAAGTACCAAAACCACGTGAAATTGCTGAAATAAGCCAAAGAACGCCAGACATACTATACTAATACATTGTAACAGAAATAGCTCTTATAGCTTGTTCAGATGTAATATATTTGATTTAAAAATATAGCTTGGGAACTTCCCAGTACAAACGTGACTAAAATTGCACCTTAAATTTAGTCAAAATGGGAGGGGGGCTTAATTGTTTTACAAACAAGAGGGCCCTTTGGCCCTGGGTCGCTCACCTGAGGATGACTGTTTGTAAAGGTATAGGAGAGCATAGCTCCTCTCAAAGTCCAGCTATGAATTTTGATAGATCAGCAGTTTCATTAAGACTTAACATAAGTTATGTTGACAAAATTAACAGGATGTAAAACCTCAACAAATAAAACAAGTGACTCCGAGGCGGGGCCATATTTGGCCGCCAGGGGCATAATTTGAACAAACTTGGTAGAGGTTCACAAGATAATGCTATAAACATATACCAAGGCTCTCGGCCTAGTGGTTTCAGACCCAGGGGCATTACTCAGTTGAACTCGTCTGATAATGGGGAATAAACCCTTTGTATACTGGAAACCCCTAAAAGGGTAGTTTGCTGCATTTCATTAGGGTCTGCACTGTTTGCTATGATAAATGCAATATTCAGAGATTGAAGTACAAATTTATTAGTAAAGTCTACCTGTGACACCTTAAAACATAAAATATTCACTGTAGCTATCTGTATGCTGTTCTTCCCAGAATCAAGGGAAAACTCTCTACCAACAAGACAGTCATATTCGCAAGATTTGTCTCCCTTACAAGATTCATATAATATTTTTAATTTGGACTTAGTGGTTCAGTAGTAGATATCGTTTAAAGACATTTCTCATCTAGAGCTCTTGCAGCCCCTTTGATAAGTTGAGTAGAACTATTTGTGAAATTTTGGTAAAGTGCATCATGAAAACAATTCTGTTAAATTATTTTGAATTTGGACCAGTGGTTCAGGAGATGTCGTTTACAGACATTTCTTATCTAGAGCTCAGGAAGCCCCTTTGTTCAATGGAGAGTAATCATTTGTGCAATTTTGGTAGAAGGCATCATGAGGAACAGTTCTCTGAAATTATTTTAATTTGAACCAGTAGTTCAGGAGGAAATGCCGTTTAAAGATATTTCTTATCTGGAGCTCTGGTAGCCTTTTTGTTCAGCGGAGCGTAACCATTTGTGCAATTTTGGTAGAGGTTATTATGAGGAACAATTCTGTGAAATTTTGAATTTGGGTCAGTGGTTCCAGAGGAGATGTGGTTTAAAAGATTTCTTATCTGGAGCTATGGCGGCCCTCCTGTTCGGTGGAGCGGTACCATTTATGCAATTTTGAAAGAGGGCATCATGGCGAACATTAATGTGATCTATATGAAATTTGGACCAGTGGTTCAGAAGGAGGTGTGGTTTAAAGACATTTCTTATCTAGAGCTTCCACAGTCCCTTTGTTCAGTGGACCGGAACAATTTATACAATTTTGGTAGAGATGTGGTTTAAAAGATTTCTTATCTGGAGCTCTGGCGGCCCTCCTGTTCAGTGGAGTGGAACCATTTATGCAATTTTGAAAGAGGGCATCATGGGGAACATACATATGAAATAATATCAAATTTGGACCAGTGGTTCAGGAGGAGATGTGGTTAAAGAAAAAGTTTATGGTCGAACTATAAAAATGTTGACTGGGATGTAAAGAAATCAAATAAAAAAATGCACCTTGAACTGATAAACAGTGACTATCTCGCTGCATGTATGTTTATCAGGTCAACATTACGTTACACTTTTTGAATGACGTCGTCGATGACGTTGAATCAACACGAAAATCGATAATTACGCCATAATCGCTAGTTTGAAGAGTGAAACAACTTGTAAACATAAATAGAATACAAGGACCGTGTCTTTTAGTATCAAGTTTACCAAGCTTGGCTTTGAGAACGGATTCGAATCGCTCGACAAGCCTCGCGATTCAACAAAGCCTTGCCTGGTAAGACACTCACCAAGTATTCTCTATCTCATGAACCAGCTAATGATGCGTATTCTTTTCGGTTGATATAACAGATATTGATGTGTTGAGCAGCTCATGGCACCGTGGATAAACCATTCGCCTTGTTAACCAGGGGTCGCAGGTTCAATTTCTAGCTTCTCAAGTCAGTCCAATGAGATTTTAAGCCATGGCACGGTCTCCACATAGCTTAAGCTGACGGCGGAACGTTAAATGCAACACACACAAGCACATATCATATATGCGTTAAGCTTCTCTTCCAAGAAGTTACTTCAAGAAGATTTTGGCTGGATCCATATTGTATTCAACTGTCATAGGTCAATCTAAACAATGGATTTGGATATTTCACCGCGTAGACAATAGAATTGGGTTGTCATGTTATTCACATGTGGGTGTAGGTGTCTCGACAGACTGAAAAAATAAGACTGCAGTATTCTATGGAAATCACATAAAATGATTTAGAAAGGCAACATTTGGCATCTTTCTACAAAGGTCCGTCTAATTTTGATGCAGTGTAATTTTCGTTTCCTCTTACACCTACCATCACCCGCTTAATTTCCTTCATTTGCTGTTAGATAACAGAACCAGGAACTACAAACTTAATCAGATCAGTCCGGTCTTTACCATTTCCCTGATTGTTTGATTAATTTACTGTATCACAACACAACCCTTACCAACTATAACACGGACGATCACGTAATGTGCTGGGTCTGCACTTCTGCAGGTGGTATGAAATAGTTATACCCTGGTTTGTCCGCCTGTACGTGGAGATAATCCACACGAGCGTGTGGATTATCTCCACGTACATGCGAAATAACCAGGGTATAACTATTACTTAAGCGGTCTACAGACGCGGGACATTTAAATATGAAACCTGTACAGGATACATATTTGTTTATTTCCTGCCATTGTAGCAAAGATTTTACATGTAAATTAGAAATGCTTTGGCTCATTCTTGTTTTGTTTTTTTGTTTGATTTGATTCTTTAAGTCCCATCAACAATCTTTCAGTTAATCAGGGACGGGTCTTCCTTGGTTGAACCAGTACTAAGCTCGGATAAATGTGTCTTGCTCAAGGACCACAACGCAGTGACGCCGGTGAGGCTCGAGTCCGCGGCCCCTCGGTCTCGAGTCAAGCCAATTTAGGAAGTACAACAAGTGCACACGAAAGTGGTATCACTGACAACTTTAACTCTGGCCTTACTGAAGCTATCTTTGACAAGGTGACGCGTTTCTTATTGCATTGTATTCTAATTGCATTATATTAATTGGACTCGTTGTGAGAGAAACCTGTCTCCAGGGATTCCGACAATGTAAGTCTCAAACCAGTCTTCTCAACTACAAAGACTAGCTATAGAATACTGAACATTTGTATGAAGTAAGTCACGATACTCTACATGAAGCTAATAACAAACGCACGTATCAGAATGCGCGGATGTGTAACCTAATCTGTGCCTTTGTTGCTCACATGCAACAAAGTCAGTTTTTTTCGAGAGGTGGCCGAATTTTGAAATGCAAGCAAGTTTTTGTATGACCGTAAGGTCCGTTTTCATGACGCAGATGAAAATTAAATTAAGGGTGGTCTTGAAACTAAATTAGCCAGCAGACTACGCCAACTAAAATTAAGCCTTATTACAAATACAGTCGAATTACGTTAATTCAAAGTCACCGGGACAAGAGTTTACTCCGAATTATCAGTACTTCGAATAAACCGAAGTTAGTAATCAAATAAAAATTAAAGAAAAAGTCAATAAAATAGTTCATAAGGTAGTTATATTCTCGGAAAATTATTAGAATAGTTCATAAGTACGCCCTATTCTCGGAAAAGTATTTTAAAAAAAGTGCATAAGTACGCCCTATTCATTGAAAATTATTAAGATAGTTCATAAGTACGCCATTTTCACTAACCATTTCCAAGTGATTGTTTGGTCACTGAAAACAACAAAAGCAACATAAAATGCTGAAATATGCTGAAATATGCTGAACTTTCTTCGAGAAATAAAGCACCAAGTTTGCACAATTTGAAGCTTTACGTTATCGCATTTAAACGGTGTTTCTAGTCGGTATTTCTTGAACCACATTTACAAGTTAAGCGGCCTGATGCCTTCGAACATGTTAAGACAAATATTGCTGAATTTAACATCTTCACGGCTACAAAGCATGAGCTGAAAGTTAAAGTTTAACGTCATCGTTATCTCAAAAAGCGTCGTACCATTTTTCAGTAACTTGCGGTTTTGCTATAAATATAACACACCAATTAGGTCTGCTGTATTTAACTTTAATAAAATTGTAACTGATATAAATATAGATTCCAATACTCCTGACTCCTGAGATTGTCAAAATTCTAGTTATTTATATCCCATTGCAGGGCATGTGATTACAGGTAATCTAAATGCCATTCCTGATGCTAGAGTTCGCAATATTATTTATAAAGGCCCTAAATATAGATTTCCCTTTAATATTGATAGATCGCTGCTTCTTAAAATGACTTCAGTTGCCGTTGGTGTAAACAAGAAAATGTTGAACCTGATGCCTTGAAGGAATGGAAGATCAACATTTTTAAAATCAAAGATACTCGTATTTCATTTTACTCTCGTAATACACATATTTTACCCTCTAAACCTAAATCTTCTTTCCGTCATCTTAAACGAGGTATCAAGGATTTTCATATGAACTATGTTTTGGTTCCAGTAGATAAAGCTGCTAACAATGTAGTTGTTGTTTGACGATTGTATTATATTGATACTCTTTAACGTGAGCTTGATGACACTGAGGCCTATAAACTACAGCCTTCTTTGAGTGAGAGGATAGATGTCGATGGGCATGGTTGTCATATAGCCCTACAGTTTGGTGTAAAAGCTAAAGAAAACCAAGACAAAAGTCCTACGTTGTACTGGTTACCTAAACTCCATAAAACCCTATAACGCAATATTTATTGCTAATTCTAGTCCTTTACGACAACAGAACTTTCTAAATTGTTAACCTTATGTTTTACAGCTGTTAAAAACATGTTATTGTGCTGTGAAAAGGTATATGTGAGATCCGTAAAAATCTATTTTGTCTATTGAAAATTCAGGTGAAATTTTAGATAAACTTAAAGCTAGAGATTTCAATGCGACCAGTTGGTCTACTTATGATTTTTCTACTCTTTACACGACTTTACCTCACAATTTAATTAAAGATAAACTTATTGATCTTATTGAAAGATCTATAGAGAAGGCTCTCCTTACCTTGCATGTAACGACAGAAACGCATTTTTACTAATAAATAAACATATCATGCATGGTCTTGTCAAAATGTATGTAATGCGCTGACCTTTTTGTTGGACAACATTTTTATTCGATTTGGCACCAAGTTGTATAGACAAGTAGTTGGGATTCCTATGGGCACTAACTGTGCTCCCCTGGTTGCCGATTTATTCCTGTTTTGTTATGAGAGAGGCTTTATGATGTCTCTTTCTGATGATAAGCAGGCTGATATTATTGATGCTTTTAACACTACATCCAGATATTTGGATGATATTTTAAACATTAATAACGTTTATTTTGACAATATGGTAAGCTAATATACCCTTCAGAGCTCCAACTTAATAAAGCTAATACCTCTGATACCGAGGCCGCTTTTTTAGACTTGCATTTGTCCGTTTCTAATGATATTGTTTCTACCAAAATTTATGATAAACGTGACGATTTTGATTTTGAAATTGTCAATTTCCTATTTTTAGATGGTGATGTTCCTCGCTCTACATCCTATGGAGTCTATATCTCTCATTTCATTCGTTTTGCTAGAGCATCTAGCCATGTTGCTGACTTGAACACTCGCAATAAATTGTTAACTCAGAAACTTCTTAAACAAGGCTATCGGTATCATAAACTTTGCAAAACATTTTCTAAATTTTATAGACGATACTATGTTTTGATATCTATATTCCAAGTTGGACTTAAATCTCTCATGCGCCAAGGACTTTCGGAACCTGAATTATATGGTGACTTGGTGTATAAATTGGAGAAGATTGTTGGCTCTCATAATTTTTCAGCACAGTTTATTTAAATAATTTCCCATTATAAAAAGATTGGCTATACCATTAACGTATTGCAACAGACTGCATGCTTGATGGTCAACCCAATCACGGTTGGCAACTTTGCTTTCCTCTTTAATTGCACGCCGGTGGGTCGGACTTCAGACTCTATG
This sequence comes from Loripinus fragilis, assembly GCA_964019695.1. NCBI lineage: Eukaryota > Metazoa > Mollusca > Bivalvia > Lucinida > Lucinidae > Loripinus > Loripinus fragilis. Next base: position 62,013,689 of record OZ026529.1, on the reverse strand, counting down.
ACGGTTCCGACTTAAAGACTTTTCTATTGATGAGATGGTAGGGGCCTGATGCTTTGGCTGTTGTCAGGCCCACCCTGTTGGGTTTCTTTTGCTCCGGTATTCAGTTTTATGTACTGTTGGGTCCTTGTCTTTGCTTTATCTCCTTTTTATATCTTGATTTATATGTTCTAGAAGATGATGCATTGATAAGTTAGGATTCTTTCATGCAAATCAAACATCTGTGTGTCTTAATCCACATCTGAACTAAGGGTGAGGTTGGCGCGCCGTGAAACCGGTTTAAGCCCTCCAGTAAAATATTTTTACTGACCGTTCCAAGGCGGTACTTCTTTTGTGGATCATGTGTGCTATTGTTGTGCTTTCGCGTCTGTTAATTGCTGCCTTGTGGTCACCTGAAGGGAAAGGGGCTGACCTATTGGCTCTTGTTTGTGATGTTTATATTGATTTTGTTACTTTCCCATTTGGTATCCTGGGACAGGTGTGGTACTTGATTGTATCGATTCCTGATCCTTGCTATCTTTTTTACTTTAATCATTCATGAGACTGGCTACATTGTACGCCTATGATATCTTTGTAATCAATTTTCTGTTATTGTGAAGCACCAATGAAAATAAGAGTTTAACCAAGTTACATAGTATTACTACGTTTTGACGTCATTGACGGCAACTGATTTTTTCAGAATAAGAGCTCTATCAAATCTGTTACACAGGTTGAATGAAAGATGACGGACCACAAAGCATGTTTTTCATTTTTGCATTACTCATAACGGATGTGAATTTTGCTTACTGACCACTTTTGCATATACTGCACTCCACAAATGCGTATTTAAATCATGGCGTCTGTTAATTTGTTTTTTTTTATTTGCCTTAAATCCTATTCTGGTCATTGCCATTGAAATTATTCGATGATGCAGCAAGATGAGCAAAAAATATGTAGATCATAAAAACTGCTAAATAGATTGTACATAGTACATGTGCAGTAGAAACCCAGATGCAACTTTTTTCCAATATGTTCAAACACTCTATAATCAGAACCAAAAATAAGGGAACACTTGCATTTATTTTTTTATTTTACCAGAAACACATAAAAGATATGGCGTCTTAGTCAATATCGGATGTGACCTTCAAGTGCAGGAACCCATGCATGAGGTCTGTCGGGTATACTAAAGATGATATGGCATATCTCTGCTGCCATTCCTCCTGAAGAGCAACTCCAAGTTTCTGGAGAAATACAAGTGTCCCCTTATTTTTGGTTTTCCGTATAAATAGATACATTGCATGCGCGGATCCAGAAAATTTTGTCAGGGGGGGGGGGGGGGGGGGGGTTTGACGTGTTTTTGGTGTGTTTTTTTAAGTTGATGGGGGGATAAGCGGGCTATCATCGGTCCACCAGCGAAACGCCATTTAAATGGCGTTTCACTGGCGTGCCGATGATGTCCCAACATTGAATGCTGGCTTGGTAGCTAAGTAATTTTTTCAGGGGATCCAGACCTGTATTGCTAGAAAACCCTATATTTTTGTGATTTCTCAGGGAGGGGGGGGTTCAGACACCCCTTCCCCACCCCCCTCTGGATCCGCACATGCATTGTACGGTGCCTACATTACTCTTGAACTTCCGTTTGGTTGTTACGTCCACGGGAAATGTGAAAATGCAAAAATGCACAGGTTTCATATGTTGTATATTTCTCGCAGTTGTACGCCTTTAAGCGAAGTGTTTAATTAGGGCTATATTCTCTCCAGGATCTAATCCAATTCATTTAGCTCTTGCTCTTATTTTTGTCATTGCTCCGCTTTCTGGAAATAATTAGGTTGTAAATATTTCATGCTCTCTAAATCACAATACGCAATTATTACTATATAATTTAGGTAATGAAATTTCTTCTTCATTACTATACTTTATAAAGGGATACAACCGCTGAAAATTCGAATCTTAAAATGCGCAATATTACGCGAACATGGTGTCAATCCATGCGCGTATCCAGAAGGTGGAGGCAAATTCAATTCGTAAAAAAAATATTTCGAAACACTACAAGTCTTTGTAAACATGATATGCAAAAATGATAGTCTCAATGGTTGTCCGTAAGCATATCAAATGTCTTGCCAATCGTGTAATTTTTTAGCAGCAGCACAAAATAACTATCCCATAGTCCTTTTTAAGCGACATATGAAATGAAAATAGTGCAGATCTTGCGTTTGATCATGATCTTCACTGATGGTTTATAAAATGCTATTATTTAATGAGTTAAACTCGTAAAAATTGGACATGGACTCTTTCAAATGACAAGGATGGAAAAGTACAATTAACTTAAATAGGTTAAAACTGTTAATTATCTACATTGCGAGTGTTCGAACAACCCTTTTAATGGCACTGGAATATTTCCCATTACTGGCGTCTTTGTGTAGATTAGTAGAAACTTGAATGACACCGTGCAAGTCAATTTCTCAATGAGAAAGCAGCTTGTCGTGATGAATTGGATCTTACGAACTTTAAAATATACCAGATTGATTTTCATGGTAGGTACCACCATTTTCTGTGGTATCAGTTTTGGATTTTGGTGATACACGCCTACCAGTTTCCCTAATGCGTGACAATCGATTACTAAATAAACAGACCAATAAGAGCGACATCCGGTTTGGAGTTTGAGGGTGCAAAGAGGTAACCAATCTTTGGAACACATTTTGAAAACTAAACATAAGAATCCACCTACTGTGTTTCTGTGCATATTGGCTAAGACTATTTTTTCGCCGATTTAAAGGCTTGTGGAAAGTGTTTTGTTTTTTTTGTTCGATTTAGAGGCGTATTAACAGCATAAAATGTGCAAAATATGAAACATGTGCCATTTTGCACAATGGATAGATCACATGCATTTTAAGAAGGTTTATCTTTTAAACCTGTTGTCAGCTCATCCATCAAAATATTGGTAAAATTGATCTGGTTTTCAATACAGTATTAGAAATCTAGAATTTCAGTATTTCTGTATAAAGCCTTAAGGCCATATAAACGCACTGGTATCTTCGTAAGGTCAATAATGTCGACACTTGTATTATCTCGCGGTATTTGGTGGTGCGCGCCCGCGCTATTAACATGAAGCTCGTGTGGTGAAACGATTAGTTTCTACCACAAAGTTCTCTAATTCACACAATATGAATGTTCTCCATTCTTTGTATTCATCATCTGTCTTGACATCTAAAAGTAGGTTTAAATCCAAATGAATGATGCCACATGTTTGAAACAACTTCCTTCTCAAATTTTCTCTTTCATTTTCATATAGGGAACATTCCAACAAGTAATGGCTTATTGATTCAATTTGTCCACATTGACACCTGTTGCTATCAACAGTGTTAATTTTGTGTAAATATTCGTTTAGCCTGGCGTATCCTGTTCTCAGCTGGATGACTGTAATTTCTCCTTTTGTTGATTCAAATTTGTGATACTGACTGAGACCTACTTGATTTCTAAAATTAAATAAATGCCTGCCCTTTTCTGATTTCTCCCACATATCTTGCCATTTCATTTTCCCTGATTCTCTTGCTGCTGTCTTAACATCACCCATTGTTACAATTGGTGGCAGCTCCATCTTCTCTTTAGTGGTAAAGTCGCTATTTTGGTGAGAAGCGCAGTCCGCGATTCGATTCTTTTCAACATATTTCAACTTTACCAAGACGGACATGTCCCCATCAACTGTAAATTGTAAAATTTCCTAACAGTAAATTGCACGACCCGCAGGTGTGCACTATAATCTCTGTGTGAGTCCGTCTGTACGTCCAATTAGCTTTCCACGCATTCCTTCTGGCATCGGATAAATATATGTACACCACGGGTCGTGCACATTACAGATAGTGGTTTGTTTTGATGATATTACCAAAGTGTATAATGTAAATTACTGTTATTCACAGCATCAAAATTAGGCGAGTTTTAAAAGACTCAATTTGGCGTAGTTTAATTTTGGCGGTTTATCGATGCAATGCCCTTTAAAGTTATTTTCAATTCTCATAAGGGCTACTTTTAAAGGAAAGAATATGCTCCCTATGGGAGCATATTCTATCCTTTAAAAGTAGCCCCTTTTAAGACGTTGCTTACTCTACGTTGAAACATACTCTAGCATTCAAGCATGGATATCATCCATTTATTGCTTTGGGTAGAAACATTATTTCGCGGTCTCATATTTTGCTAGTTTCGCTTTTACCGCCTATAGTGCCAAATAAAAATACCCGCCAAGTATAAGTGCTCTATGGTATGTTTAAAAGAAGCTTACCATTATGATAATCACCTTTTTACAGTGGTTATTTGGGCCTCGTGCGAGTAAACTTGTCTTTGGGGTCCTTGGCCATGTAATGATCAAGCTTACCTGCTCGGTTACCTATTGTTAGCTATGTGCTCTCGTCGACTGCAACCAACCCGCGATGACTGCGCTGTTCCAGTGCAGTGATTCACTATTGTGGTTACTAAGACTAGCTAGAATTTGACAGAAAGTAAATAACAAAGACGCTGATCAGTATGTGCGGAGGCGCAGCCTGGTCTTCGCCTTTGTTGTTCGCAGGTCAGTTTTATTTCACGACAACGACTATGTCTTGGAATCACTAGGCCAACGCTCTGGATGCTGACATATTTTTTCGCAGTACAATACAGCTAAATGAGACACATTAAATAATGAATGCAAGGGACGTTGCAATCACCTTATTAAGGATTTCTTTTCAGTCTGCATTATTGCTAAGCACAACCTAGCAAAGCAGAGTTACATGTAAATAACTGGTTATTCCAGTCAAACGTTTCTTTAAATGAAATATGCTACCCACAAATGCGCAAAGCGCCGCTGTTGATGTTGCATCTTCTTATATGTACATGTAATTGTGGCTTGACATTCAGTCATTTTCCAACAATTGTTTAGATACGCTATTATATAATTTTATTTAATTTTAGTTTTTCATGCAAACCAAACATATATGTGTCTTGATTCACATCTGAACTAAGTATGAGGTTGGCGCGCCGTGAAACCAGTTAAAGCCCTCCAGTAAAATACTTTAACTGACCGTTCCAATGCCGTAATTCTTTTGTGGATCATTTGTGTTATTTATGTCTTGTGTTAGTCATGCTTTCGCGTCTGTTCATTGTTGCCTTGTAGTCACCTGCTGGGAAAGGGCTGGCCTCTTGGCTCTTGTTTGTGATGTTTAATTGTGTTTTTGTCACTTTCCCATGTGGTATCCTGGGTCAGGTGTGGCACTTGATTGTATCGATTCCTGATCTTTGCCGCCTTTCTTACTTGGATGGTTCTTGCCATACTGGTTTCTAATCGCACCTAGACTAGTTTTATCATTAACATTAAGCAAGAAACATAGACCAACGACATAATGTTTCGTAGTACAATACAGCAAAATAAGACACATTAAATAATGAATGCAAAGAAATGTTGCAATCACCTTAATAAAGGATTGCTTTTTGGTCTGCATTATTGCTCAGCACGACCTAGCAAGGCAGAGTTACGTTTAGGCTATCCAACGCTTTGTGTTGTGAAACAGGTATAAAATGCTCGAGCAAGCCTCGCATTTTATCTCTTTTCCCCAAATCATTTAATAAATTCAATAAAACATGAGCACTCATGTAAGATCCTTTATGTTTAGATGGACACATTGGCCCATATCATCAACTGGAAGATTCCATTTTAGAAAACCAGCACTTAAAGAGTTTATCATCGAGAAGACAGGTATTGTCATTATCACATTTCAATTTAATCAGCAATCCGACAAACATTGAAGCAATTCAGACATGCTTATATCTTTAATGGTTCAATTTGTCGATTTTGTATATATCAATATCGTAATAGCATGATTGAAATCGCTATTGTGACAGCATGGGAATATAACTGTGTTTCGTGATTTAGTATGTTGCATCGGAACTATTACATAAAAAATATAAAGGTTGCGGTATGTCCTAACATAAATGAGGCTACTTAAATGAGTTTGATACTACTACAACGATGCAATGACGAAGGCCGTGCAAACTTGCCAGATCCATCATTGCTCGTACACAGGAAGTTGTTTCTTGTAGATAGGAACATTATAGTTTGCGTACAGTCATAGTAGAGTGGTGAAAGAGATTCGCTGTTAAAACATGAAAAGAGATACCTGTTTTGTTATATATTTGTTCAATCAAGTGAAGACACTGGCAATACCTTACCAACTACATAGCTCTACTATGACCGTGCGCAAACTGTAGCTGAAATACCTGCTACATGTATTGCTATGTTTTATGAATACATTATTTAAGTTCATTCTGATGGAGTATCCCATATACATATTAACACAATAATAATGGTATTGTCCATTTGTAATTTAATGGGTTGCCGGTCAAAGTGTCTATGAGTGCTTTATTTGTGTTCCTAAAGACAGTTTTTCTTTGCGAACAGTGCAGACCCTGATTAAATGTGGCTTCATGCAGCAATTCGTCTGGGTCTCCACTGTTAGCCAAAGTAGCTATTAACTGGTATCCAGAACTATATCAATGGTGAAAACATGGAATCACTTTCGTACGAATAGTTTCCAATAAAAGTTTCCTGAAAATTAATACCCATTCCGGAAATACAGTGCCATTGACGAGTACATGTAGTAGCAGCTGTAGACGTACATTGTAGTAGTAGGGGTTGACTGGAATTATGAGTACAAACAGTAAAATCAATTTCCCATAACTGAAACATCATAAAATGTAAAAGTTTATTTCTCTCTTGAATACAAAACAGAAGCATATTTTAACATATACTGTTTGGTCTACTCAGTACTCAGCAAACAGTCTTTGTTTTGTTTTGCTATGTCTTGTTTTTCTATGCAGTAATTAATGTCATTTCTAGTTTTGCAATCATCTTGCTGAGGAAGAGAAAGTTGCTTGCTTTACTTTGTCTTTCTGATGTATTGTGACGTTAAATGATCTGTGGCTCTTCCACACTGGTGCCATGGTATTTGTCTGCAGTGTGTGATTGTGGTGTTTCAACGTCATACTCACTTTTGAAAAGCCCGTAAGGGTATTTGAGAAGTATGCCTGATTTAAACAGAACCTATTCAACGGAGTATACTGCACACGTCCATAGTACTGTAGTAGTAGCAGTAGTTGTTCGATTAGTGTTCTAGTCATTTTATCGATATAAGTACAATGTACCGTCTCGACATGACCAAAGCTGTTGAATGGGATGTAATCCCACAAGCCAAACAAGGTACATTGTGTTAACCCTTTAAGGAATAGAAGCCCCTAAACGGGCTCTTTTACAAACAGCGAAGACCCTAGATGAAATGCCGCATAACGCAGTATTTCATCAGGGTTTGGACTGTTTACTAAGACAAAATCGATCTTCAGAGAAATTAGTCCGAGTTTTCTCTGACGTTTTAGTGGCTTTTCTAGTGGCAAATATCAAAATATGGAAAAGCCACTTAAACATCAGAGAAGGCTCGGATTACAGAGAAATGAATACAATATATTTTGGAAACTATAATCTGTACCCCTCAATATATATAATGGACCATCCCAAGTGTATTGTATAAATCCATATGGAAGAATCATTTGGTACACCGTGAGTTAAACTACTCTCTTCTATTTTCAGTTAATTGAAAATAAATTGGTAAAAAAGAAACAGTACAGCCTACGGTTATGTTCAACACGGTGTTTGGGATACTATTCCTGTTATCTCTACAGTACAGCCTCGGTGATGATGCGGTAGGTTTATTCCTTATATATAGAGGATCTACCATAATTGCTCGTGTTTTATTGAAAATACTAAACAAGTTGGGAAAAGGAGATAAAAATGCGAGGCTTGCCGAGCATTTTATCTCTTTTTCGCAATGAGTTTAATAAAGGAGTTCTAGCGATAAGGCGTATAATTATTTTCCCTAGTTGGCATGATTACAAACACAAAATTTTCAAAATTGCCCTTATGTTTTTAAAATTGGTGTAGTTCAGCAGTAAAATATGCATGGCAAGCAACAAAACAAACCAAACAAACAAAGCGATTCACCATTTACAATACCGAGAGAACGTGCACTTTCTACTCCCATCCCTCATTTTACGTCTTTACACTGGGTGCCGTTAGGACTAGGCTTTGAGTAATGCAAAAAAAAGCAAAAGTGCTAAAATGTTAGGATAGGAGTGCTTTTCATTTTCCAAACCTTACCGTATTCCTTCTGCGCATGCTTACGAAATACAGCTAAAATTGTGACGTTTTAGATTTATAGAAGATACGAAACATGAATCAATAATACATAAATATGGATCTGATACCAAGCAGTACTGCTTATAGCAAACATCTACTAATATCTTGATTGAAACATGCATCTAATGCGTTTCCGTTTTTACCAAAGAGTTGTGGTCCCTGGCTAACATCAAAATTTCAGTTCTGTATGAAATAATATAGCTAGTACCATTTAATAATGCCAGCGATGTTTTTATTTGTCGAATCGGGCTGGTCCATAAGGAGCAGTCAAGTCTTTGTCCACACAGTTTGCAATGTTGACCTATTACATACAACAATAGACGATACTGCGATAATTATAACGAATGTAATGGTTAGCCCCTACCTTGCTAAGCTCAGAAACACCATGTTTTGAAAACTCAGCTGTCTTTTCAGATCCATATTGTTTTCCGCTCAGTTTGTACATATAGGAATCCTGCAACTTGATCGTATAAAACTGAAGAACAGTGCATGCATATTGATAATATCTAGCGTGGTGGGGGTTAAAAGAGACATACATTTCTCTTTCCAGGCTGCAGAAAATACCGACATAGATATCGATGGTATCGACGCAGGATCTGCTGACAAACGACGTCTGGATTCAATCGCATCACATGGTCTCAGTGGATTTGCCAAACGCCCTTTCGACTCAATCAACCGCGGAGGCCTTCGTGGGTTTGTAAAACGACCTTTCGATTCTATCTCAGACCACAGAATGAACGGATTTGTAAAACGCCCCTTCGATTCTATTGCTGATCACCGTATGAGCGGATTTGTAAAACGCCCTTTCGATTCCATACATCGTGGTGGATTGAGTGGTTTTGTAAAGCGACCTTACGAAGAAGCCGAAGCATTAGACGGACTTGCTGATGACGCAGATGAGAAGCGATCATTTGATTCTATCTATCGTGGTGGACTGAGCGGATTCGTCAAGAGACCGTTTGACTCGATCTCAGACCATCGAATGAGCGGATTTGTAAAACGGCCTTTTGATTCAATTTCTGGACATCGGATGTCGGGATTTGTAAAACGTCCTTTCGATTCAATAAGCAATCACAGATTAAGTGGCTTTGCCAAGAAATCCTTCGATTCCATCGACTCAGGGCGCGGCTTTAACGGATTTGTAAAACGTGCAGATAACACAGATTTACAAGCTCTGCTTGAACAGTGATTACACAGACACAATGTAAACTGCAGTGTACTTGAAACATGTGTAAATACTTGATGTTAGATCTCATCTGCGCTTAAACATTTTCATTTTAGAGGGTCTGTGATCAGTTTATTTCAGGTTTTGTAAATTATTAAGACGTTTTAAATTAAGTTGCTCTTGTTTAAGCAGACATTTCAGACGGTCTATAAATACCTCAAGTGATGTTAATTCAAGACAAGCAGCACGCTTACCAAACAAGGTCAATGTATTCTGAGCACCCTCTTTCTCCAGTAATGTGTTTTATGTAATAGTTATACCATGGGTTGTCCGCCTGTACGTGGAGATAATCCACGAGCTTTAGCGAGTGGATTATCTTACGTACAGGTGGACACACATGGTATAACTATTTTATACCACCTACATCAGTGTAGACCTAGCACATCAAGTGATATTTCATGCTAAAGTTGGTAAAGGTGGTATAAAAAGAAATGGTGAACGGCTTTCAAAGAGTTGATTCTGGGTAATTATTTGTTTGTCCAAAAGCTAATAACAAATGCCAGTACTTCCTCACCGCCGAGGCACCAACAGGTGTGGTTATCTAAAAATAATTGATTCAACAGGTGCCCGTATTATGATCAACAAAAAATACCACAATGGGTAAAACTGTCTGCAAGTGCCAGAAATAGATAGAAACGATCACTTGAGGTATATATATCACTAAATACTGAAACCACGCACCCATAACAGTATGCATTTCCTGTCAAGCAAAATTTTTTATAGAAATTTGTTTCAACATCTCGACTATCCAGAAAATGTATGCCTATAAAATAGGTAGCCATGGATGAGGCAATTTTTTGTGAAGGATTAAACTTGTACTATTGAAGCACCGCCACATTTAAAGCAGACAACACTTATACATGTTGTTAGTAGAAACAATTGAATAAAAACCTGGAAAAACAAATCGTCTGCAGACGATTCACATGAAATACCAAGCCTGATTGGCTTCAATAGAATGCAGTTAAAATGCATGCTTGGCATCTTAGCATGATTTTTTTTGCCGTCTGCTGCTTTTTCTCCAAAATCGCTTTAAAAAATCAGGAACAGAATCGGAGTGTCAAATGATTTGGATCCAATCAGGCCCGACGTTCAACCCGGCCTGATCTGGGACCAAACTGTTTGTGAAGGTTAACAGCAGACGACATTTTAAGCAAAGAAGTAAGGTTTTGGACAAACGTTTGAATTATTCTATGACACTGTTATAACCCTTACGGTATATTTAAATCCTGGTATACTAGTATCTGGAATTTCTTGTAGGTGTGTTGCCAGTGGCCATTAGTCGAATTTCACACCTGAAGCAAAGCACAGAGAGTAACAACAAGTGTAAATTTCGGACTTTATGGTGTTTTATAGTTATGTTTGATAAGTACGGTGAAGGCCCCTAACATTGCGCACTTAAGCCTTTTAACCTCCGTTGGATATAATAAGAAAGAAACAAAATTGAAAAAGTGTGCACAGCCAAATAAAGTAGTCATTATATATTATTTACATAGAGTTCAAAATGAAAAATATTTTCCCAATCTCTAGCAACTTTGATTTGAAGTGCACAACCCCCCTATTTTAGGATAACGAAAATAGTCCCCTTACATTGCGCACCTTCTGCAAAATTTTCAACAACTTCTCTTTAATGAATTGCTTTTACAAAATATACCAGGGAAAGTAACCTAAGGTTGTTCTCAACAATTTACTTCAACAAAAACTTGATTCAAAATAAATAATTGGAAGTCTGGGTCATTTGCAATTTATGCCTGAAATTTTTAACAACTTGAAAAGCTTTTGCTGTTTTTCTCTTTCCAAAAGCAGCCTGATACTAAATATCAAAAGAGATTTTATCTGATTAAATGTGGCATAGTCACCTGGGCTAGTGCGCAATGTTAGGAGCCATGCAATGTTAGGGGACATGACTGTATGTCTTATTTAAAATCCCAATGACCTCTGCGCTTTTTTATCTCTTTGAGAAAATGTATATATTCGGTTTTAATCTGTGGAATCTACCTTATTCATAAGCGCAATTAACTCTAAGTCTTCATTGGGCCAAAAATTGAAGGTTTTTAGGAGTCGATTTTGGTATCTTGTTTTGTGACGTCGTCATTGGCGCTAATCAAAAATATTTTATTAAACATATTTTATTGTATATGTTCAGAGGGCCATATGGTAGACTGGCCGTCGAGCTAAATATGTCACCCTCTTGAAATATTGTATAAATAAATAAATAAATGAATTATACATGTAGCACACCTATTCTTTGAAAATGATTTGGAAATCGAGCAGATAACAAATACACTATGCAGAAAGGCTGGTCCAGACTTTGCGGCAAATAACGAAGGGAATATCCTTTCTGCATAGTGCTTTTGTCAGCTAAACTTGCCAGAGAGGGCCGGAGGGTCAGAACCTCAACTGAACGAAAAGTTGCAACAAAAAATAAAATTCTAGTCAGTCTGAATCGAGTCATATCTGGTCGTAATCTCGATGAACGATTTTATCGCGATGTCTAATTATTATACGAATTTTAGGCCTTGTTACTGCTCAGACAACCATTTTAGGTTGGTTATGCAGTGAATACATTAAGCTGATATGATTGGCTGTTATACTCTTTAACCCATTTTAAGCCGAAGGAATTTCCCAGTTATTAAAAGAACCTGTCCATTTCCGTTTTAAGGGATGTTGGGTGGTATTTTTAATTTTAATTCAAATTTTAATAGAACGTAATGTAAGCAAACCATGGAGACCATGCATTGTGAGGCGTCTGATCTGGGTCTGCACTGATTGCCTACGTCCAACAAAAAGGACGCTTGGCATATATGGGTTAACACATCTTTGTCGAACAAGATTTAGAAAATTCAATTCCATAATGCATTCTTTTGTAATTTTCAAAAACATATCTAGTGGTCATTTTTTTCAAAACTTCAATTTGCTTATGATCTTTTTGCCATAGCAATCAGTGCTGATTGCAGAGTTTCATCAGCGTCTGCCCTGTTAATGCCAATATCCCCGTAATGAACCATCAAGGCTTAAACTTCGGCGTGTTAACGATAGTTCCTGGTAACCTTGCCGACTGTCCGTGAGGGCAAAGATGCATGTAGATAGATAGATATTTGAGCCGTTGCCCAGCAAAAGGTACAAGTTCCCATGTGTGGCCATCGAAGACTCAGATTAGTCTGTGCATTCGCACAGTCTGATCAGAGTCTTCGATTGGCGTTCTATGGGGAGCCAAGGGTCCAATGCTTCTTCATGCGGAAAACTAAGACTCTGATCAGAGTGTGCGGATGCGCAGACTGATTTGAATCGCCGCTGTTACCACATGCCAACTTGTAAGTTATGCTGTATACCGGCTCAGATTGTGTACAATACTTTGTTTACCACACACTATACAAATCGAGCACATCCCATTACAAGAATAAATCTGTATGTTAGAATACCTCGTTATTTCATTCCTTTCTAAATGTAATAAAAAGAGGGCGCAGAGGACTCTAGGTAGCTCATCTGTATTTCATTGTCTCCTTCAAGGACCACAAAATGAAGTTACCTACAAAACATCCAAGCTTTGGGCGCAATGTAATGAGATTGAGCCTATGTATCATGTGTATACTGACGTCAACTAAAAACGCCTCATTCATTATCACTGATTTCTTAGCGATGATATATAAAAATGAACAGCCACGTACTGCTTCTTTATGTAGAGGTTGGGCGATGTTGGAAAATGACTTTAATTTGATATGCAGGTGACGCGTTATTTCGATGACGTCATACAGGCTCAACGTAAACATGACGGCATTTTTCATCGATCGCTTATGATTTCAATTTGAATTTGCACCCAGTTTGTGCCGTTAATGTTTTGCTAATCAATGAACAAATGTTGGATCATTTTTTAAACAGTTTTGATTGCGAGTAAGGCTTTATGAAATTATGACGTCATATTAAAGACAAAATGTAAGGTCCGTTTACGAAACTTGCCAACATTCTCGTTTTGCGTGAAGTAATGAAAAAATGATAAGGGAGTACATTAGGTAATGTACACAGAATATGCTTACGTAAAATTACGTTATTTAAGATGAGCTGTAACGCCCAATGGCCAGTTTTTGGTCTACATTAACGTCATCTTAAACGGCCGTCTGGAACATGTGCCAGATAACATTTCCTCAGCAATCGTCGCTGGTTAAAGACTAAAGACTTTTGCAAAGGATTCGTAACATTATTTGCACCCACTTTGCAGAGTCATGACATTTAAGTTTTACTGAAATGCATGGCGAAAAGGTGGGTGAGGTAAGTTGTTTCATGCAGCAGACGCATACAAACATTGTCTGAACATTATAATCACATTTTTGGTTAAATAGAGACTGTTTTACAATGGTAAAACACGTTTTTCCTGTCAACGGATTGTGTCTGGAAACAAACCAAATGTGGCTAAAATCTTGTGTCACACGAAATGGTGACCCCTGTCTCAAACCGAGGTCGTTTTCTCAGCTTCATATTTTCTTTCAGCAATTTTGTTTTCATGAGATACGCTTGACTGATAAGGTGTTATAATGCACTAAAATTCATAACTTTAGTCTGATCAGTCTTAGAGATATTCACGTTTATTTTTCGATGAGGCGTTTTTTTCTTGACGTCAGTATACATGTTACACAGGTTTAGACAGACAAAAGTTTTCAGCGTAAAATTGTTAATATATTAATATTTTCTTGCCAATAACTTCTAGCATATGATATGGGTGCTCAAAAGAACCGTCTTATTGAGCACCCACGACATATGTTTTGGTTGAGAAATAAGAGAAATATTTTCCTGTTACACACTCTTTATTAAAGGCCTGATGTAAGTCCTATCCTGGAGGTATACCTTGAACACTCTTGATAGAGGACCATTAGATGAGATACTACATACCAAATATTGAAGCACCAGGTTTAATGGTTATGTTTAAGTGTATGTAAAGTATGTGGCATCACAGGGTTGGGCTATCTCAACCACGCTCACTGACGGATCAGGATGATTGGAACCATCTTGGTTGGCCACCCAAGGACCATATGAGCCGTGACATGTAATATCCAACAATGCGGCATTTTGAAAAGTGTAGACTCAGACGAGCCTCTGCAGCCTCCTTTTAAGCTTAGAAACTCCAAATGATGTTCAGTCAGTAGCTTAATACTCATAGGATATTCAAGCGACTGGCAAAGGCTCTGATCAGACTGCGCGTATGCGCAGGCTGATCTGAGGCTTTGGTGGTCGCACATACCATATTGTTGGAAATCTCATGTCGCGGCTCATATGTGCCTAAATATTTTCAAATCGGGCCATTGTTTCTGAACAGAACGTTTTTTTAAAGTAAGGAAGAAGGCATAAACCAGGAATCGATACAATCAAGTACCACACCTGACCACTATGAAAAGTGACAAAAACACATCCAGGAGAGCCAAGAGGTCAGCCCTTTCCCAGCAGGTGACCACAGATAGATCCTTAGAGATCTAGAATGATGGGAAAGATTTTACAATTATGGTGACTGTGTTAATATTTACCAATTTGAGTTCCAAGCAAAGAGATTTCTCACTGCCATAATTGCCGTCAGGAAAAAATAAAGGGAAGAATGCTCAACAGCAGGAAGTCACCCTATGTGATTCCAGGGATAAATCTTATTCAGGAACTTCCCTATATTCTGTCATATTCAAGCAAACACAGAGCTCATGTTTGATTATGGAGTGGATAAAGACGCACATTTGGCACCACATATGTGGATGAAAGAATAAATCAACAAAAAATACCTACCACTTTAATTTTTATGAAAATACACCAGCGTTTGCCACAAACATAACTACTACAATAATGTCTAGATTTAGCATTTCTATTTAGTATTTTATAAAATTTCCATAAATACAACAACGTTAAAAGTCGACATTGCAAGGCTAGACTGGCTCCAGTCCTTAAAACATTTTTTATCATATACTTGTAGCCAGTCTTACTCTGATGGCTCTTTTTTTACGAAAAAAAGAGCCATCAGAGTTGGACTGGCTACAGATAACACATTGATGAAAAAAGTTTTAAGGACTAGAGCCAGTCTATGAAATAGCCTACAGTCTTGTGGCACTCTGTTACAGAGAATATCTGGCTCATAATCAAAGGAACAGCTTGAATGCCAAGTATCAACAGCAACGCCGTTAACAGTCAATATTTATAATAATTTGGGCCTCGCAGCGGCAAAATCTATCTTCGGGGTTTCCGTCAAAGTAAAACTCAAACCAGTCTCCTCAGCTACAGAGACTAGCTAGAAAACTAGCATTTCGCTTGTAGCAAGTCTAGATATGGTACTTTCTTATTAGCGAATAAAAAATGCGCTGATCAGAATGCGCGTTAGCGCAGGCTGGTCTGCGCCTTTGTTGTTCGCAAACCTCCGAAGACAGGTTTTCTCGCGTCGAGGTCCATATTATTTTTTATCATGTCTACAACGAAATCTCAAGCAACTTCAACAGTCAGCTACCTAATTGCATAAATGGTCCACCTTCACCGAACATGAGAGCCGCCAGAGCACTAGATAAGAAATCTTAAAACGAAATCTCCTCCTGAATCACAAGTCGAAATTGAAAGTAATTTCACAGAAATGTTCCTTATGATGCCCTCTACTGAATAAACAATGGTTCTGCTACGTTGAACAAAAAAAAACACCAGAGCTCTAGATAAGAAATACCTTGAAACAACATCTCCTCCTGAACCGCTGGTCCAAATTCAGTGCTCTAGATACGAAAATGCTTTTAATGACATTTTCATTCGAATCACTGATCCAAATTCAAAATAATTTCACAAATGTTGCACATGATACCCTTTACCAACAGTGCACAATTGGTTTCGCTCCACTGAACAAAGAGCCACCAGAGCTCTAGATAAGAAATGGCTTTAAACATTTTGTCCCGAACCACTGATCCAAATCTATCTCCGAGAAAATTGCACGAATGGTTCTTCTCCACGGAATGAAATGGCCACAAGAGCTCTAGATAAGAAATATCTTAAAATGACTTTCCAACCAGGTCGAGTAGCGCAGTTCGTAACGAGGCTGACTCCAGATCCAGGGGCCACGAGTCCAATACCGGAGCGGTCCCATACTTTCGTGGAGATTGATCATGAAATAATTCTGCTCCTTTCGCTGATTCAAAAAGGGTTGTTGTCAGTTACAAGCGAAAGTGCACGAAGTACTGCTTAACCACTTAGTCAAGCTTGTCCAGGAAAAATGTGTGGTTATATGAACTTACCGTCCGGACATGACCATAGCTGTTGACTGTCAAACCAAACAAATAAACATTTCCTCCTGAACCATCAGTCCAAATTTCAATAATTTTACAATAATGTTCCTCATACTGCCCTCTAACATAATTGCACGATTGGTTTTGCTCCACCGCCGAACAAAGGGGCTGTCAGATCTCTAGATAAAATACCTTAATCTGAGTCACTGGTGAAAATTCACAACAATTTTACAGAAATGTTTCTCATAGCTCCCTCTGCCATAAAGGCACAAATTGTTCTGCTGTGCAGACCAAAAGGGCCGCCAGAGCTCTAGATAAACCTGTCTTTAAATGGCATCTTCTCCTGAACTTCTGGTCCAAATTCATTATATTTCACAGAAATGCTCCTCATATTGTCCTTTACCAAATTAGCATTTATTGTTTCACTTCATCGAAGAAAAGGGCAACCCGGGAATCATTGCAGACACCAGTTAGGAAGTCATCAACATGGCACATATCAAAAGCTTAAACCAAAGTCAAGTCATCATTATAGATGCCCCAAAATGCTCACACTGTTTAGCTTTGCTGAACAAAATGCTCACTAGATCTTTAATGATATCTTTATAACCACAGGCCAAACAGTATTTCCTCATGTGCAAGATTCAGTTGAGCCTTCCATGGCCCTATTGACCTCTTGTCTATGTAATTAGTAACATTAAGGGTCAATAACTCATGTTTAAAACAATGAGAATGTAGCAGAAGCCACATTTAATCTACAGTTTGACATAGTAATGGTACAGAACAGCTTAAATACAATATAAAAAATAAGTGTTCAAGTTATTGAGCTTTTACGCACTATACTGTAGTTTTCCCATACAAAGCAATGGTAAAATTATAAACAAGAACAAGTAACTCTAGATGAAATATGTAGACAGTTTAATACCAAGTATATTTATCTAAGTAAGTTTCAGGTAAATACTGTACCATCTATTGAAGTTATAAGGCGAAATGTGTTCAGTCGTGCAGAAGTTATAGTTATTGGGGTCGGTAGTGACATCTTCCTACATTCTATGCTCTCCTATGAGAGCCAATATGTTCGCATTATTTTCATTTGATTCTATAAGCGAAACAATCAGCGCTCTCTCTCTCTCTCAGCGATATACTTGGACACAATGATCTACATCCCAATAACAGGACCACTCAAAATACCATCACATACAACGGGAGCTTTGCACTACAATTGAGAATGTGTGATTTAAAAAAACTGTAACGAAAGCTTGACTGAATACGCATAAACGAGTTGTTTACGCATATACAGTCAAGCTTGAGTAAAATATTTTATCAGATGGAAACGCAAGGTGTTATACTGAATATCATATATAACGTGTTAAGTCCAAGAAAAAGATACATTAAAAAATAATACAACAAATAATAAAATGTACGTAGTTATACACAGGATGACAGGTATCATATCATCACTAGTGAAATATGTCAGTGCTCAAGAAACAACAATAGATAATTATGCTATGAACGATCATGCTCGAGACTGGTTCTGGGGCATATCTCCCTCATATTTGCACAATTTTTTTTTTCAGAACCGCATTTTAAGAGTAGCTTCCATACACTAGAAAAGCAATTTGCATGATTGGTGCACAATTTCAGAAGAAAGTTATATATAGCTTTAAGACATGGGAACAACAAAGCTGCTGATCAGACTGCGCAGAAGCGCAGGCTGATCTGTGCCTTTGTTGTTCGCATGCAGCAAAAATAATCGCAACGAAGCACAGATGGCCTTACCATTTTTTGCAATGTGCATCTAAATGCAAAAATCTCGATAATTACCTTATCTCAATTTTTTCACTGGTGCAATCTGACTGCATCGTCAAAATAGTTCTAATCTACGAGAGGGCTTAATACAATTAGGATGCACGTGATCACAACTCAATTGGAAAGATTTCAACAAACGACGTCACGTTTAAGTATCATTTTTGTTATGCATAGTCCCAATCAGTTTCACAAACTGACGAACAGAGAGAGGGAGAAAACCCGTATTTGTAAATAACACCGGATACCACAGAAAACTGAACCTGCTTGTTTGTTTGTTTGTTAATGTCGATTAGATGCGTTTCATCCCAGTCAATAATTTTTCGATCATGTTGGGATGTGTAAATGCTGAAAATCTGGGTTGAACCAGTACTAAGCAGAGGATAAGGACACAACGCAGTGGCCTCTCTACCACCGAGCCACCGCGCTTGGAGGGAGAGAAAGGTCGAGAGAGAGAACGTTATTTGTAAACAACATTAAAAACCAACAACGTTACGTTTGAGTACACGCACAAGTTACAATGTATATGTGTTTCCGATTTGTGATTACATGCCCATGTCCCCTGGTATATATGGCAACTTTATGTTTAGCATATCAACAGTCAGTGAGACGGAACTGATGTATTTACTTCCAAATGAGCGCCAAGATGTTCGATAAACAATATGGTCCCGAGGTTATAAAACTTTTTCCATGCTTAACTCAACTGAGCACGAAATTTCAACTGCTCATAAAAACTAAAATACGGACTAACGAAGAAGTGTATTGCTTTAAGCCTCTCTGATGTTGTATTTATCATGCTAATAAATGTTAAAATGTCAACAATTGTTGGCATTTTAACATTTATGAGCAGGATAAATTTCGTGCTCAGCTGAGTTGAGCATGGAAAAGGTTTTATAACCTCGGGGCCAGCTATGAAGCGTCCTCTGATATATGTACCCTGAATCATGCGCGGATCCAAAAAGTTTTGCCAGAGGGCCAATTCTGACAACGTATTTTCTTTTCGTTTCTTTTTTTCAGATAATAAAGGATAGAGGATCTAAATACCACTAAAAGTAGGCCATCATCGACCTGCCTGCGAAACGCCATTTAAATGGCGTTTCGCTGGCGGGCCAATGATGGCCCAACATTGAATGCTAGCTTGGTTTTTCAGGGGCTCTGGACCAGTGATGCTTATTAACCGTATTTTGTGATTTTTTTCTATGGGGGGGGGGGGGTCCGGACCCCCTATCACCCCCTCTGGATCCGCCCATGCAGAGCTGACAACGTAATTTGTGACGTATTCTCCAGCATATAAACAAGAAGATCAAGCTTGTTTAAGGTAACAAATGACAACAACAGAGATTGAGTGAAATTGTCATTTATATACCAAATGACAATATGCAAAATATTCAATAATACATGTCACAACAATTACATGTGATTTTTTTTTTTTTTTTAATTTAAGGTAATGACTATGAATCATATACATGCATCAAAAAAGTTGGATGTTAAAAGAACAAAATAGTTTATACAACAAAATGAATGAATGCATGAATAAAAGAAATGAATACCAAACAGGTATGATCAAGGGGAGGATATGTGTATTCAAAAAGTATATCATATTACATATTATCAATTGTCGATTGAAGTCACACTGACAAATTAAAAACAGCGCACAAAATTTGAAAAAAAACTCAATACAGCGGCTACATATTATACTAAGAGAAAAGAGACCCTTTGGAATGACACAAAATTTGTGACGTATTCTTCAGCATATAAACAAGAAGATCAGGCTTGAATGACAACAACAGAGATTTAGAGAAATTGTCATTTATATACCAAATGACGATATGCAAAATAATTAATTAATATTACATGTCACAAATTTACATGTGATTTGTTATTCAAAATAATGACTATGAATCATATAGAGCTATGTCATTTGTCACCTCAAACAAGCTTGATCTTCTTGCGCCTAATCATACTCGGAGAAAAGAGACCTTTTGAATTGTCATAACATTGCTTATCTGGAACAAGCCATATTTGTGACATGATCTCAAGCAAACAAACAAGAAGATCAAGCTTGTTTGAGGTGATAAATGGCAACAGCAGAGATTGAGTGAAATTGTCATTTATATACCAAATGACGATATGCAAAATAATCAATAATACATGAGGGTGTCAATGGGGTACCTCTGAAATCAGTAATCAGTAGATTTTAGCCCTAAAAATCCTTAATCGTTAAATTTTTTATGCCAATATATATATTTTTTCGAGTTAAAATTAAGACCCAAAAATCGGTAATCAGTAAAATTTAGTTTCAAAAATTGATACTCAGTAACTCAGTAAAGTTTAGGCCTAAAAATCAGTATTCAATAATATGTGGTCATATCAGTGAAATATATTTAAAACCTTTTCTTTTGGGGTAGAAATATTAATGTATTACCATTTAATTCATTTCCACCTAGATCAGAGAGTAAGGCATCTCTTCAAAATAAGAAAGAGGGCAAATATCAGGCATCGATACAATCAAGCACTTCACCTGACCCAGGATACCAAAGTGAAAGTGACAACGTCACAAATAGACATCACAAACGAGAGCCAAGAGGTCAGCCCTTCCCAGCAGGTGACCCTTAGGCATCAACAAACAGATGTGTATGAAAGCATAATAAAACAAGACAGAAATAACATAAATGATCCACAAAAGAAGCACCACCTTGGAACGGTCAGTACAAATATTTTACTGGAGGGCTTCAACCGGTTTTAACGGTGCACCAGCCTCACCCTTAGTTCAGATGTGGATTAAGACACACATGTTTGGTTTGCATGAAAGACCCCTAACTTATCAATGAATCATCTCCTAGAACATATAAATCAAGTTATAAAAATGAGATAAAGCAAAGATAAGGACTCAACAGTGAATAAAACTGAGAAAGAAATCCAACCGGTAAACCTGGGTGGGCCTGACAACAGCCAAAGCATCAGGCCCCTACCATCTCTCTTTAAGCCCTTCAGTAAATATTTTACTGACCGTTTCAAGGCGGTACTTCTTTTGTGGATCATTTGTGTTATTTTTGTCTTGTGTTTGTCATGCTTTTGTGTCTGTTCATTGCTGCCTTGTGGTCACCACTTGGGAAAGGGCAGACCTCTTGGCTCTTGTTTGTGATGTTGAATTGTGTGTTTGTCACTTTCCCATGTGGTATCCGGGGTCAGGTGTAGTACTTGATTGTATTGATTCCTGATCTTTGTCGCCTTTCTAACTTCTACTTTAGCTATGTATGATAATTCAAAGTTTTCTTTTGACCGTTTACATATTCTCAAACTTTTGATTTTGAAATCTCTAAGGTTGTGTTTCCCACATGCCTCTTTCAGCACACAACACTCTTTATTATATTTTTTTTTATAAATTTTGAAAGGTTTTCTGTGCATTGATGTTGTGGTGTTCAGAAAAGATGAGGTTTCGCCGCCACACGACCCTAGACTTTTAGATGTTTTATCTAGATTATAGCCTGCTTTCAACTAGTCTTGGGCCCCTCGCCAGTCAGTTTTAATCAACAGTGCGACAATGCTGGTTTCGCCGTTTTGGCGCTTTAACAAAAGAAAAAAAAGAAGAACGAGAAGAAGAATCATGTGTTACTGTGAAGTGGGGTTCATGATGAACCCCGTTTTTCTTTTTTCAAATTTTATTGATTTGTTATTTTGTATCGAAATTTTAAATATGAATATAAAAAGCGTAACAACAATATTTTTGGGGTTCTAAATAAAGTATTTATTGTTGCTCTATTCTCTTGTAAAAAGAAATAACTTAGGAATTTTCTCTTCATATACATTGTATATTACCTCAATACATTTTATTAATATATTGGTAGAACGATGAGGCCCAAAACCGCATCAGCACACACACATGTATACTGATAAGCATAAGAAACCTTTGTTCAATAAAACCAATCTGCTTTGAGCATATGTTAGTTTTATGGGAATAGTGACCTCCAAGACTATAATATCTGAGGTTTGGACGTCTGGATTCCTCACATAAAACTTGCATGCGCCTAAGGCTGAGAATGAGCTTCTGTAATCAGCCTTCATCTGTCGTTCCTCTGTGTGTTGTCTGTAAACCTTTCCGAAAACCATTGGTACATATTTGAATAAAATACACAGGGGTAGTCCCAATAATGCCTTCTACCAAAATTGTACTTGTAAATAAACCTGCCCCGCCTAACAAAAGGGCGGCCAGAGCTCTAGATAAGCAATCTTTTAAGCAACATCTCGCGAACCACTGGTCCAAATTCAAAATAATTTCACAGAAGTGTTTCGAATAATGCTCCTTACCAAAATTGTACAAAAGAGTCTGCTTTGCTGGACAAAATGGCTGCTGGAGGTCTAGATTAGAAATCTTTTTAACAGCATCTCCTAAACCAATGGTCCAAATTCATTATCCTGTCACATAAATGTTCCTCATAACGAACTCTTAAATTTTTGCTGCCAAAGCAAAAGATGGTTCGTTTTTAAACATCTTCTCTTCATGAATCAGATCTAAGATGAGCGATACCTACGGTATTGTGTACATTATTTTCAGCCATATAGAGAGGGATATAGAATTGGAATTCAGTCCATTCTTCATTCCGTCTTTCAATCCGTCGTTCAGTCTATAACACTTAATCTGATTGCGTGTTTTATTATGCAGCATTAGATGTCCTTTCTAATTTTTCAATCACCTTGGTGAGAAAGAGAGGGCTGATGGCGTTACTCTAATTGACTGCCTGGTGTCTCGTGACTGTTGGTGTTTCAATGGCTCTTTCTCATGGTGATTATGTGTTTCTCGATCATACACAATTTTTTTCTTGTGTGCTTGTAGATTTACCCTGTGTGCCTGTTGAAATGTCTGTAGTATAAATCACTAAAAACAAACCTCAACTTGAGTCGCTTTCCTCACTCTCAGAATTACTTTCAGCAAGATTGATGACAACAGACTCAATTGTGCGTTCAGCAACAAGATCAGTCTTCCAGTAATTCTCTTCTATCTGCATAACATGGTCTTCACATCTTGACCACAAATCTTGTGTGAATTTTCCAAAAGCAGCATTTATCAGTACTTTCACGTCAGCCATTTTGAAAGTACAATTGTTTCTACCTACAAAGTTCTTGCAATTAGCCCATATTAATTCAATCGGATTTAACTCACAACGCAAAACAAAGTGACCTTGTTTTGCCGGCAAGCAAATCTGTTTTAAGTACTAGTCTTGGCTTTCTTGCTTAAATAATATTTAGCAAATCAATGCATTTACTCAAAGGAGGAAATGGAATAGATCTTTCATTCAACCAATCTACCATTACTTGTTTTCTACTATTGGATGTTGGAGCAACGGTTTCCTCCACCCTTATTTTATGATAAGAAGCGTTATCAATAATTATAACACTCGGCTTGGAGGAGCTGGTGCACCCACCAATCTAAGAATACAACACCATTCATTTCTTTGTGGTAATTACCCTCACCAGACTGGGCTTTAAATACCAAGTCACACCCAGGCAATAACCCTTTTTTCTGCAGCCTTCATGCAGCACAACGTATCGTGCGCCTTTCCCAGCTGGATACTGAGGGAGTTCAGACTCATCCTCTGGTAACCACCCATACTTAGACCTGTGGTTTTGGTTCACCGGGTCTCACCCAGATAAACCACTTGAAACCCCGCCTGTCCGAAATCCATTAATTTCCGCAGGTAGTTACATCTGTCAGAGAAGATTTGCTGGGTTTCTTTGACATAATGTTTTTCCCCTCTTGTGGAAAGAAAACCCAAGCTCATTCAAAGCTATAGCTAGCTTGCACTTTAAAATCAACTATCGAATCCTTAATTATATCTTTAATTTTTGCAAGAGTTGGAGGAACCCTCTCACTAGGCAAATACTGTTCGCCCTACTATTCAGTATTTTTTCGCGCAAAATTCGCTAATCATATTTTTCGCCAAAATTCGCTTATCAATACCAATGATCATTCCGCTATTCGGTGAAATTATTCTAAAAAATCGCTAATCATTACATTTTCATTAATTCGCTAATTGTTAAATTTTAGGGCCATAATTCGCTAATCAGTAAACCCCATCGACACCCTTATACATATCCCAGAAATTGCATGTGGTTTGTTATTCAAATGATGACGCTATGAATCATATATGTCCTGTAGACATGCACAGAAAAGGTGAGTTGTTTAAAAGGCCACCCCCAAAAGGTTGCAAAGCGTGAGCTTTACAAAAATTTTGCAGACCCACCTGTTACTGCAACAATAAACCAACTGATTCATCTACATGTCAGATAAAGACTATTCAAAGGACCTCTGACGGTGGTAATGGGAATCACAGTGTATCGCTGCCTATAATTTTGCTAAAAAATAAAGTCTATCAAATGCTTCCATCTTCATATATAAGCTCGCTTGTGGTCTCTATTCTATGATTTTGCATTTGATTTCCCATTTTCATGAATGTACGGCTTTATTTTGGGGCTAAAATGGTCACTTTTTGCATTATATATATAGGGAATAGAAAAATATTTTTAAAACATCATTCCCCCCCCCCCCGAGTTCCAACTAGTCCTTTTGCACGTAAGTGTGTTCTCATATTTTACATAATATATGTGAAAAGCTAGCTGGAACTCGGGGGGGGGGGGGGGAATGATATCCCACAGCCCAAAATGTGACGTCTGGGCGAGCCCGAACATTAGCATTTTGATTTTTGGTGTGATCTTTTAAAAATCTTTATTTCCAGTATGATGAAATAATAATTACAAGTAAGCTTCCTTTTCATAACCCATTAGTCATGAATATTACAACGTTTTTAGCATATTTTTCTTTAGATTATGAAAATTGTCCTTTTACAAAATTCAGTTGGTAGATTATTTTGCACATATACTGTATCTACCCAATACACATAAACTACATGGCCCTTGACTAGGTGTACTTTACGCACGGGTGAATGGTTATAGTGCATTGCTGCATAATATTGCACCAGGTAAATACCTTGTCATCAAGGTTGAATATGGACTACAGTTGCACTTCAAAATATTTCTTAACAAATCAGATAGAAAAAAACAACAACAACGATAATCATTAAAATGCTCATGATTTTGGACTTTAAAATACTTTGTATATGATTTGTAATCGAGTATTGATGAAATAATGCCCTTACACGTGAAAATGATTGTTTTCTAAATGTTTTGGTGAAGTCAAATTGTGCAACCCCTTCCCCCTTTGGTAGCGTCTCCTGTTTTGTTGTAGAGGTCTGCCTGTCTAGTTATAACCTTAATTCGTTCCTAATACATCAAGCGTTCTATTCAAAAGGATACCAGTGATCTCTTATGCATAGGGAAGTTTTGGGAAGCATCTGAAAAATAGGCAGATACCCTATCAAAGTGTCAGAGGTCCTTCTATATAATATACAAAATAAATAAAGCAACCTTCTACTGACCCATGAATTCAGGTACTTATCAGCAGCCTTATATTGACCTGATAAGGTCTGACTCTCCTAATCCTAATGTGTCTGATATGTCCTAATATATGACTTAAAATCAACCATAACGTTTTACACCAGCAGCCAACCTGGTAGTGACAGAATAATCTTTTATGAATTAAGAAGCAACTAAAATACTGAGCATAATTCTGGGGCACACTTCACAGGAGCGGACGATATTGATTGTAATACTTGCCCCATTTGTGAACAGCTAAGAGTAGGGCCCTACCAGTTTGCTGTTGGTGGCTTTCTCTATAACTCAAAGGGGGTGGTCTGTAGAATGAGTCAACACGTTTCTTCGGCCTCTTTGACTGGGTAAATGGAGGGCTCTAATTGGCTAAGCCCGAGGAAGCTGAAAATGTAAAAAAAATACTTCTTATATCTTAGTTCTATAGTATCGTTCTGATGCTAACCATGAGTCCATTACCTTATCTCCTTTATAATATATTCCTGGAAGGCAGTTGCTAAACTGGTCAATCGGGCAGATTTTATAGAAGTATACCTTCTACGTATCTCTAACATGGAGGTGGGCAATTCACTCCATTAAGCATACCCCAGAGAGTCCCTACCACCTTGTCGTGGTCTCCCGGGCTCACTTCTCACTAGTGGACGATCTTCATTGTAATACATGTCCCCTTTTGTGAACAGCTAAGAGTAGGGCCCGTCAGTTTGCCGTGGGTTGCTTTCTCAGTAACAAAAAGGGGATAGTCTGGAGAATTAGAGCATACAGAATATGGCCTTTAATAAACTCTGTATGACTCAACATGTCTCTTCGTCCTCTTTGACAGGGTAGACGGAAACATGGCCGGGTGTTTCTTATCGGCTTTGTCATGCTGATCCCCAGGATGCTATAAATGTAAAAAATACTTCTTATATCTTCAATCTATGGTATCGTTCTTATGCCAACTATGTGCCCATTATCTTATATTTTCGTTCGTTTATAAAACAATCCTGGAAGACAGTGATTAAACGGGTCAATTGTGCAGATTCTATTTGTGCAAGTATAGCTTCTATGTATCTCTAGCACTGGAGGTAGGAAATGGACTCAATTAAAGTGCTCCCTTGTTGGGCTCCACAGTGGGTGGGGAGCATGCAGGATGAATACTTCAATTAAACTCAATGGCTTAACATTCAGCGAAAAAAACGTCACAAACCAATTGCAGATACTGACTCTGGAAAACCGTAGCCAGCTTCTCAACCAACTCAACCAAGTTTGTCTACCTCAACAAAAAACCTTATGTACCCAGATTTTTAATAATCCATTCAGAAAAAGGAGAGACTATTTTTCTCTTTCTCCGTTTGTAGTACAAAAAACAATATTGAGCTTTGCAGGAGAACCAAAGAGCCTATCTAATGATCTTTTGATACATCGTGCTAAAAAATCACACGAAAAAGTCTTCTACAGATGAAGACGTTTTATGGTCTAAAATGCTCCGTAACACCACATTCTCTGGAGAGTCCCTACCACCTTGTCGCGGTCTCTGGGGCACACTTCACACAGGGGACGATATTGATTGTAATTATTGTCTCCTCTGGGCGTGCTAAGAGTAGGACCCACCAGTCTGCCGTGGGTGGCTTTCTCGTAACTCGAAGGGGATGGCCTGGAAGACTGAGAGCATGCAGAATATGGACGTTTATAAATTCTGTATGACTCAACACGTCTCTTTGGCCTCTTTGACGGGGTAGACTGAGGTGGAAACACGGCCCGGTGTTTCTAATCGGCTTTGTCATGCTGAGCCCCAGGATTCTGAAAATGTAAAAAAATATATTTCTTATATCTTCGTTCTATAGTATCGTTCTGATGCCAACCATGTGTCCATTATCTTAAACTTTCTTTCTTTTATAAAATAATCCTGGAAGGCAGTGGCTTAACGGGTCAATTGTGCAGATTCTATTTGTGCAAGTATACCTTCTATGTAACTCTAGCACTGGAGGTTGGAAAGCCACTCCATTAAAGTGCTCCCTTGTTGGGCTCCACGGTGGGTGGAGAGCATGGAGGATGAATCAAACAAACAAACTACATGGCTAAACAAAAAGCAAAAAAACGTCACATAGCAAATTCAGATACTGACTCTGAAAACTCGTACCTAGCTTCTCAACCAACTACTTCAAGTTCGTCTACCTCAACCAAAAAACCTTATGTACCCAGATTTTTAATAATCCATTCAGAAAAGGAAGATGAAAGTATTTCTTCTCTTTCTCCATTCCTTGTACATAAAACTATAATGAGTTTGACAGGTGAACCCAAAAGCATAAAAAATCTACGGTCTGGTGACCTTCTGATACAGTGTGCGAAGGAAAAACATGAGACAACTCTTCTTAATTTGAAGAACTTCTGCGGACTGAAATGCAAAGTGACCCCACATTCTTCCTTGAACATATCCAAGGGTATTGTTCGCTGTCCTGCCTTGAACAGGCAGACCTGCGAGCATATTCTGGAGTTCATGGGAGAACAGGGTGTCACAGATGTTCGTAGAATCAGTGTCTTCCGTGATGGAGCAAAGAAACCGACAAACACATTTGTATTCACGTTTAATTCACCAGTTTTACCATCAGTAGTCAAAATAGGTTTTATGCAAGTCAAAGTTGACGTATATATACCAAATCCACTTCGTTGTTATCAATGTCAAGTGTTTGGCCACCACGAGAACAAGTGTGGCAGACAGGCTATATGCGTCAACTGCAGTATGCCTGAGCATTGCCCAGTTGGCCAGTGTCAAAGACCAGCCAAGTGTGTAAACTGCTCAGGGGAACACCCTGCCAACTCTAAACAGTGCTCAGCTTGGGAGAAAGAGAAGAAAATACTTAAGATAAAATGTGAACAGAACATCTCGTTCCCAGAAGCTCGAAAACAATATGAGCAATTTTATGATACTAGATCATATGCAAGTGCTGTAAAACCAGCCACTTGCAACAAATCTACACAAACTGAAAACAAAACCACACAGACAGACGACAGCTTTGACGAATACTTAAAAAAACAAGAAAAATCACCATCAGAAAAAACACCCAAAGAAACACCTAAGGGAAAACAAGACAAAAATACTTCATCTCCTCGTCCAGGGCCAGCACTTAAGCCAGCAACCCTGGAAATGATGAAGAAGGAGGAGGAGAGGAAGAAAAAAGAAGAGAAAGACAAACTTAAAAAACAACAAAAAGAAGAAAGAAAACAGCAATGGCAAAAAGAACAAGCACAGAAAGAAAAAGAACAAATGGAAAAAGAAAAACAAGCTGAAATGAATCCATATTCTGTGTTTGCTGAAAAAGATGGCGAGGAGGTCATGGACGATGAGTCTGTGGTTTTCACAGAGCCATCTTCCAGTGATCACCTCCCTAAAGGCACACTGTCACGATTACCATTAACTTAAATAATGGAGGGTTTCAATCTAACCATTATTTTATTACCCCTTTTAATATTATTTTCAAGTATGGATTTTAAACATAAAATTATACAATGGAATTGTCGAGGTTTGAAACCTAATTATAATGAAGTATCATTATTGATTTCTGAATATAATCCGTCTGTATTTTGTTTTCAAGAGACATTTCTTAAACCAGATGATAACATATCATTAAAAGGTTTTAATGTACATAACTATGTTCATACTGATTGTCTGAGGCCCTCTGGTGGTGCCTCAATATTTGTAAAATCATCTTTCCCACAAAGAAAGATTGATTTACAGACAGAACTACAAGCAACTGCTGTTTCTGTCACTCTAGACAGAGAAATAACCATATGTTCTGTATATATTCCTCCATCCTTTTCTCTTAACTCCCAACACTTGGACAATTTACTGCAACAACTTCCTTCTCCGTATATCTTATTAGGTGACTTCAATGGTCACAATATCCTCTGGGGTGGTCAAAACAATGATTCCAGAGGTGAACTTATCGAAAATTTCATTACAAAGAATGACATTTGTATTATGAATGATAAGTCTTATACTTATCATTCTCCAAGTACAAAGTCTTTTACATCTATTGATCTTTCCTTCTGTCATCCATCACTGTTTCTTGATTATAATTGGTCTGTATGTGAAGATCAACACAATAGTGATCACTTCCCTATCATCATTGAACAGAACACTTTTTCCACTGAGGATCACAATCCAAAGTGGAAATTAAATAGAGCCAATTGGGATCTATTTAATACTCTGTGCACTGATAAATTGGTGCCAGAAAACTTCAAAGAATCTTCTGATCCTATAACTGATTTTACCTCTTCTCTTATCGAAATATCTAAAGAATGTATTCCTCAAACTTCGACAAATCCAACTAAAAGTAATCCATGGTACAATGACGACTGTAAAGAAGCAATTAAACAACGCAAACAAGCTTTATCTAAATTCAAAAGATCTCCAAATACCAACAATTTCAATGACATTAAAGTATTTAGAGCTAAAGCCCGTAGAACAATTAAACTTTCGAAGCGTAAGTCATGGAGATCTTATGTTTCTAAAATCAATCATAAAACACCTATTAAAAAGGTTTGGGATATGATAAGAAAAATCTCTGGAAAAAACAAATCCCCCAGTTACACACATTTAAACATGGTGGGTACTGACAGCAAAGCAACTTCAAAAACAGACATTGCTGACACTTTAGGAGAAACTTTTTGTCACAATTCATCATCATTCAAATACTCTGAATCCTTCAGAAAGATTAAAACCGAACAAGAAAAAGTTAAATTGAATTTTAAATCACAAAATAATGAAATTTATAACAAAGATTTTAATTTAGATGAATTAGTTGAAGCTATTCAACTATCACATGACTCAGCCACGGGTCCTGATGAGATCCACTATCAAATGCTTAAACATCTCCCAGAGAATTCTCTTGAAACCCTTTTGAATATATTTAATTACATTTGGACTACTGGTAAATTTCCAGAAGATTGGACCTTAGCAACCATAATCCCAATTCCCAAACCTGGGAAAGATCCTGCGGAACCTAATAATTATAGACCTATAGCTTTAACAAGTTGTCTATGTAAAACACTTGAAAGAATGATAAATAAAAGACTTACTTGGTTTTTAGAATCCAATAATCATATATCGCGGTTCCAGTCTGGTTTCAGATCTGACCGCAGTACAACTGATAATTTAGTTAGATTGGAAACCTTCATACGTGATGCCTTTATTAAAAAGGAACATGTAGTTGCTGTGTTTTTTGATTTGGAAAAAGCTTATGATACCACTTGGAGATATGGCATTTTAAAAGATATCCACAAACTAGGATTAAGAGGTAGACTTCCTACATTCATTGAAAACTTCCTTGCAGACCGCACCATGCAAGTCCGAGTTGGCTCCTCTCTGTCTGACTATTATGACCAGGAGCAAGGTGTACCTCAAGGAGGTGTTCTATCAACAACACTTTTTAGCATTAAAATTAATGATATTGTAAAATGTTTAGGTAATCTTACTGATTGCTCATTATATGTTGATGACTTCTGTATCTGTTATCGCTCAAAAAGCATGGCGACGATTGAACGCCAACTGCAACAAAATTTAAATAAGATTGAAAATTGGGCAACAAGCAATGGTTTTAAGTTTTCCAAATCAAAAACACAGTGTGTACATTTCTGTCAGTTGCGAAAGCAACATGATGATCCGGTTTTACATTTATATGGATCACCTATTCCAGTTGTTGAGGAATCTAAATTCCTTGGCATTTTATTTGATAGAAAACTCAGTTTTATACCCCATATTAAATATCTCAAAGCTAAATGTTTAAAAGCATTGAATCTTTTAAGAGTGCTTTCCCATACTTCTTGGGGTGCAGACCGAACTACACTTCTAAAGCTGTATCGGTCTCTAGTCCGGTCAAAATTAGACTATGGCTGTATCATATATGGCTCTGCACGAAAATCATATCTTCAAATGCTTGATCCTATACATAACCAAGGACTTAGATTAGCTTTAGGGGCTTTTAGAACTTCTCCTGTTGCTAGTCTCTATGTGGAAGCAGATGAACCATCACTATACTCACGAAGAGAGAAACTCTCTTTGCAATATGCTATAAGACTTGCTGCTAACCCATCAAATCCTGCTCATGAAGTTACATTCCCACCAAATTATGTTAATTTATATGAACAAAAACCTAAAGCTATTAAATCATTTGGCATCAGAATTTCACCACTCTTAGAATCTGCCAATATCAAACCACAAAATATTGAAAAACATTTTACACCAAATATTCCAGCTTGGTGTATGAAACGACCTGAAATACTTTTTGATTTACATTCCGGGAAAAAATCTGAATCAAATCCACACATATTAAAAGATGATTTCAAAAAAATGCAAAGTCGTTATAAGAATTACCAACAAATTTATACTGATGGGTCAAAGGAAGACTCAAAGGTTGGTTGTGCTGTTATATCAGACAACCATAGTAATATGCAACGTATACCTGACGATTCATCAATTTTCACTGCTGAAGCCAAAGCAATTGATCTAGCTTTAGAGTTCATTAGCACTTGTGATGCTAACAATAAATTTATTATATTTTCTGACTCGCTTTCTGTATTGAAAGCAATGAACCATACCAGTTCAAAGAATCCACAGATTCAGAAACTTTTAGAAAAATGTCATGAGCTTTTAGCTTATAAAGAAATTGTTCTCTGTTGGATTCCTAGTCATATAGGTATCCAAGGGAATGAGATGGTAGATAAGCAAGCAAAAACATCGCTTTCATTAGAACCAACTTCTTTTAAGATTCCATTTTCTAATTTTAAGCCATCTATCAATAAGTATATCTTGGAAGAATGGCAAACTTCATGGAACAACAGCATTGGAAATAAACTTCTTGACATAAAACCAACTATCGGTGAGCAACAATCAGTTGTTCGAAACATTAGAAAAGAAGAAGTCGTTTTGGCTCGACTCCGTTTAGGTCATACAAGAGTCACACATTCATACTTACTACTAGGTGAAGAGCAACCACACTGTGTTGGTTGCGATGCACCATTCACTGTACGTCACTTTCTTTTGGATTGTGGCGATTTTGCACAAGTAAGAAATAATTGTTTCCATGTTGATAACATGAAACAGTTATTTCAAGATATACATATTGATAGTATTATGACTTTTTTAAGACAAATAAATCTTTTTAACAAAATCTAATAAGTATTTTTAAAATCATGTTTTGTTTTACATTTTTATCAGACCATAATACAGACTAGTTAAAGTTATACTTTGTTCAGTCAGAGAACATGTACAGTTATCTGAATAGCTCTTTGAAACTGTCAGATATTGTACGTGGTCTCTTCTGTCAACAACCATATTATAACTAATTTTCATTATACAAACTCATCATCATCATTTCTTTTATTTAATCATACAAATTTTTACTATTTCTATTCACATCATGTTTAGTTTAATACCGCTTGACGCTAATGACCCACAAGGGTTGATGCGTCGTTAAGCACCAAACAAACAAACATAACACCACATTC
This sequence comes from Loripinus fragilis, assembly GCA_964019695.1. NCBI lineage: Eukaryota > Metazoa > Mollusca > Bivalvia > Lucinida > Lucinidae > Loripinus > Loripinus fragilis. The sequence goes on along the minus strand of OZ026529.1, from coordinate 61,980,322 downwards.
ATCCTAGAACGCATCAATGGGTATTATTTGCTGTCCAGCCATTAGCAGAGTGACAAACGATGATATTAAGGAAGGCTTGGCTGAACAGGGAGTTCCAGATGTCCATAGAATCACTGTCCTTCGAAATGTTATCATAAAACCAACAAACATATACTCAGAAGAAAAAGTTTAGTCAGTATTTATGTTTTCTCATAAAATCAACAATAATGCATATATATTTGTCAATTTTTTTACAGGAGTTGTATTATAGTAACTTTACATTTACCTGTTCATTGCGTAAAAAATAATGCCTCTATTAGACTGTATCAACCAAATTTCAAAATGCACAGTGTGCACGTGCTGCGGTAAACCGGCAGGGTTATTTTCTCATATACTGTTAGATATTGAAAGAGAGTTGTTCCTATTGCAATAAGCCGGAGAAAAATCAGTGCTAGTAAGCTTAATTCGCCGGTCAGGCTATCTACAAATTACAGAAATACCGCGTTTTGACGTCTTGAAACAGGTACACGTCTTGCTGACGTAACACGCAGTTTTGGATGCAGTGAACAAAGAATTTATTGTCTGCAAACACGTTTTCAACGGCCTGGTGGCAAAAATAATAAGCCTCCGTTGGGGAGACCACGGATGACGACGCCATTTGAAGCTCGGGTCATAGTGACGTCAACATGACGTAATCGCTTCATGGCCGCTTGGAAACTTCTAAAATTCCTTAGTCATGCAACAGATACGAGAATTTCCGTCTGTACTACCAGAAATCGTCTGAGGGGCGCTAGACTGATTTTTGAGTTATGAAATTTGAAATTTAGTATTGACCATTTTGTGTATTTTTGATGAAAAAAATGGGTATATTTGCGGAATGTTTTGTTGAAAATGTTCACATTTGTAAGACATTACATGAATTTTATTTTTAGAAAGGTTTTTGTCAATATTGAGACCGTCTTACAAAATTATTGCACACAGTGTCTGTACTGACTAAACTTTTTCTTCTGAGTATATTTGTTCCTACATTTAATTCACCAAACTTACCCATAGTTCTTTAAATAGGCTTCATACAAGTAAAAGTAGATGTCTATATACCAAACTAACTTAGATGTTAAAATTCCCAAGTGTTTGGTCACCACGAAAACAAGTGTGGTAAACATGTACAGCCAAATGTGTCAACTGCTTATGTGATCACCCTGCAAACTCCAAACAATGTCCACAATGAGAGAAAGAGAAGCAAAACTCAAATAAAATGTGAAAACAACATATCATTTCCTGATGCTCGTAAACAATACAAGCGATTTTACACAGGTCAATCTATGCAAGTGCTGGAAAACCAATCCTTGCATCAAATCAACTCAAAAGGAAAACAAAGGCACGCAGACGGACAACAACTTTACAGAATATACACAGAAAAAACTACCAGAAAAAACACCAGATAAAGAAAAGGGTACACAAGGGCCAGACCTTGGAAATGATGAAGAGGAGAAGAAGAAAAGAGATGACAAAGAAAAACTCAAACAACAACAAAAAGAAGAAAAACGGCAAAAATATCTAAAAGAACAAGCACAGAAAGAAAACAAACAAGCACAAAAGGCAAAACAGGCTGAACAGAATCCATATTCTGTGTTCCTCCCTAAAGGCACATTGCCATGATTACCTATAAACTAGATAATGGAGGGTTTCAATCTAACCATTATTTTATTCGTAGCGCAGTCGGTAGCGTGTCTGGCTACAGATGCGTGTCTGACTGCAGATCCAGGGGTCGCGAGTTGGATCCCAGCCCGGTACCATACTTTCGTGGAGATTGATCATGAAATAATTTCTACGGTCATTCTCCTCTCTTCCACTGATTTATTCAAGAATGGTTGTTGTCAGTTATAAGCGAAAGTATGTGCACAAATTACTGGTTAACCCCTTGCTCAAGCCTGCCCAGGAAAAATTGTGGTTAAGTGAACTGACCGTCCCCCAATGACCATAGCTGTTGACATGGGACGTAAAGCAACAAAAACAACAACAACAACATTATTTTATTACTCCTTTTAATATAATTTTAATTAGGGCTTTTAAACATAAAATTATACATGATTTGAAACCTAATTATAATGAAGTATTGATTTCTGAATATAATCCATCTGTTTTTCTTTCAAGAGACACTTCTTAAACCAGACGATAACCTCTTGTAAAAAGGTGTTAATACATATAACTATGTTTATACTGATTGTCTGGGGCCCTCTGGTGGTACCTCAATATTTGTAAAATCATCTAAAGATTGATTTACAAACAGAACTACAAGCAACTGCTGGTTCTGTCACTCTAGAAAAAGAAATAATTATATGTTCATTATATATTCCTCCATCCTTTTTTGGACAATTTACTGAAACAACTTCCTTCTTGGTATATCATATTAGGCGACTTCAATGGTCACAATATCCTCTGGGGTGGTCTACACAATGATTCCAGAGGTGAACTTATCGAAAATTTCATTACAAAGAATGACATATGTATTATGAATGATAAGTCTTATAAGTACAGTCTCTTACATCCATTGATCTTCCCTTCTGTCACCCATCAATTATTCCTAAATAGTAAGTGAGTATGATCAGGAAATACCACAATCACAAACTGCAGACAACCCCGTGGCACCGTGAGGAAGAGCCGCTCAACCATCACGAGACACCAGGAAGACAAATTAAGCAAAGCTAAACCTGGTAAAGATCCTGCGGAACCTAATAGTTATAGACCTGTAGCTTTGACAAGTTGTCTATGTAAAACACTTGAAATAATGTTTAATAAAAGACTTACTTGGTTTTTAAAATCTAATAATCATATATCGTGGTTCCAGTCTGGTTTCAGATCTGACCTCAGTATAACTGATAATTTAGTTAGATTGGAAACCTTCATACGTGATGCCTTTATGTAGTCGCTGTGTTTTTTTATTTGGCATTTTAAAAGATATCCACAAACTAGGATTAAGAGGTAGACTTCCTACGTTCATTGAAAACTTCCTTGCAGACCGCACCATGCAAGTCCAAAATGTCTCCTCTCTGTCTGACCATTATGACCAGGAGCAAGGTGTACCTCAAGGGGGCGTTTTGTGTACAATACTTTTTTTAGTATCAAAATTAATGATATTGTGAAATGTTTAGGTAATCCTACTGATTGCTCATTGTACGTTGATGACTTCTCTACCTGTTATCCCTCAAAAAGCATGGGGACGATTGAACGTCAACTGCAACAAAATGTGAATAGGATTGAAAATTGGGCAAAAAGCAATGGCTTTAAGTTTTCCAAATCAAAATTACAGTGGGTACATTTCTGTCAGTTGCGCAAGCAACATGATTATCCTTTTTACATTTATATGGATCACCTATTCCATTTGTTGAGGAATCTAAATTCCTTGGCATTATTTTAATAGAAAACTCAGTTTTATACCCCAAATTAAATATCTCAAGCTAAATGTTTAAAAGCATTGAAGCTTTTTAAAAGTGCTTTTCCAGCTTCTTGGGGTGCAGACCAAACTGCTGTACACTTCTAAAGCTTTATCGGTCTCTAGTAGGGTTAAAATTAGACTATGACTGTATTATATATGGCTCTGCACGAAAGTCATATCTTCAAATGCTTGATCCTATACATAATCAAGGACTAAGGTTAGCTTTAGGAGCTTTTAGAACTCCTCCAGTTGCTAGTCTCTATGTGGAAGCAGATGAACCACCACTATACTCACAAAGAGAGAAACTCTCTTTGCAATATGCTATAAGACCTGCTGCTAACCCATCAAATCCTGCTCATGAAGTAATATTCCCACCAAATTATGTTGAATGATATGAACAAAACCCTACAGCTATTAAATCATTTGGCATCAGAATTTCACCACTCTTAGAATCTGCCAATATAAAACCACAAAATGGTGGAAAACATTTTACACCAATTATTCCAGCTTGGTGTGTGAACAACCTGAAAAACTTTTCAATTTACACTCTGGGAAAAATCTGAATCAAATCCACACATATAAAAAGATGATTCAAGAAGGCTGCAAAGTCGTTATAAGAATGATCAACAAGTTTATACTGATGGGTCAAAGGAAGACTCAAAGGTTGGTTGTGCTGTTATATTAGGCAACAATATTAATATGCAACTTATACCTGACAATTCATCATTTTTTACTGCTGAAGCCAAACAGTTTGATCTAGCTTTAGGTTTCATTAGAACTTGTGACACTAACAATACATTCATTATATTTCTGACTCGCTTTCGGTATTGAAAGCTATGAACCATACGAGTTCAAAGAATCCACAGATTCAGAAACGTTTAGAAAAATGTCACAAGCTTTTAGCAAATAAAGAAATTGTTCTCTGTTGGATTCCTAGTAATATAGGTATCCTAGGGAATGAGATGGTAGATAAGCAAGCAAAAACATTGCTTGCATTAGAACTAACTTCTTTAAGACTCAATTTTCTAATTTTAAGCCATCTATCAATAAATATATATTGGATCAATGGCAAACTTCATGGAATAACAGCATTGGAAATAAACTTCTTGAAATAAAACCAACCATTGGTGAACATCAGACAGTTGTTCAACACATTAGAAAAGAAGTTGTTTTGCCTAAACCCCGTTTAGGTCATACAAGAGTCACATATTCATACTTACTACTAGATGCAGAGCAGTCGAAATTTGTTGGGTGCGATGCACCATTCACTGTTTATTTCAAGATATACATATTGATAGTATTATGTTGTTTTTTAAAAGAAATACATCTTTTAAACAAAATTTACTTCTGTTATTTTTTTAATTGTGTATTGTTTTATATTTGCATCAGATTTAACATGCTATATATTTTTACATCTTGATAAGCAGTATCTTTGTACCATTATCCATCCAAATCATGTTTAATTTAATACTGTCTGACACTAATGACCCACAAGGGTTGATGCATCGTTAAGCATCAAACATGCAAACAAAACCAGTCTTATACTGACCTGATTTGGTAATCTAATCTAATTTGCAATTTGAATCCACTAAAAAAAATAAAATAATATCAACTTATACTGTATAGTCTACTAAAAAATTCCAGGGGACTGGGCAAAACATGTCCAGTTATCAGTAGTTTGAGGTAACCAATTCATGACGTAATAGCTGCAAAAGTTAAATAAATCAAATAAAGTTCAACTCATATATCAATAGATCTCCATCAGAAGCTGCTACATTAACGAGTTGGCGCCAAAAATAGCCAGGGGGGTACTCTGATATTTTAATACATGTGTACGTAGGCGTTGGTCATTTTTTTGGCTTAAAAATTTTGACTTTCAATATTTTGGGGGGTTTTCAGAAAAATAAATATTTTTTGGGGTATTAAGATTTTGTGGATTTTTTTTTTTTTGGGGGGGGGCATCACAAAATTTGACTATATTTAGGCGGAGGAAATTTCTATGCATTATATGTTGTGTTTGTGTTTAATGTCCCCCCAACAGCTAAGGTCATATGGAGACGGGGCCTCCGCTTAAAGTCTCATCCGACAGAGTGGTGAAGCCAGGAATCGAACCTGAGACCCCTGGTTTACAAGGCAAGCAGTTTATCCACTACTCCACAGCGGCTCCTCTATCAATGCATTTTAGGGTGTTTTCTTAGGTAAGGTACAGAATAAGGGATATTTTTTTGGGTGCTAAAATTTCAAATAATTTTTGGGGTGCTTGAAATGATGCTGGGCCTGAGCCTACGTATGAAGAAAAAATGAGAATACCCCCCCCCCCCACCCCCCGGGCAAAAATCAAGCAATGGTAGGAATGAAATAGAAAGAAAGAATATGTTGTATACTTTTATAAGCATCATTAACAAAAACATCAACAAATACCAATAGTATAGTGATCATAAAATTGTCGTTCATCCGTAATGAAGAAAGATAAGCATGCAAACCTATTACGTAGAATCAGTATCAAACAGCATTGATTCAATGTCATTGAATCAAAGTTACTTCTACGGTTCAACGGTGTGTGTCTGCAAGCAAGCAAATAAAACCTCAGTTTCATAATATTCATACCCTAAAAAAGTTTGTGAGCTGAGCCTGATCTGCACAATATCTTCTCAAGTCAATCTTGATGAGATGACTCGTATAAGCTTACGCTTACTGTCAAATCCCTTTCATTCAAATGCCTTGTTATATTATGTGTGCTTTGCTTATTGTATAAAAGAGAAGGAATAAAATATGTTTAAAAGTAAGTAAGGTTGCAAAGATCAGGAATCGATACAATCAAGTGCCACACCTGACCCAGGATACCAATGGGAAAGTGACAAACTCACAGAAGACACCACAAACGAGAGCCAAGAGGTCAGCCCTTTCCCAGCAGGTGACCACGAAGCACATATAAACAGACGCGCACAAAACATAGCAAACACAAGACAGAACAAAAACATAAAAGATCCACAAAAGAAGTACCGCCTTGGAACGGTCAGTAAAATACTATACTGGAGGGCTTAAACCAGTTTCACGGCGCCAACCTCACCCTTAATTCTAATGTGGACCAGGACATATTTGGGAAAGTGACAAAACACAACAAACAAGATAGCCAAGAGGTCAGCCCTTTCCCAGTAGGTGACCAAAAAGCTACAAGGAACAGACACATTACAACACACACCAACATGAAGCATAACTAACAAAATTGATCCACAAAAGAAGCACCGCCTTGGAACGGTCAGTAAAAATACTTTTACTGGAGGGTTTAAACCGGTTTAACGGCGCCAACCTCACCCTTAATTCAGATGTGGATCAAGACACATAGATATTTGGTTTGCATGAAAGACCCCTAACTTATCAATGCATCATCTCCTAAAACATATAAATCAAGATATAACAAGGAGATAAAGCAAGGATAAGGACTCAACAGTAAATTAAACTGAATACCGGAGCAAAAGAAATCCAATAGGCAAACCCCGGTGGGCCCGACAAACAGCCAAAGCATCAGGCCCCTACCATCTCATCAATAGATAAGTCTTTAAGTCGGAACCATCATAGAGTCTGAAGTCCGACCCACCGGCGTGCAATTAAAGAGGAAAGCAAAGCTGCCAACTGTGATTGGGTTGACTACCAAGCATGCAGTCTGTTGCAATACATTAATGTTATAGCCAATCTTTTTATAATGGGAAATTATTTTAATAAACTGCGCTGAAAAATTATTAGAGCCAACAATCTTCTTCAACTTATACACCAAGTCACCATAGAAATCAGGTTCCGAAAGTCCTTGGCGCAAGAGAGATTTAAGTCCAACTTGGAATTTAGAAATCAAATCTTTGAAATGCACCTGTCTATGTCGCTCCGTCTGCAGATCATATTATCTAAACCTGCTGTCCCTGGGGATAAGCTTGTAGCGTATCACATGCAAAATCGCCATGTCAATGGTTGGAAGCTCGACGTGTGTATCGTCTGTCACATTGTCACAGGTTGGAACATCATCGTCAATCTCAACAAACGTGGTCGTTGTTGAAGCACTGCCTACGAGTCTGGCAAATGATAGGTCATCTAGGAGTCTTCGTTGTCGATGGGTGTCTCGTTCTGGTTGGTGTCGTCTTGGATCTTAAAGCCAGCATGATGGTATCAGTTGGCGATTGTCTGTGTTGATACACTGCGTCAAGCATGTTGCAAAAACTGAAGCTAGGACATCGAGAATGTTGATCTTTACTTCTTTTCTGTTTATAGCTCTTAGATGTTTCACGATCACTTGCTTTCTGTAATGGTGCTTGAGAGCCCAGATCACTCCTTGGCCTATGGGTTGTGAACGGCTCTTTGTGTTCTGTGGTCAGAAAACCAGCTTGACAGCCTTGAGCTTTGGGTGAGCAGGGCAGCTGTCGACGATCAAGGCTACTCTGCAATGCTGGCAGTGACACTTCATGTCTAACTTTTTTTATCAATCCTGTAAAGATTTCGCCAGGCTTTGGCGTTGGAATCGTACTCTGTTGACAGCAATATCACTTGCTTAAAGCAGCGAGGCTTAGCAGCTTTCCCCAAGACAAACAATGGCACCTTGTATGTACCACTGATATTGGCGCAAACAAGCGTAGTAATTCTTTCTTTTGACTGTTTGCTGCCATGACAGTCTACAGTCTTAAACTCTTATGTTCTGCCGGGCATCAGCCAGAATAACAGACCAGTCTCATTAGCATTATAGATATCATCATGTTGGTATTCTTTCTAGATGACAGAAAAAGTCCTATGCTACTCTTCCATCTGATCGCTAGTCAGATCAACGGATCTCCTCACCACAGACCTTTTTGAAGGAGATTCTGTGCCTCTCCTTAAACCTTTCTAACCAGCTGCTCAAAATCTTAAACTGCACATGGGGCACACCCAGGACTCAGCAAGGGCGCCTGCTTTCTCCATCAGAAACGGACCAGAAATGGGGACATTGACGTCTCATGCTGACTTGAACCACTTTAGCAGTGCTTCCTCTACTCCTGGATAGACAGCAGGATGACGCAGTTTACTGTAGTCCCCTTTGAAATAAGAGTTCTCGATCTCATCATACTTCATCCAAGTCCCAAAGGGTACTGGATGCTTATTTGTATTGCTCTTTAATCTGCTTCCTCGTCTGTTGACCCTTCTCTACTTCCATCAGGACTTCGTACTTGATCTTTAAAGTGGCATCAAGTTTTCTCTTCATCCCTCTTTTAGAAGTGAGTGATCTAGCTATATCCCCTGGTATGTGATCCGGGTCCTTCACTTAATTGCCCAGCCAAAGAGGTAGGGCTAGCCAATATAACTATCCACACAGACATACTGTGTCCTTCATTAGAATGCTTGGTTGCAACAGTAAGCGACATCATTAAAGGTTATTTTCAATCCAATACTGACCCAGTCATCAGACATGTTATATACAGGTATGGAAACTCAAGATAATGCTCAAATATGACACTGATTATTAGAAGACTATCTCATGCTATCAAAATAATTAACCATCTTTTGAACTTGTTAAAGGTGTTCACTGTTAACCAACAATAGTTCAAGTGAGCATGTTGCTGGTCGGTGAACTTTTAGAATGATTATAGCTAATTGGCAATTAGATCCCACGCGGTGACTGTGTAATGTTTGTTTACAAGTCAATCACACAATTTTCGGACTACTTGTGCATACAATGGATTAATTGGCTACACAATCGGCTGAAAAGGTAAGATCAAACCGTTGAGCGTATCTGCTATTTTCTTATAAAATGGAATCGAGTTAGGCACTGCAAAATTCACTAAAACTGATCAGCTGGACCAATGTTTCGTATGAGTTATATCAGTTATTGGCATAGCCATTGTCGAGATAAATGTTGTGGAATTGCAATAATATATAGGGAAAATATCTGGACTGGGCCGTCAGGTCAAGGTATATGATAGTTTTGAGTTATGCATTGTTGAGTTAACAAAGAGTCGATTGTATAATTACTTCAACCAGCAGCCTTGTTCTGCATACAACAATCACAAGCATCTTAACAACTGATTTTTACTGTCAATCAAACCAACATACCTAACTCAATCCGCATCTTCAAATACAGGTTTCATCATGGTGTGTCAATTTGATTAGAGTGTTTCTCCATGATGATACATTGTATTAGTTAGAAGGCCTCCATGCGAGCTGAACATTTCTTGTACTTCAATAACAGCAGTATCTAGGGCAAAGATTGGTACCAGTAAAATGCATTTAAGCCCCCCTGTGGCTTAGGCTGCTGTCCGTTCTAAGGCGGTGGTTCTGTAGTTGTTGACTTTTTGTTTATTGTTACTCCCTATGTGTGAGTCTGTAATTGTTCTATGTTTTGTTTTACGTTACTTTATGTCCATTTAATTATCATGATATGGCTTTGGTTAATTTCTACTTTTAGAAGGTTATTGTTTTGCGGTCTGAAAATTCTGAGTTCTCCTTATGTAGACCGTTTTAACTATCGCACATTCCGTTTATCGCACAAACCTTTTTCCCCATTACAAAGATAATGCAAACATATTTGAAACATATTTGAAATCAATAACAAACGTCTCTGCAACGTAAAGCGATTTTATGTCTTGCAATTATGACAAATCATGCTGAAGATATTTGCAGAATCTTTCACACCATGTCTCTTTCCAATGGGTAAAGCGGATAACGATAGTTATGCACGAAATAGATGACAAGATAACACTTTTCATCAGTTTTATTCACGTTATTGCAAACAATCAAACAAACAAGCATCACAGTTAGCTATACAAATAACAATTAGGCCGTCTATCCTTTCACCTACGTTGTAAATTACTTTCAACAAGACCGAAAAGTAAATTTTGAAACAAAAAAGCACATTTAGCTCCATGCAGCACAAACTTTTGAGAACACCATTTTATTACACTTTACTTCAGATTGTCTTTTGGGCCATACAGTTTAGCCAACCCTTTAGTAGCCCTGCCGTTGTTATGACTTACACACTGTAGTCGTCCCAAAGTTGTTTGATCAGTTGGTCTAGCCGTCAGTACCTCGGACGAATATCTCGATCCCCGTTGCCATTCGACACCAGATATGTAATGGTCTTCACCAGCTCACCTTCCTTCCTCAACACTGGCACCTGCTTGTAGAACGTGAGACCTCTGACCAGGTCCTGAGGTTATAAAACTTAAGTACAAGCTCAAACTCAAAATACAGCGCAATGATTGGCTGATTGCGGACACATGTCCGCAAGCAGCCAATCATTGCACTTTATTTTCAGTTTGAGAATGAACTCGAGTTTTATAACCTTGAGGCCAGCTGTTGCCGAGTCTGTGGTGACAGCCTGAAAATATACAAAGAGGAAAACAATATTAGAAAACGGAGAATCACAATGGTGTAAATTGCACAAAATATTTTAGTAATAAATATAACTACTCAATCCTAAACATGTTGGTAGTGGTTGTCAGCTCATTCATTAAAGTATTTGAAATTTTGACTAATCACGTTTTAAAGGTGTTTGCTTATGAGAGAGAGGGGGTGATAGCCAAAGCAGAAAATCATATGTACCTTCCACATCATTGTTGGTTCTGGCCATGCTCCCAAAGATACTCCATGACCGTACATGTACATCAAATATGGCATGATTCATCCATTGGCGGTCAATGTATGTCACTAGTCTTCTAAGTGGCTCACTGCTCAAGATTATGGAAGGTTGGCTGGACGTGGTTTGGCGGTAGGAAATGCAGAGCTTGTAGCTGACAGATATAGCTGTTAACATAATCTCGCTTGCTGTTAGCTAGTTTCAGTCCCAATTCTTGAACCTGTCTCCAGACTGATTGATTCCAGTGAAACACACAGCATTGAATGGTCACACCGGCAAAGATGTATCGCACAGCAAGCCAAGCAGCTGAAACAGAGAAAGAAAAACGTCTATTCAAATAAAATGCAAATGTTCTCGTTGATCCTTACAATACAGACAAAACATATGAAAATTGTTGTCGGTTTTAGTCATCTGATGCATATATTTGAAAGCATTTAAGAGTTAATGAAGCAGACAGCAAGTCCTGCAATTGAAACATATAAAATTCACCTGGTACAAGATGTATTGTGCTAATGCTTTACTTCCCAGTCAACAACCTTTCAGACGATTCGTGAAAATTTCCTTTCTACTCGTACTTCGGTTTATTCTGCTTATTACAATATCGGGTGTATAGTGCCCAACACGAGCGTATGGCACAAATTATCAACTGGGAGTGCTAGTTGACGAAAGAGTCTATATTTTCAATGAGTATGATTGTAGCGCATTTATTAGACCTTAAAGCAATATGAATGCAGACAAAACCTACCTAGCTCGAAATCCAAGACAAAACCCTCAACAGCTACTTCTCGTAGCGCTTCCTTCAACTTCATCAGAACCTGTACATAGTCTTCCTTCCCTCTTTGTGACATCAACTCAAATGCCAGAGGGACTTGTTTATCTTTGAATGAAGGTGTGGATCGACATTAGCTGTCCAGACTTGAAAGGGTCACCCATCGCCTGCGAGAAAACATAAAAGACATACAATAAAACTTGTCTTACACGGCCACTAAATAAGAAGACTAAAATTGTTTTTAAGACCCAGTATTGCTTAATGCAGATCAAAAGTATTGCAGAATGCTCCAATGACCTTCAATAAGCTACCATTTGCCAAGATCTTTGTTTTGTCTATTTATCGGTGGCCGCTTAACACAGTTTTACTGAATTATTTAACTGTATTATTTGTGTTTGGTTGTTCACTTCATATGAATTCTATTATACAGCCGTCACGAAGAATTGCACTGTTGTCACAGACGTCGGTTCGGCTTTACTTGTTCTGGCCGAAGTGTTATGGCAGAACGAAATTTCTTCTTCACTGGCTATGCCATATAAAGTAACTGTCAATCAGAATAGTACCAGTGTCAAAAAGTTCAATGACATTGAATAGCATAGCCTGATTTCTCAATTTTGCTCTCAAAATTAGGAGACCGAAAGTTTAATCCAACTGGTATATGCGATTAACGAGCTGGATTGGTGGCCTTGTTTATAGCTACTTGTGGTCCTCACTACTTGCCTCTACGTTTACATTATTTAATGATGTTGTGGACAACTTAATCAGGCATTTTCAGGTTTAATATGCTTCGAACGTAATTTTGCGTGTTCCTAGCAGTAAAACTTACTTGAGAGTGCATAATTTTAAGGAACGATTGTAGTTTGCGATCCGTATTTCCTGCTCTTGGCACTGGCATGTATTATCTGTGGGTGGCGAAGCATTTCCCAGTCATTATCACACGAGCCAAGCCTATGCTGGTTTCAAGCAATGTTTATCATTGGAGGAAACACTAAAGAAAAGGATAAAAGTTTTCATTGACTTTATATGACAATCCTTTTGTAAACAGAAACCTACTTTAAGAGGGATCGGGAGTGAAGTAGCAAATGTTGTATAAGCCATTTAGGATGGATGGCTATATAGATGAAATAGTTATTGCGTGTCTGTCTGCCTGTGCGCAGAGATAATTCACGAGTTTTAGCGAGTGGATTATCCTTCGTACATGTGGACAAACATGGTATAACTATTTTATACCACCTATATCAGTGTAGACCTTGCACATCACGAGATATTTCGTGCTAAAGTTGGTAAGGGTGGTATAAACCCCCAAAACAAACCCTTCAGCTTAGTTGATAATTGGACGGGCAGTATATTATCACAGTAGGTACTGGCAACTTAAATAATAATTACTCACACATTCTTGCATAAATTATTTTTTATTCATAATCAACACAAACATATATATGATAAAAAAAAAACATTTATAAAAACAGAACATGGGTATTTTGTTACAACCAGGAAATAACAGCAGCATGTGTTATGGTTATATATCTTTCAAAAGCTCGTACTTGCATGGAAATTTTCCTGTATAAACGAGAATTGCTTTTTTGTCAAGGAGACGGATACCTTTGGCCACATTGTTGCATGAACAACTTATACATCTTGCATAGATCACTTTACGCCCCAACAAACAGCTTTTGAGCAATCCGCAGCTTGCTTATCAGTCTTTTTAGAGTTACTCTTGGCTTGATACCAATTACATTGTTGTGACACGCTGGGTGAACTTTAGAAAACCCCAATTACATGAACATGAACTACAATTATCCGACTACAATATTTAGAAGTTGTGGAATAAAGTAATCTATGTGAGATGTATAAGTTCATATAACAATATGGCCAAAGGTATCCGTCTCCTTGACAAAAAAGCAATTCTTGTTTATACAGGAAATTATTTATGCAGGTAAGAGCTTTTGAAAGATATATCCCCTTATATTTTATTGGCCATATGCTACCCTATCAGCAGGTTATTTAACAAATATTAGATATTCACAAGAAGTTTCTGCTTATCATTAATGAACTAAAGGAGACTCAGAAATGAGTCTGGTTTGTGGATTTTTGCATAAGTGTGATCACTCATTACTAATAGAGACAAATCCATACACGCGACCTTAGCACAAACAAGGCTATAGATTGCCATGCACACCATGCAGTTTTGCATTTGGGAGCTTGAGCTGGTTGACCACATCAAAGACTATGCATAAGCCTTGTGGTATGAGGTGTTGGTTGGCCTGATACAGTTGTACGTGCAAGGTCCTCTATCAACTGTATAAGCTGTGTGTACACACGGAATCTGTGACTTATTTTCGGTGAAGTTGAAAAATAATGTTGAAATGATTCAAAACCGGTCGCCTTGTCCACCAAAATTGCGATGTTCGTACAATTAAGATACAATTTATCACTGGTATCCACCATGTGGTTACATTTGAAATGAAATGACCCTTTAACCGAAATGTAAAATTATATGTAGTGAGAACAACTTAACAAATAACACCTAAATTGGAGGGTTGTTAAAGAATGGAGTGGAGTAACACCACAAGGACACAAAAGGTCCCGTAGTTAAATATTTGCCAACATGTACCTGCTTACGGGTACCTAAAACATAAGTGCTCCTGTTGGTTTTCTTTTGAGTTGATTTGAGGGCGTTACTTGACAGGACTGAGTACCATCTTTAAATGTTATAATGTTTGATTTGGCCTTTCCCTTGTTTGTACAAAACTTTTTAACTTTGTGATTACACTTTTCTTGTGATATGTCAGTCCAGTAATCCATGTCTGCATAGTGATGTTGAAAAGTAGGAGCAAGTTTGAAATTTCCCGTATCTCTAATTGCTATCACTCTTTCAATTTCTTCGCCACTGACTATGCCATATAAAATTTTGATGAACTTTGGTAAGTCACTCGCCTTCCTTAAAGTTGCTGATTTCAAAATATGATTAGCACTTTCGGAATTATTGTTTGTCCAGTTTGGTTTGATTTTTCCATTGATAGATGGTTTGATGATGTGTGCGTCTAGCATCGGTAATGATATATTGTCGAAGTATTTCTTGAAAGTTTTCAGGTTTGTAGGTCGGTCATGTATATCTATTAAATTTTGAACTCCGGTAATTCTATTCACACATCTACATCCTTAGATTCTGTCAGTCCGTCTTTTCTGAATATACGATCAAGTATTGTCTGTCTGTCTTTAAACGCTATTTCTACCTCATCTTCCATTTAGCTGTTTGCATAAGACGTGTGTGCAGCCATGAAAAACAACGTTGGATTGCAGTCTTGGACGCAGCTTCTTCGTCACTTCCTACTGTGAGGTTGGAAATTTCTTCGTCCGTCAAATTGTTCGCAATATTGTGAAAGAATGAACTATATGCCTTTGTTGTGCTGCTTGTGTGTATAAATGTGGGTCCCAAATATAATGGATTGTCCATCGTCGATCGTCCAATTACGGATAGGTCTTTGTAGATTGTTGGGGTCACATGAAAATGGATGAGGTTGTTTGTTTTGTCGATTGATAATACAATTCCTTTTCTTTACAACAAAATATTTGTAAGTCCACAATTTGTCGGTCTGTGAATAACGTCACAACCGGATGGTTAGCATCGCTTATGTGTTTCACAGTTTTTACAAAGCTATGAGTTTTTTTTTGTCATTTCTCCCACCTTGGTTATATTTTCAGCTGCATTTGTCCCAGACACTTTTTTTCACGATTTATGAAATACTTTAAATTTCTGAGTTGCTTTTCATTTCTTTGTCTGTCGTGGTCATGCACAGCCTCTCTATTTACTTTTGGCACAACATTTTTACCGGTTCTTGTGCCAAAAGAGACCTCAGTTTTTTGTTCACTTTACATGTAGTTTGGAGGTAAATTTGATTTGCATCTTTTCCCTTTGCGGTCCCGTGAAACTTCCTCTCCGGGAAGTTCCTATGTATTCCACAACAGCGGTCATTACCGGTAGATTGTTCAAACAACTGAGTATCCTCCTGCGAAATTGCTATGGTTCTTGGGGGGGGGGGGGGTGCGTGGAAAATTTTGTAAAATCTGTGCACCCCTAAAACAGCTGATTTAGGCGGTTGTGGATCTAGTGGTATGAATTCTTTGTTTACTTTTTCACACGTTTTTCCGTCACATACTAATAATTATACAAAGATGTATACAACTTAACTGAGGTTAGTTTACCGCCTACTTCCGTAAATAAAGTTGCAGGTGAAGTGCCCAATTCCCAGGCTCCACAGTTATCCCAGAATTCTGAATCTCCTTGTTTTCATTCTGTTTGATGTTTTTTCATTGTTGATAAAATAAAACATTCCATCCTTTCGTCCTGTTGGAATCTCTTCCAGCAATGTATGGGGAGCCTTAAGTAAGTCCAGAATCGTCAATGTGTCCATAAACTTGTTACCTAGGGGACCAGAACTAAAATTTTCTTCATTCAATGATTTTGTCACGCTGGATTCCATTTCCTCATCCGAAGATTCTAAAGATATGTCAGGGCTTGACAGACCCTCCCTGGAATGCAAACTTTCTTCCTCAATTTTTTGCACTTGAAGTATTTCTTGCTCCCCTTTAAAATGGATAGATTTTGAGTTTGGGCTTCCCCAGGTAAATTACTGTTTGGAGACTTTAACCGTTTTTTACATAGCGGTATGTGAAGGTTTTCTTCAATTGGGTCTTCCATGCTCACTTCTGTTCAGTCGTGGGGCCAAAAATGCACAGTTTGGGGCCACTTACGATCCGACTTTACACTGGAGCGACTCTATTGCCTTGTTGTGGCCTCTGGGCACACTTCACACTGGGGATGATATTGATTGTAATACTTGTTCCCTGTGGGAGTGCCAAGAGTAGGGTCTCATCAGTTTGCCGTGGGTGGTTTTCACGGTAACTCCAAGGGGATGGTCTGGAGACTGAGAGCATGCAGAATATAGACGTTTATAAATTCTGTATGACTCCAAACCTCTCTTTGACGGGGTAGACTGAGTCGGAAACACGACCGGGTGTTTCTAATCGGCTTTGTCATGCTGAACTTCAGGATGCTGAAAATGTAAATAAATACTCCTTATATCTTCGTCCTATAGTATCGTTCTGATGCCAAACATGTGTCCATTATCTTATATTTTCTTTCTTTTATAAAATAATCCTTAAAGGCAGTGGCCAAACGGGTCAATTGGGCAGATTCTATTTGGTCAAATATACCTTCTATGATTCTCTAGCACTGGACGTCGGATATTCACTCCATTAAAGTGATCCCTTGTTAGGCTCCACGGTGGGTGGGGAGCATGGAGGATGAATCTTTCAACTAAACTATATGGCTAAACATTTAGCAAAAAAAAAACGTCCCATTTCAAATTCAGATACTGACTCTGAAAAAAATGTACCCAGCTTCTCAACCAACTAAATCAAGTTTGTCTGCCACAACTAAAAACCTTATGTACCCAGATTTTTAATAATCCATTCTAAAAAAGGAGATACTATTTCTTCTCTTTCTCCGTTTGTTGTACATAAAACAATAATGAGCATTGCAGGAGAACCAAAGAGCATAAAAAACATAAGGTCTGGTGATCTTTTGATACAATGTGCTAAAGAGTCACACGAAAAAAAGTCTACTACAGATGAAGACATTTTGTGGTCTACAATGCTCCGTAACACCATGTTCATCTCTGAATACATCAAAGGGTATTGTTTGCTGTCCAGCCTCGAGTAAAGTCACAAATGATGATATCAAGGAAGGTATGGCTGAACAGGGAGTTATGGATGTTCGTAGACTCACTGTACGTCGTGATGATATTATAAAACCAACTAACACATTTGTCCTCACATTTAATTCACCAAACTTACCTACAGTTGTTAAAATAGGCTTTATCCAAAATAAAGTAGATGTCTATATATCAAAACCACTTCGGTGTTACAATTGTCAAGTGTTTGGTCACCACGAAAACAAATATGGTAGACATGCCGTATGCTGCAACTGCTGTGGACCATCTGGCGTGTGTGACAAACCAGCCAATTGTGTCAACTGCTCAGGTGATAACCCTGCAAACTCCAAACAATGTCCACAATGGGAGCAGAGAAGAAAATACTTAAAATAAAATGTGAAAACAACATACGATTCCAAGATTCTCGTAAACAATACAAGCAATTTTACATAGGCCAACCCTATGCAAGTGCTGTAAAACCAAGCACTTGCACTAAATATACACAAACTGACGACAAAAGTACAAAAACAGACAACAACATTACAGAATACACCAAGGAAATGCAAGATAAAGCATCTCCTCATCCTGAGCCAGCCCTTAAGGTGGCGACCTTAGAAATGATGAGGAAAGATGAGCAGAAAAAGAAAAAAGAAGAGAAAGACAAACTCAAAAAACAATATAAAGAAGGAAGACGACAACAATATATAAAATAACAAGCACAGAAAGAAAAAGAACAAGCACAAAAAGCAAAACAAGCTGATAAGAATCAACATTCTGTGTTTGCTGAAAAAGATGAGGAGGAAGTCATGGACGATGATTCTGTGGGTTTTTTTACAGAGCAATCTTCCAGTGATAACCTCCCAAAAGGCACACTGTCACGAATACCATTAACTTAAATAATGGAAGGTTTCAATCTAACCGTGATTTTATTACCCAATTTAATATTATTTTCAAGTATGGATTTTAAACACAAAATATACAATGGAATTGTCAAGGTTTTAAACCTATTTATAATGAAGTATCTCGAGAAATTTCTTAAACCAGATGATAACATCTCGTTGAAAGGTTTTAATATAATATGACTATGTACCTACTGATTGTCTGAGACCCTCTGGTGCTGCCTCAATATTTGTAAATTCATCTTTCCCACAAAGAAAGATTGATTTACAAACAGAACTACAAGCAACTGCTGTTTCTGTTAATCTAGGCAGAGAAATAACCATATGTTCTGTATATATTCCTCCATCCTTTTCTCTTAACCCCCAACACTTAGATAATTTACTGAAACAACATCCTTCTCCGTTTATCATATTAGGTTTTCATCAGAAAAAATGGCCTTGAATTAAGCACAGATGAATCGTCCAAATGCGTATGAGTTATTATTTGCACATTGGAAACCCGTAAATGGATAGCTCTGACAAGACTGAGCGGGTGCGTCAATTCACTAGCTGTTCAAATGTGACAGTCCAATTTGAGAAGCCTGATAATATGCCGTTTCATTAGGGTCTACAATGTTCGACATGTATACCAATTATTTATGATGACTCAAGCGGAAAAAGAATGTGACAAACGGACTGGTGGACTAATGTTTTAAATAATAAACGTGTGCCAATATCAAAAGGCTCTATATAGATGCGCAGTGACGCCTAAGCCTTCGTCGGTCGCTTATTGGATATTACATACCACGATCTCATGTGCTTGCTCAAATAATAGGTTTGGAATGATATGCTAATGTTGGTTAACAGAACACAAAAAAGTTACGTCCATAAACTTTTAGTTTACACTTGAGGTTAATCGTTTTGAGGTCCGTAAAAAATTGAACACTCCTTGGCAGAACATGTATATCGTCGTTGGTATAGTTCTTCCAAAGACGCTCTTTTTCTCCTGTGGTCACGGAGGATCTATTCTTCTGTGACAAGTCCCGTAATCTCATATAGGCGGTCACTGGACATTTCGGCCCATAACAATTTCGGCCCATGTCAATTTCGGCCCATAACCAAATCGGCCTATACAATTTCGGCCCACAGGTATAATAATGTATAATTGGTATGTCTATCTATAATTGGTACAATTAGCTCGGCCTACGCGTAATTTTCTACACAAACATAATAATTAATAAGAATAGTCCGTTTTAATTGATTAGGACTTTGTATGTAAGAGAAGAGTTCCTCACATAGGCAACAGGCAGCAAAGGCTCGACGAGCCTGTGCATTTGCGCACTCTAGCCAGAGCGTTTCCTGCTCGCATATGAAGCGCAAGCGATTATTTCTTAATCCAATTATTCAGTTTAACTCACTGAAAAAGTTGTTTTTGCTAATGGAAAATATATATATTTGATTTATGATTATTTCTTCTAATCAAGATACCAGTCTAAACGTTTTCTAGTCTTTACTAGTTTGTAAAGTCACGATTTGTTTTCAGTTCGTTTTCTCAATATAACTCTATTTATCAATTTTAAATATTTTTAATAATATATAATTTCTTTTGCAGAAATCCATGTTGACAAAATTTAAGGGCCGAAATTGCTATGGGCCGAAATTGACATGGGCCGAAATTGACATGGGCCGATTTTGTTATTGGCCGAAATGACCCGGAACCATATAGGCCTACCGGCTACAAAAGCAAATATGCTGAATAACGATATTTTTAGTTAGATATAAAACTATTAGGGTAAAAACATCGAACTTCGGACACTTTTTCGCTGTGTCACTACTTCAGCACGGTTTGTGCTTTGCTCCAGACATGTCACCAGGTTAAATCTAGCTGGTAGCTACCAGACATGCTCGAATGACTTAGTAAAGCTGTATTTTCATTGGTTAATGCACTTAAATGTGTTTGATTAGCACTTAAAGTGACATAGGGTCGAACATGAAAATTCGGACGGCTATCGGGAAATTCGGACAGACCTAAAGGGAAAATCGGACAGTTGTTTCTTTTTACAAAATAAAGCTCTTTAAATGTTTTTATTCTGTCAAAAACAGTTAAGCACGTTTTATTTATCATATGAGTAAACTATTGTGGTCTTTTAAGATATCGATTTCATTTGCTTCTAAAATCAATTGCTGAAAAGTCAACCAGCATGCAAAGCTACAGAATCTTTTCAACCCGCAGTCAGCTCTTGCTCAATTATTGGGGTCCATGGTGATGCATTCCAGTCTTTAAATCGTTATACCAACAAGAATCTTAAATAATATTATCTAAAACGTAAACAGATGCAATGCATTTTATTTACAAACAGCTGGAAAGGAAAGAAAACTATATGAAAGGGTCAAAATCATCGCCTGAACGTCGTGTTTAATGGCGTGTCCGAAATTAAATTTCCTGAAGGGAAATACGGACACCCAATATTTTATCTTCATTTCGTTTCAAATCTATGTGAATATGCAAAAACAACCTTTCATTTCATAAATTTAACTATCCAAGATACTAGGGAGCAGAAATATGTCATTGTGCGTCAATATTCAACGATAAAAGATGGATTTTAAAATAGTTGTGACAAGCAACAAAACCATGTGCTCCCTAAACTGTGCGGAGCTGGAGGTCACCAGACTGGAATGGATATCTAATTGGTCGATTATAATGTGACGTGTTCCATTTTCACTGGTGGGAAGTGGGTACGACGATATTTTGTCTGTACAGTTAACCCGAAATAAGACTTCATCAATTGGTCGGGAGTCTAGAGAGGGACGTTATGTCAGGGGAGGTAGAATGGTGTCCGATTTTACATGTCCGTCCGAAATTCGATGTTTTTACCCTACATCTACATGTTATGTCGGCACAGTCACTTTGGACTTCTATGCGACGGTATTACAAGATCAATGCGTAACACAAGCCTTCCCGGATAGGGGTACGGATCCGTACCTCTAGCCACTGCCTTTTAAAAAAGTGGCTCGCAAACACGTACCAAAATTACCCCCAAGTTATCCACCCCGCCCCTGAGGGTGGACCATCGAAGAACACACGAGAAAGGTGTAAATACGTTTACTGAACGAGTATCGTACCAATAGCAACTTTCAATTAAAACCGAGCGAAAACAGCACAAATCTAAACCTTACTTTTTTAGGGGAAATGGCTGAAGATGACGAAAAAGGCTATCGGTGGGAGACAGAATACGAGAAGACATGGTAATTTAACTTTAATTTCTAACTGAATCCTTTTTATTGTCCATTTTAGAAGGTGTGATTCTAGTTTGCTGGAGGTCCAAATGTCGTACAGTTATCTAATTTCGTACGGTCCGTATATGGAATCATTAGTGAATTTACTGATAAGGGACAGTTTCAGTATCTCACAAACTTAAAGGGGCCTCAAGAGGGGACTTACCTGTATACAACACAATTTCTTTCACTAAGATAAAGGTCAATATTCCATCAGAAAATACTTAATCCCTCCACTTTATTGCCCCCTGTAACAGGTTTAGTTGATCATGATTTCTAAGTATAGACTTCGATCGAAGTATATACTAAGAAGGAAGTATTGAGATTGAATGAGGTTGATGATTATTTTCGTAGAGATACAGAGTTGCAAAATTATACTAAGACGGGGTGAAGAGGATCATAAACCCATTTATATTTCAAAATAATTTTCAATTTCTACCTTTGCATTTTCTTTATTTTGAAAAAAAGTGTTTTAAGGGTTTCTTTTGAGATGCCCCCTCAGATAAAACAGAAATACACACTCATGTCACGCTTGATGATTTTTCTCCTCACAGTGACATGGGGGACACCCTCAAAAATATCCTGAATGCATGTTTTTTCCTTAAAATGCAAAAATGCAGAGGTGAAAATTGAAAATTATTTTGAAATATAAAAGGTTTTATGATCCTCTTCACCCCTGTCTTAGTATAATTTTGCAACTCTGTATCTCTACGAAAATAATCATCAACCTCATTCAATCCCATTCAATCTCAATACTTCCTTCTAAGTATAACTTCGATCGAAGTATATACTTAGAAATCATGATCAACTGAACCTGTGTAAGGAAGTCGTAATCACCTCATAAAGATTAGCCTTTGATCTGTCCAGTATGACCCCTGGCGAGAATCATAATGAGTGGTACCAGTATTATTGCTAAATTTTCTAGGTCTTTAATTTAACGAATCAGGCCTGAAAACGGTCAGTTAACTCAATGATTTATTTTTAACATTTTATATAAATAAAGAATTAGAACTTGACGCATCTAGTTTTACTGATGTTGCAGTGGCGGTTCCAAGGGGTGCTTCAAACCTCAAATTTTAACAGGTCCGACGATGAACCGAAATCGCCAAGAAATCACCAGATACAAATAGGCAAAAATCACCATTTTATTGTTAATTTAATATCATGATATCTTAAGAATTAGTAAAATAAGCTTATTTCTTAAAAAATGTTATGCTTTAACTTACAAATTGTTGTTTATTTTATCAGGGAAACCTTAGAGGAAGATGCCAGTGGTTCCCTGCAGGCCAGTGTCGATGACATTGTATACAAGGTTAAACTTAGAGAGTATTGTTGTTTATTTTATCAGGGAAGCCCTAGAGGAAGATGCCAGTGGTTCCTTGCAGGCCAGTGTCGATGACATTGTATACAAGGCTAAACGTAGAAAACTTCTTGAGAAGATTACAAATGTTAGGCTCGGAATGGTAGGTTCTGCCTCAGGTTTAGATAAAAAAAACTCAGCTTAAAATTGTAAATATTTTCTTACCCATCAATTTCAACATATGTTTTGGGTGCTCAAAAGAACCGCCTCATTGAGGCGGTCCTTTTGAGAACCCACATTTTATGTTTCGCTTGAGAAATCAGAAAATTGATTTTTCGTTACACACTCTCCTTAACTAAAGTCCTGTACTGCCTTTAAAGTTTGGAAAATTATTAGATGTTCTATAAATATTTTTATCATATGACATTGCGTTTGGGAGTGAAATAAGGCCATGCAATAAAATTGATAAACCACTAGTGGTTTATAGATTTATGGGACAAGTTATGACGTCCATAACAACGTTGTGATCCTAATGACAAAATTCTTAACGTTTTTACGCCAGAAATGAGATTTCAAAGTATTTGTCATATGATAAATAGAATCTAACATTCGTGCTCTTGTATTATTGAATTTATTAAACTCGTTGCGAAAAAGAGATTAAATGCTCGGCAAGCCTCACATTTTATCTTTTTTCCCCAACTCGTTTAATAATTTCAATAAAACATGAGCACTCATGTTAGATCCTCTATTGAGCAGTGTATTTGCTGCAGATAATCAGGTGATATGCCATCAGTAATATGTATGCTGTTATTATAATTTTTCATGGTAACCTGATATTCAAAATTTTTATTTGGGGAGGAAAACGGTCGGAAATCAACATTTATGGCAATGTTCACAAGTCATTTTGTCCCCTAAATATCAACTGCCTTAATATAGATTTTTCTTGCACATCAGATTAAAGTTTCCGCTGTTTTTACACTGTGAGAAAATTCTATCTTACATACCCGGTACCCCGGTACCAACCCATGGTAAAGTTAAAAATCAAACCGCTGCACCTTGGTAGACAAGTGACGTCATCATGTTCTGTCTTAACTCAGCGTATTCAGGATTTTCTAGAAGCCTTTTTTAAAACATAACTAGAATGCACAGTCAATGTAGCACCATCTTGAATCCCCCCTGGCATCACCCAGGGGACAGAATGAAAATTCCATTTGACATGTTTTATATCTTTTATTTGTGAGAACACACAAAGCTTTGAAATTTAATGATATTTGACCTTTTGACCTCATCCCAAGGTCATCAGTGTGACCCTAGGTTGAAATTTTAGTTGTATCCTGTTCTACTCACCATCCCCTTTAATTTGATATGCCACAAGACCATGTTAGGAAAAATTAAATTTTTGCCCCAGCACTCCTAAGTCCTACCCCTGGGGCATGACCCAGGTGACAGAATGAAAATCCAGTTTGATATGTTGGTATAAAAATCTTTGTAATTGAAATTTAATAATATTTGACCCCTCCCCGCTCCAATCATGTAACTCACACACCAAATTTGGTTGGATTTCAACCAATGGTTTAGGAGGAAATAGCATAACGGACAGACAAACCGACTGATTGAAATTTTTGACCGCAAGCACCCCCAAGATCCACCCCTGAGGCATGACCCTGGGGACAAAATAAAACTCCTGTTTGATATGTTTTATATCTTTTATTTGTGAGAAGACCCACAAAGTTTGATATAAAAAAAAATCTTTGAAATTGACTTTGTATTAAATTGAAATTTAATGATGTTTGACCTTTTGACCCCTCCTGTGGGGCAAAAAAAATGTGCTGTTGAACGCCCCATTCATGTGAGTAACTGGCAATCCAAATTTGGTTGGATTTCGTCCAATGGTTTAGGAGGAGATAGCATAACGTACAGACATACAGAGGCTATTACAATATCCCCTTCTCTTTTAAAAACATGGGGATACAAATTTGGTGTTTAGTGGTGAGCAAGAAAAAGAATCTAATATTTTTGTGAGGATGGGATAGAAAAATCATCTCTCGCAATCACTGTTTGGCATCACTCAGCACATGATGCTAATCAATGATTCTTGGGACAGATATTCCTATCACACTCCTGGTAGCTTCTTGTGAGATTTTGCTTCATAATTACAGATGCGACATTTGTTTCTGGTGATTGATATGTCAACAGCTATGGAA
Organism: Loripinus fragilis; assembly: GCA_964019695.1. Classification (NCBI taxonomy): domain Eukaryota; kingdom Metazoa; phylum Mollusca; class Bivalvia; order Lucinida; family Lucinidae; genus Loripinus; species Loripinus fragilis. Next base: position 61,955,172 of record OZ026529.1, on the reverse strand, counting down.
GATCAAGATCTTAAACCAACAAGACTCGTTGCCTCATTAAAGGTATGTTCTAAACCAATAAGACTGGCTCTTTTTGATTTGTGAGTATAGGGATGATCACCGGTTAAGATAAACAAAAAAATCAGCGTAAAATTGTAAATATTTTCTTTCCCATAATTTTTAGCATATGTTTTGGGTGCTCAAAAGAACCGGTTCTTTTGAGTACCCAACATAAGTTTTGGTTGAGAAATAAGAAAATAATTTTTCTGTTAGGCACTCTTAATTAAAGGCCTGGGGATGATACATGTTTTGTCATGCATTAACATAATCCAGCGACCCGAGGATGCTGTTTGAACATGAGGCGGCAAGGCCGCATACTTATACCTTGTCCCAGGAACCTTGTAAGTGTTAATGCAATGAAACAAACATGTGTGATCTTTGTCCTTGCATTTTACCTGATTCCGACACAACTTGAATGTAGTAAATGACCTTAAAATTGGAAATCGGTCGACCTATCTATACAAAATGGAGTCAGCTAACAAACTGTCAAACATTGGTGTTCATTTTTGAGCACACAGGGTTTTTGTTTTATAAATCGGCGCCCTAGATAAGCTTTTGGGTCAATTGGGTATTTAAACAACCTGGTTATCCTCAATTGCGTACTTGCAAAAACAATTGCGTACCTTCATATTTTTTACGCCACATTTTTTTCTTTCTGTGATTACACCTTTTCTTATTGCATGAAGCCATTGGGAATGTGCTTGCATATTTATTCACTTCCATCGTCTGCCTTTCTAAAGTATCGAACTCACGGATTTTATTGTACCTGAAGCAAATCTTATTCACTTGTTGACATTCGAGAGTGTATACTTTGCAAAGTTTCACTTTCATCATAGTGTTTTTCCGCGAAATACTGGACTGGGCACCGATATTTTCATAAAACTGGAGTATATTGCGCGCTCACTAGTAATTTTTAAAATCAATACCCGACTGGCATTTGTTTATTAGCCGAATGGAAACGAAATGGACCAAATGGTACGCAATGACATCGCATGTAATTGCATACCGATCGTTAGAATTGCTTTTTGGTACGTACACATTTCAATTTAATTGCTTTTTTGAGGATTTTAATTGCGTAGTTACGCAAATAGGCTGCTTATCTAGGGTGCTGATAAATGCAAAATGCACCAATCCCAGCCCCAGAGCTCTCCAGTGTAAACCTGGCCAGGCTCTGTTTTTTATGATTGTCAAGTTAAAATCCAATGAACTTCATATTTATGTTTCCCCTCGTCAGGGTCGGGAGACATATTGTATTTCCCCATGTGCAATGAAATTCCTGATTATGTCTTCCCTCGTCAGGGTTAGGAGACATTGTTTTTCCCTGTGTGTCCATCTGACTGTCTGTCACAAATTGTGTCCAATCTTGTGAACGCAACTCCTCTTACAATTTTATCAGGATCTTTTTGAAACTTTACAGGTGTTTTTGTCAAGGTCTGATGATGTGCATGACATTTGGCTTTAATCCTCAGATTAATTTTTTGTCACTTTTTTCTAAGTTTGAACTTAGTCATTTTTTTGCTTGACTTCTACCAAAGCATATATTATATAGACACTGGGTATCTTGTTAACGCATCTCCTTCTACAAATTTAGCCAGATCTTCTCCAAACTTTGCAGGTGCTTTTGTCAAGGTCTAAAGCTCTTGAGTGTGTGCATGTGATTTGGATGTAACATGGATTTTCCATTATTATAATAATCTATGATCATTTACTTTTTCCCCAAATGATGATTTTGCAATAGTTTACTCGATTTGCAGGATATCTTTGTTGGATATGAAATTGATTGTTTGCTGCAAAAAAAAATCTCTATTATTTCAGTTTGAAATTGCATTTAATGACATTTGGATCTTTCTGACACTAAAGGGGGGTGGGGGGACATCTGTTTTTTTGTAGAAAAAACAATTTCTATTTTTATCAAGGTTTTGAACACATAATCACATTTGATAATGGCTTCAGACAACTTATAATTTACTATGCAGACCACCAGATAAGAGTAGGTAATTGAAAATTATTTTCTTTTTTCTCAACCAAATCGTATGTTGTGGGTACTCAAATGAACCATCTTAATGAGACGGTTCTTTGAAGCACCCAAACACATTTTATAACAAAAGTAGAATTAGATAATTAACCTATTAAGCTTAATATTTTTCTTATCTAGGCCTATGACTGTGTGCATAGGTATTTATACAAGAATTTCCCGCCAGTTCATTGGTATGGTTTCATTATTATTATAATATTATGGGTACCATAGGTCAAGGTAAGCCAACATTTAGAGCGTAAAATGTGATTATTAGTTTAAACATGCGTTTTGGGTACTCAAAAGTACCATCTCATTGAGGCAGTTCTTTTGAGTACCCACAACTTTTTTTTTTTGATAAATATGAAAATTAATTTCCTTATCTTGAGGTGTGGTAATGTTTTATTGATTGTGTATTTTTTAGTTGCTGGAACATTTTATAGAGGAATATTTTGATCAGAATCCCATCAGCCAACTTGGAATTATTGTTACAAAGAATAAGAGAGCAGAAAAGGTTACAGAACTAGGAGGTAAACATTTTAACATCTTCATCAGGCCTTCAGATTTATGGAGGGCCTGGGTCATTGTCCCATGATTTCAAAATATGGCCCATCACTTTTAAGGCAGTGGGCCCAGTGGACCCATCGTTTTTAATTGTGAAAAGATCTCTCTTTTAGTTTAATAAAAATATTCATCTTACAGCAAGTCTACGAACTCAACAAAACAAAAAGTACATCTAGGTAGTCAATACAGTAAAACATGTCTTAAGCAACCACTCAAAAAGACAAAACAAAGATCTTAATAACAAATGGTAGCTTAATGAAGGTCAAAAGTATTGCAGAATGCTCCCCTTGGAGCATTCTGCAATACTTTTGACCTGCATTAAGTGATAAAAAAATTGGACATCTTCTTTGAGTGGCCGCTTAAGACAGGGTTTACTGTATAATCAGCAGTCAATATACGTATATGCATACAAGTGACTGTGTCAGTGTGTAGGTAAAGTATACTACCCAAATGTCAACTGTGGTTAGTTAGATATGCTTGGGCCCATCATTTCAGAAAATGACCCACCATTTTTTGCTCCCTGGGTCACTTCGGCCCACAAATCTTGAAAAAAATCTCAAGGATTATTTCTGAATTCAGGATTCTGAGGCTGACTTTCCATAGAATGTCAGCCTCATAACCCTGAATTAGGAAGATTATGATAGTTTCGTTGATTTATTTTCATTTTATCTACATTTAAAGACAGTTGACCATTTAAACTGGATATTGCAATGGTTTGGCATGTTGCAAAATTTTAGGTTTCTAATGTTTGAATTTCTAAAGTTCAGTATTTTGAAATTTTAACTTTCATTCATGCATCTTTGTCTAGGTATCAATTTGGTGAGAAAGAATTTTCCCTACCTGTCCCAGTCTGGATAACGGCCGAGCCCCAGATAATTTTTTGAGACATGTATTTCCTCATCAAATCATCAACTGTGTGAGCAAAATGATATGGCACGTGAGTAACCATACTTATGGAATAAGGAGGTTGTTGAGTAACACAATCAACTGACTATTGATGGGAAAGGATTTTCCCTATCTGTCCCATTTTTGATAACGGCCACATTTCCAATAAAATGCCAATTCTTATCCCAATTTCATGCGTTTATTATCAATTAGATTTTATTTAAATGTTTTCGGAGACACTCACTTCTCTAAGACCCCTTATAAGGATGACTTCATTTTGTAGATACCATAAAATGCTAAAAATACCTTTATAAATAGCTTTTATTTGGCATAAAACAACCTAAAATAACTTTTTGCTGGATAAATTTTGTTACCATTATTTGTTCAAGTAAGTCCTTGGGACATTTACTTGTCCGTGGACAATTATCATTTTTTTATGCATTTAGGCCATTTACTTGTCCATGGGCAAGTATCACATTCTTGGAAATGCATTTAGGCCATTGACTTCTTCATGGACATGTACTGAATTTTTTCTACATTTAGGCCATTAGTTGTATGCGGACAAGTATCAAATTTGTCTATTTCCAACCTCCGGATAAGTACCATTTCTATTTGAGCTGCTTTATCTATTACCAGGAAATCCTAGACGTCACATAACAGCTCTTCAGAAACTGAAGGACAGGGCATGTCAGGGGGAACCTTCCTTGCAGAACTCCATGGAACTGGCAATTCAGATACTAAGGTTGGATATTAACCATGAGATAATGTACTGTTTGTAGTATAGTCCAGTGTTGTGCCTAGGTCAATACTTCTGGGGGACACCAGTGTCCCCCTACCTGAATTTCAGAGGGACATTTGCAAATTCTGGGGGACACACCAAATCCATCTGATTTTTACCTGTAAAATTGAAAACAGTTTTCCGGAAATTTCTATTCATTTTTATTTAAATTTGAGCTCGATGTCTATAGTTTTGGCTCAAGAAGGGGTGCATATTACAGTGAAGTAGTTTCTACATTGCCATATTTCTGACTTCCCCAGCAAATTTTCTATTTCTACATTAAAATAGCTTTTTCTGGCCTCCAGCTGAATAAAATTTGCTTTTTCCGCCATTGTTGATGTGTTGGACTGGTTAAGAAATCAATATCCAAAACAACATTTATCATCACTGATTCAGTAAAAACGTGCACAGTCTAAATTACTTCCCTTTACTGCGTTACCCTAAATACGGAAACAGGGTTTGAATGGCGAAAAATCAGATGATTTTTTAGGGGCACCGGTAGGCCCGCACTGGTTGCATTTTTAAGGGACATGGACAGTAAAATTGCGGGAATCACGCAATGCGGCGCTCTAGGCACAACACTGTAGTCAAACTATTACCCTGAGGTGCTGTGGACAACCTGGTGCACTTTTGTACTGAGGGGTAATAGTTTGACTATACTACAAACAGGCATGAAATAACTGTTTTATTACCCAAACTATTTGATGATGTTTAACTGCAGCATCTCTTGAAGGGAGAATGTGGAGATGTGTAGCTGAATGAAAGATTTTTAAATAAAGAATTTTTCCTATAGGAATTTGACCTTTACATATAAAATTTTCCTTTAAATGTGGAATCTAAGTTTTCCTTTAGCTATGGATTTTTATATTTAAATATAGATGTTTTCCTTTAAATTTGGAATTTTACCTTTTAAATTAAACAAATACTAAATATATTTTTTTGATTTGGAATTTTGACTTTAAATATGGAATTTGACTTCAAATATGGAATTTTGAAACTAGTTTAAGCCCTAAAGTGGTTTTATAACTGACCTTTCCAAAGGGGTGCTTCTTTTGTAGTTTTTTTTTTTGTGTGTTTGTCTTTGCTTTCTATGATGTTTGTTTATTGTAACCTTGTGGTCACCTGTTGAGAAAGGGCTGACCTTTTGGCTCTCTTGTGTGTGACATTTTATTGTGCTTTTAACACTTTCCTATATGGTGTCCTGGGTCAGGTGTGGTACTTGATTGTATCAATTTATGATCTTTGCCTTCTCTCTTACTTTAAATTTGGAATTTTACCTTTAAATTTGGAATTTAACCTTTAAATATGGAATTTTACCTTAAAATATGGAATTTTAACTTTAAATATAAAAATTTACCTTTAAATATGGAATTTCAACATTAATATGGAATTTCAACATTAATATGGGATTTACCATTTAACTTTATATATGGAATTTTTACATGTAGCATTTTAACGTTAAATATGGGATTTTACCATTTACCTTTAAATATGGAATTTTTACATGTAGAATTTTTAACGTTAAATATAGAATTTTACCATTAAATATAGGATTTTACCGTTATATATAGAATTTTACTATTAAATGTAGAACTTCCATTAAATATAGAGTTTAACCGTTAAATATAGAATTTTACAATTAAATATAGAATTTTATCTTTAAATATAGAATATTAATGAATAGAATGTGAGACTAACGAGCACATGGAAAATGCTATGCAAGCCAGCTTATGGCTTCAATATTTAATGGAGTAGAGGTCATATGGGCCTCAACGCAAAAAAACACCTGTCTTTGTGATTCAGACAAAGTGAGACTCAAGCCCTGGTTTGTCTCCTCAGCTACAGAGACTAGCCAGAAAATTGACATTTCACTTGTAGCAAGTTTAGATGTATGAATCTTTCCAAAAAGCAAATATCAAAAGTGCTGAACCCGAAAGGCATGTTTTCTCGCATTGAGGCCTTTTTGATCTGAGCATATGCTGAATTCAAGGGTAATTATGCTGGTTTTATAATACACTTACTCATTGTTTGAAAGATGTACAAAATTGAAACATTGGAAACCTGTGCAATTTTGGTAGTCTTGTATGAATATTTCAGGCATATGCCCAGTCATGCCAGTCGTGAAGTGTTGGTAATATTCGGTAGTCTGACAACGTGTGATCCTGGTGATATTATTGAAACATCAAAGGTAAAATTTCATTGTTTTTAAAAATGTCATGGAAAGTTGTTAATAGAGGGATTAAACATGCTTTTCTATGCATTAACATCTGCTAGGCCCTGAGAGAGGTGTTGTAACCTGCCCCAGAATGTGTATATGTTAAGTCAAACAGCCACCCTCATGGCCTAGCAGATGTTAATGCATAGAAAAAGCATGTTTGATCTCTTTATTGAATAACTCTGCTAGCATGTAAAAACCTAACAAATTAATTTTGGTTAACATGAAAATCAGAAATCAAAGCCTTAGTTGTGAGTGCCATCAGATGTATAGGTATATTTTCTGCTTGACAGTCTAATTGTATCGATTCCTGATCTTTGCCCTCTTTCTTACTTAGATGCAAATTTGCATTAGCCAGCCTCTATTTAGGAGTTTGAAAAAAAAACACTACAGAATTTTTAGTGCAAAAGCCAGCATTTTACCAGGCCTTTAGGTAAGAGTGTGTAAAGGGAGAAAAACTTATTTCCCGACCAAAACATATGTTGTGGGTACTCAACTGTTGCAAAGAACCCTCTCAATGAGATGGTTCCTTGGAGCACCCAAAACATATGTTAAAGCTGATGGGTAAGTAAATTTTTACTATTTTACACTCACAAAAAAATTGTCGATCTAAACCTGTGTTTTACTTAAATGCTGATAATTTCCCTTCTTTGTCTATAAAAATCACCCTCTCCTTCTAAGAAACAGGGAGGAATCCCAAATCTTCCTGCCTAGAATAGGTACTGCATTAGCCCATAATTTGGTTATAAATAGAGAGTTTGTGAGTGTCTTTTGTTATCAAGCTTACCAGGCAAGGCTTCTAGTAAATGTTCAGAAAACTGACAGTCTGTTACTAAAAACTGTCCACACATGGTTGAAAATTTTCAGGATTTTGAGGCTGACTTTCCATAGAAAGTCAGCCTCAAAATGCTGAATTATGGAGATTATAATAGCTTCTCTGATTAATATTCAGGTTATCTAAACACAATTTACCATTTAAACATGAAATCATTCGTTTTTATTGCATCCTGCAAGTTTAAAAATTTAAATTTCTAAAGTTCAGGATTTTTGAAATTTTGAACTTTAGACACATTGAACATATGCATGAAGGTGTTTGGTTAAAAAAATGAATTTTGACAAAATGACAGCGATGAGAACTTAGACAATTTTTCCCTAATATCGCTTTTGTATATGCATCGATAGTGCCTTCCTGGGCCGATCATCTCCTACCACAGCCTTTGATTCAGCAATTTGATACTTGTCTTCACAATGTAGACACATTGAGCATATGCATGAAGGAGTTTGGTCAGACAAAATGACAGCGATGAGAACTTAGACAATTTTTCGATATAAGCTTTGATATATCGAACTTTCAGGTGTGAATATTTTTGTATATTTGATCTTAACAAATGTTCTAGATTGCAAGCTTAAAGATCATTAGCACAGATTCTACTGAAATCTTTTTTTCAAAACTAGGGTCTGCTGGTTTGAACTATCACTTGCCAAAACTAAGTTTTTTCACTGACCTTTACTGTGCGGTGGGTATCTAATAAGCATTCCTTATTGACTTTTTTCATTAGTTCACATTATTTTGACCCATCAAAATACCTGTGACCAGTTTTGCCATGTATATAATGGGGAAAACTTTAAATAAAAAAGACATTTTTGCCAGAAACTCTTTAGGGCTATTCCAGAAAAAAACACCTGGGGGTGGAAGATGGCACGTTTTTCTTACCCAACCACCAATGGAATTCAATTTCCTCAGACACCAACAACCCATATAATTAGAAAGTTTCGTATGCCAACTACCCATAGAATTCAATTTTCCTAAGGCCCAGTGTTGTAAAATTCCCTTGGCGCTCCCTCGCATTGGTGGAACTTCGGGTTCGACACATAAAATGCATTTTATCCTTTAGAGAAGATGAAACGAAGGTAAAAATACAGATGGTTGATCTTTTTCATCGCAAACCAGATGTTTATATCAGACAGTTGCAAGTACGCATGTGCATCTCTGTGATTAACTCCCAGCGGCTTGTTCGCGGAGCCTCCTCTGAACTCAGAGGGTGTAGACGACAGAGATCGTCCCCAATCGGTGGGCGAATTCAGACTTTGAACACCACATTTTTGCTTACATCAATATTAGTTTTTGGGTCCGCATTTGCTGTCCAAATTAAATGTCACAGCAAGACATTGGATCGTTTGAAGGAAAGAAAATAGGGGTGGTGGGGGGTCATGAGAGACTGAGTGTGCCATAAAGCAAATTGAAATAATAAAGCCTCAGCAGAAAGAATATTATGAACTCATGCGCTGCCTTAACTGTGCAAAGCAACCAAACAGATCAATTCATAATTATTATGAGTGTAATCAACTGTGCAATGAAAGAAATGGTAAAATGCATTATTCCAATGTCCAGTTTCAGTCTTTATTGGTCCAGGTTTTTACAGGTATTGGCTTTTACCAGTAGCCTTACTACCCTATAATGGTGTTTCTTTGAATTCTTCTGAAAATACAGGTTTCCCGCTACAGAAGCCACTACTAGGGAGTTTATTTGGGTACCGTTTTTTACCAATATTCGACGGAAACATCCAAGTTTTGACAATTGCGTATAAACAGAAATGGCTGTTTCTGCAGGGGTTTGCTAAGCTCTACGCTTTCTTTTGGCTGGATTTGATAAAAGTTCTCTCTTTTTTGTGGCAGATAATTTTCTTTCTTCCCCTCCCATGCAGCGAAATACCAACCACCTATGTAATTAGATTTGGTCGGACACCAATGACCCATATAATATGAAAACTTTTTGCACCATCCACCCATAGAAAAATATATCGCCTGCCGTCTTCCCCTCTCAGGTATTTTTTTTTCTGCAATAGCCCTTAGCCCATTTAAAAATAATTTGGCCAAAATTTGGCCATCCCTGGCCCTAGAGGTTGTGGGAGACCGAGGAAGTCTTAGAGTGAGTGCGTTAAAGCGAATGTCAATGTGTGCAACCTAGAAGGCATCCATCCCCAGTATAGAGAAGTCTGGAGATCTGGTGTGAGAAGGACAAGCCAACTGCAGCTGACCCCAGGAACTGGGAAACTATCTGCAGTCTAATATCAAACCAGGAATAAGTAAGTTAAGCTAGTAAGTAAAATGGTCTTTGTGTGGTCTTTGACCAAGATTGTTCAAAGTTTAATGATTCATTGAAAAATATGTTGGCCAGTATGTCGAGTAAACTGTTAAACAATCCTTGTTTGACTCTACCAAGATTGATGATTTTTTTGGTCCGTTGAAAAACATGGCTGCCAGGGGGCCACGCCAGTATAAAGAAGCTAGCTGATCTGGTTGTACGCTGTTTTTAAAATGGGTAAATAATTTTGAAAAAAATACACACAAAATTGGCTTAATAGGTTTAATATCATGGTACATGAAGTTTGTATGAAGCATGGTTTGGTATTTATTTCAGTCTCTGAGGGAACATCATGTGAGATGCTCTATGATAGGTCTGGCTGCTGAGGTCCGCATCTGTAAGAAACTCTGCTCAGACACTGATGGTAGGTTCAATAACAATATAGGAACCAGTGTATGGGATTTTATTGGGAGCGCAGTGGCTCAGTGGTAGAGTGCATGACTGGAGACCGAGGGATTGCGGGTTCGAGCCTCACTGAACTCACCGTGTTGTGTATTTGAGCAAGACACATTAATCCATGCTCAGTACTGGTTCAACCCAGCAAGACCCATCCCAACATAACTGAAGAATTGTTGACTTGGACGTAAAGAATCAAATCAAACAAACGAAATGGGGATTTTGTTGTTACAGTTTAGTCCCTTTAAAAGACTAGGTATTATGACCATATGAATGGACCCTGTCGTAAGCGAGAACCGTGTTATAAGGCACACTCTTTACAAAATGACCATGTAAAATTCCATTGAAAAATGGGAGTCACAACATGACCTTGTTATATTCAAATCTGTGTTATAATGAGGTATATTATCATGTCTTTAGTTAAGAGTTCGTGACGAAAAAATGATTTTCTTATTTCTCAACCAAAACATATGCTGTGGGTACTCAAAAGAACCGTCACTATGAGACGGTTCTTTTGAGCACCCAAAACATATGTTAAAACTGATGGGTAAGAAAATATTTATATTTGTTTGTTTTTTTGGCCCAGATCCTGTTTGCGTAGTTTACATGACTGTGAAGAAACAAGAACCTATATGAGTAAATACTTATATTGCTACTCATATTTCTGTATTTACCTCCATAAAGCTCAAAATATCAGAACTTGTCCCATGTTAGAAATGACTAGATGGTTATTAATTTTTAATATGCTAATGACCAAAATAAGCTGATGCATCATTAAACACATCATCATCCTGTGACATATCTGTGCACTACACTGAAGCTCACATTCTTGCTTTGACAAGGGATATTAAAAAAAAATAAAAAAAAATCTTGTTCGGGACAACTGAGGAAATACTGTATACTCCAATAGTGTGTTAAAGCATTCATCCTTTTTATTCTGGTAAAAGCAGTGCTTGAACAGTATGGGAAACAGTGCAGACCCTGATGAAATGCTGCATAAAGTGGCATTTTATCACAGTTTGCACTGTTTGCTAAGATCAAACCAATTGTCAGGAACCAAAATACATCATAATTATGAAAGTTTGACCTGAGACCCCTTTGATTGCTAAATGGACAAATTCCATACTTATTGTAGCAATATGTATGGGATAATCCATCGGAATGAAAAGGGTTAATACCATAATAATAAGCAGGCCTTTAGTTAAAAGTGCGTAGCAAAAAAAATATTTTTCTTATTTCTCAACCAAAGCATATATTGTGGGAATTCAAAATAACCATCTCATTGAGATGGTTCTTTTGAACACCCAAAACGTATGTTAAAACTTTTGGGTAAGAAAATATTTACAATTTTTAGTTAAAAAAATGTGCATATCAAAACCTGTGAATAGGTTCCCACAAGCTCTGGAAATCATGGAAAACCACTAAAAAGTTCCATGCATGGAAAAATCATGGAATTTGGAAAAAAAAAACCTGAATAATCGTGGAAAATTCATGGAATTTTGTGAAATAGTTAGACAAAACCACCATTAGCCAGAAAACTAGCTGTCGGACACACACGTTTTCTTGCTACTGGTGGTTTCAAGTTTTAATGCATGCATGGTCTACAAGCATGCTGTTGTTGCTGCAGTCGGCATTTATGCTCAGCGTGGTTAAGATGCTGCTAAAAGGGGAGGTTGGAGGCCATGTATTAAATAGTCAAGGAAATTACATTGTTGATCATGGAAAATCATGGAAAAATCATGGAATTGTGTTTTTGAATTTCTGTGGGAACCCTGGAATAAGATTTACTATATTTCAGGTAAATACACTGTGATACTAGACGAAAGTCATTTCAAAGATCTGCTCAACCAACACACAAGTCCTCCACCGGCATCGGTAAGACCATTTCTAAAAAATTACCACATTGAAGCACGTTGAAAAGAGAAGGGCAGTTAGTAGTCCAGTTATACTTTATGTCCCCCTCCAAAGATGGTGGTCTTTTTCCATCCTTGGATGAAAGCTAATCCTGAGGCCCGAAGAGTGACCGTATCTGTACCAGGTTGTCTAAGCATTCTTTGGTAAATGGACAAAAGCTCTGTGTATCTATCAAAGTTGAAATTGTCTTCCAACCTGGTTGATTTTAAGAAGGGCAACGTGACTTGGTAACATAATTACACAAAGTCTGCCTTTTGATGAACTTTTGCCTGGGAGATCGTTTGAAAAATTTAACAAAATAAGTCCAAATTAACTCTCTCCTTGCTAGCTGGTCTTTTATTGTCTGTTAAATACCTTTGCAAACAGTTTGGACCCAGATCAGGACTGACATTCTATGATCTGGGCTTAAAATGTTTGACTATTTTTTATTGTATTCTTGAAAGAATATTTTGAAAAAAAAAGTCCACAGACGACAACAAAAGCATGAAGAATTACCCATCATGCCAAGAGTTAAGAAGGAAAAAAATAATTAGAGAGCCCTATGCCATCACAAATGACCGGTGGCTAGACTTTTCAAGAGATTTTTATGCCAATGAGTCTAAGGGTAATTAGTTTAAAATGTATAACAAGGCAGGCTTTATTAATGGATAGTTTTAACATTTTAAAGGACAATAAGCAGTTAAAGCATTTTTAACCTTTGGCTTACAATGATCATCCTCTTCTTGCATAGATGTCTATTGGTATAGCTGTTTACACCCATTGTCAATTGAAGGAAAATCCATGTTCAAATCTGGAGATTCACATGCTGTTTGAACTTGAAAATACTTAAAATGAGGCCTGCATTATTTGCATGATGCTATATACGGAAAGCGTTGCGGACCAGACTGATCATTTCGCTGATGTTTTTTGTACGCAAAGACGTTGCATTCGCTTCTGACGTTGTGACGACGTTATGACGTTCGAAATACACAGTCGACACCATTTTGTTTAGAGAAATCCAGTGTTAGAGAATGGACAATTTAATGTTTTAGCAGCGTTTTGGTGCGAATTGTGTTGGAATAAGGTAAAATATGGAAGAATAATGATCACACACATGTTTGTTTCATTGCATTACACTTGCCAGGTCCCTCGGAATATGTTTGAATACTCAGCCTATTGGCCTCGTGTTTAAATAGCATCCACGGGACCTAGCAAATGTCAATGCATGTAAAAACATGTGTGATCCCCATAAAAGAATCATTATTTTGAGGTTTATCCACTCTTGAGTGTAATGGAATTAAAATTATAATCTTTTCAGCTGATCATGGTTTGGTGTCTATTTTTAAGCCAGCTCTTAAAATGCCACGTGCATGATTAATGCTAATGCACTAAGAGTGGACTAAGTGCTTACGTGGTATCATGGCTATTGAGGGAAATATGAGCAGCTACATGTGATTTCCAACAATGTGGCATTTTGACAAGTGTAGACGAGCCTGTGCAGCCTCTTTTTAACCTTAGAAACTCAAAATGATGTCCAGTCAGTAGCTTAACACTTATAGAATAATCAAGCGACAAGCAAAGGCTCTGATCGAAATGCGCTTAGCGCAGGCTGGTCTGAGCCTTTGCTGGTCACACATACCACATTGTTGGAAATCTAATATATGTATGTCAATTATGTATGTCATTCTTTGACTGTTGATAGTTTCGTGCTCTGTTTTTAGGCGAGCTCAGAATCTTCTCTGATAAGAATGGGTTTTCCCCACCACCAGCTTGGAGGAGAGAAAGGAAAAGAAGAGAAACCCTCGATGTGTATGTGGTGAGTGTAATCTGTTACAAATCTTGTAACCTTTTTAATTACTGGAAACCCCTTAATGGGTCTTTTGGCAAACAGTGAAGACCTAGATGAAATGCAGCATTCTAGAATGCTGCATTTCATCAGGGTCTTCACACTGTTTGCTAAGATAAAAATCTTCAGGGACTAGTCGAGTACATTTTTAGTTCAAATTGGAAATTCTAACCTAAGACACCTTGATATATACAATGAACTATCCCAAGTTGATTGGAAGAATAGTATAAAAAGGAGTAAATTAGACAGAATAATTGATAATATAAGGGTTTACCTTGACTTGACCTATATAGCTAGGTTTTATATGTGTTCTTTTCTCTCGCATAGGCTTAAACTCTTTCTTTCTAATACTGCTCTTACACCTGAGCAAACATCAAGTACGAATGGGCTTACAAATGCAATTCGCCACCAATTTGCAATGATCACAGTGTGATCGCATAGCATTCATATGCTTTTGTAAGCATTCATGCTCAATTTTGAGGTGTTACGAATATTAGAAACATGCTCCTAAAATTCACTAGGAAAGCATATTTGCAACATAACATATTTGTGATATTGGTAACATATTTTAACCTATAGCAAGCTGTTCTTATTGTTGGCAAGGTATTTGTAGTGGTCGTTAGACATTTGAAAAGATTTGCTTGCATTCATATTGACATTTCCGTAGAATGCAGGACGAATGTGGACAATTAGTACAAATTTGAAGCAAAAATAAGCTAATTGGACAGAGGCTGGCTGATATAAGGCCAAGAGAAACACCTGCAATGTGTACTATGCAAATTAGTTAATCATGAATTATGTCTCCCCCCTGGAAGGGTCCGGAGATATATTGTTTTCCCCTTGCGTCCGTCTGTCCGTTACAAAATCGTGTCCGCTCTATAATTTGATGAACCTTAGAGATTCGAACAAAACTTCATACATTTATAAAGCACATAGGGACGTCGTGTCATGCACAAAAACCATAACTATTGCATGTTTATTTTTCAAATAATTCCCCTTTTTACATAAATAAATGCAATTTTTTGCCTGCTCTGTAATTTGGACACTGTTAAAGCTATTTGGTTGAAACTTCTTCCACTTCTAGAGCACGATGAAATAATGTGTCAGACACAAAAACCATAACTCTGCTTTGGATATTTTTGGAGTTATTTCCCCTTTGGTCATTTGCTGTATGCCATTTTGTGTCCGCTCTATAACTTGATAACCGTTAGAGGTATTTAAAAGAAACTTCATACATTTGTAAAGCACATACAGATGACATGTCATGCACAATAACCATAACTCTTGCATGTATATTTTTCAAATTATTTGCCTTGTTACATAACTAAATGCAATTTTGTGATTTTTTTATTTCTAAAAGGGAGACATCTGTTGTTGTTTTTTCGTAGAAAAACAATTCTTGTTGTGTTCTCATTTCATTCCCAACACATCGTATGATTGGCAATGGCATTTGCAGGCATTCTTAAGCATTTGTACCATTTGTAAAACAGATTTGCAAGTATCGTAAAACATTTCGCAAGCATTCATAAGGTATCAATTTTTTCCTGGCCAATCATATCATTTTTTAATTGTAGCACAAATTGCACACTTTGATCATTCTGCGCATTGGTAACAACATTCGCTCAGGTGTAAGAGCAGCATAAAGAAAAAAGCAATTCTATTCTTATATTCTGTGAAAACATGTTATAGCAATCATTGGGTGAATAAAATATTTTCATTACTGTATATTGCGAGTGGGGTATGTGAATGAATCATTTTCTTTTTTGGTCACTTAAAGGTCTTGGGCTAGGTCACAATTTACTGGCCTCCCTGGTGCCTTACACTGAAATTTGATGGGATGCATCTAGGCATATGGAGGCTCAGAAATGTCAAAATTCTTCTCTTCAGATATCTGTGTTGACCACAGGGTATTGTGGCCATCTTGAATTCTTCAAACAGTATCTCCAAATGCAAAAGTGAGATTAAAATGAAACTTGGTGGTGGGGGGCTTCAGAGTTACATAGAGAGTCAGAACTGCTAAAATCATGCTAGCCATCTTAAAATTATTCAATGAAAGTCTTTTGATATCTAAGACGGCCAACCTTCCTCCAGGTAAGCTTGCATATTTGGATTATTTTTCTTATTTCTCAACCAAAACATGTGTTGTGGGTACTCAAAAGAACCTTCTCAATGAGACCCGTTCTTTTGAGCACCCAAAACACATGTTTAAATTGATGAGTGAGAAAAGAATAACAATTTTATACTCAATACTTTTGCTTATCTGAGCCTGATGCTAATATACATTTCAGTCACCTAGACAGCAAGACAGTGGAAGGGTTCAGTACTACAGGTTACTTTTGTCCCCAGTGTAAGAGTAAATATTGTGAACTTCCTATCGAGTGTAAGGCTTGTGGTAAGTGAAAGTTTGTGGTAAGTGAAAGTTTATACCATTAAAGAAATATGGGCCATAACGTGAGGAAACCTATTTTCTCGATTTTTGACATTTTAAGCGTAGTAAGTGGTATGTTCCAGAAAGAGAATTTTGTTTGTTTTTGTTTTTTTGTTTTTAGCTTTACGTCCCAAGTCAACAGCTATGGTCATTGCGGGACGGTCAGTTCAACTAACCACACTTTTTCCTGGGCAGGCTTGAACAAGCGGTTAACCAGAATAACAAAGGTGCTGATTAAACTGTGCTGATGCCCAGGCTGGTCTGCACTTTTGTTGTTTGCATACACCAAAGTCAGGTTTTCTCACAATGTAGCCCATAAAAAATGTGAAAAGATTGCTTCTTACATAATAGCAAATAAGCCGCGACATGAGATTTCCAACAATGTGGTATGTGCAACCAGCAAAAGCTCAGATCAGCCTGTGCATATGCACAGTCTGATCAGAGCCTTTGCTAGTCGCTTAAATATTCAGTGAGTGTTCAGCTACTGACTGAACATCATTAGGAGTTTCTAAGCTCAATAGGAGGCTGCCCAGGCTCGTTTGAGTCTGTTCATGTCAAAATGTCGCCGTTCATATGTAAATAAGAATGGGTAAATAAATTTAAAATAGGAAGGCATGTCCTTCTCTGTAAAACTAAAATAATCGAGCCGCGATAAGTGATTTCCAACATTGGGACATTTTTTCAAGTGTAGACTCAGACAAGCCTGTGCATCCTCCTTTTTAAGCTTTGAATCTCCAAATGATGTTAGGTCAGTAGCTTAACAGTCAAAATATTCAAGCTACTAGCAAAGGCTCTGATCAAACTGTGTGTATGCGCAGACTGGTCTGAGTCTTTGCTAGGCGCACATACCACATTGTTGGAAATCTCATGCTGCAGCTCAATTATAAAGTTTACAAGATCAAACCACCACTGAGTTTCCTGGCTAAATTGAAATTTTCCAACTATAAAACAAGCTAATGGAGTATTGCAGGCAATACAAAACTCCCCCGCGTAAATGTTGCACAACTGAAATATGATACCTTTTATAAACTGGATGGGGTGGGGCATATCTCAGAGCATCCCTAGTTTGCATCATTGACTATATAGAGATTATGCAGGTTATTTGTATTTATCACATGACGTTGCATCTGGGAGTGAAATAACACCATGCAATAAAATCGATAAACCACTTAACTCCAGCTGTTAAATTATTAGAACTAATTTTTCGCAATAATCTTCAATTTTAGTAAAATGTGTTTGGGATGAAAGTTGTGGAGGAGACTTTCAGCCAACTTCTCCAAAAGGTCTGGTGCTTGTGGCGCAAACAGAATTTTGTGTATATAGATGAAGTTTGCGAAATAAATTGAATTCATCCTAAATTCTGAAGTCTTTTATTGACAGGTAAAATTCGTATAGGCGTGACAGAAAGGGGTAGTCACAAAAATATTCGTAAGCAGTGCATATTCCATTATTCAAAGGTTGTGCATAATATAAAACTGCCGTTTACATACTCAGAATTTACTGTGCATATACAGAATCAACTTTAAGCAGGCTCATTTGTAGGAACAAAGGTTTGGATTTCGCATTTCGTGCATTTTTTTCTCTTATGCACAGGGTATGATATGAACGGTTTTGAGATGACCCCACTAGCTTAAGGCACAAGCGAATCAAGAGAGATTTCCATTATATTTTGAACAAGCCATTCATCGCTTTAGTAATTGAATTAGGGTGGTGAAATGTGACTTTTTGACTGACATCTTGGACTTGGTTTATTTGCGCTTTGCTAAAAATGTTCAAAGAGTGCATCTATGCTTAGAGGTAGCTGTAGCATCTTGTATGTTGGAACTGTTTGGAGAAATTGGCGGAGGTGTACCTGGATACTTTTCATCCCGAAAAGATATTCAATAAATGATCCAGTAAAAAATTATCACGAGAAAATTGTTCTAAAAACATTACAGGTGGAGTTTAGTGATTTTCGGGAAACCTTATGAAATCACGCTTTTAACGTCACGCATATGGCAAAACCTAATGTTTTAACGCCAAAAACATGATTTCAAAATAATTTTAATGTCATATGATAAATAGAATCTAACATCCGTGCTCCTGTATTATTGAATTTATTAAACTTGTTGTGAAAAAGAGATAAAATGCTCGGCAAGCCTTGCATTTTATCTCTTTTCTTCAACTTGTTTAATAAATTCAATAAAACATGAACACTCCTATAAGATCCTCTATATATTGGCTTTGACAAGTGTTTGCAATGAGATGATTCTTTTGAGAACAAAAAACAAATTGTTTAAATGACGGATACGAAAACACTGGTTTAGATAACAAAACTGTTCAGCGTAATGTTAATATTTTCTTACCCATCAGTTTTAACATATGTTTTGGGTGCTCAAATGAACCATCTCATGGAGACGGTTCTTTTGAGTACCCACAACATATGTTTTGGTTGAGAAATAAGAAAATTAAATTTTCGTTACGCAGACTTAACAAAAGTCCTGAGAAAATATTCACAATTTTACACCAATTTTCTTTCTTCATCTGGACCTATGCCTATGAGGTACTTCAAGTTATCAGGAGTTACATGTTGTTCTTTTCTAGGTTTAACTTTAGTTTCTGCCCCACATTTAGCACGCTCCTACCATCATTTATTATGTTGTTCTTTTCTAGGTTTAACTTTAGTTTCTGCCCCACATTTAGCACGCTCCTACCATCATTTATTATGTTGTTCTTTTCTAGGTTTGACTCTAGTTTCTGCCCCACATTTAGCACGCTCCTACCATCATTTATTATGTTGTTCTTTTCTAGGTTTGACTCTAGTTTCTGCCCCACATTTAGCATGCTCCTACCATCATTTATTATGTTGTTCTTTTCTAGGTTTAACTTTAGTTTCTGCCCCACATTTAGCACGCTCCTACCATCATATATTATGTTGTTCTTTTCTAGGTTTGACTCTAGTTTCTGCCCCACATTTAGCACGCTCCTACCATCATTCATTATGTTGTTCTTTTCTAGGTTTGACTCTAGTTTCTGCCCCACATTTAGCACGCTCCTACCATCATTTATTATGTTGTTCTTTTCTAGGTTTGACTCTAGTTTCTGCCCCACATTTAGCACGCTCCTACCATCATTTATTTCCACTAGACCAATCCAAAGAAATACCAGTCACAGACCTAGATCCTGGACAAAATTTGTAAGTACAGCCACATCATACACCCACCTTTTAAATTGTAGCCGTCAACATTTTATAAAAATCATAACCAGTTGCTGTGTATTTATCCCGTACAAGCCTTGTATCCATTTTATTGGACATGGGCAATCAGGGCAGAACCAGATCAGACAACGCAGAATGTGGTGTCTGATCAGGTTCTGCACTATTTTCCTTCAGAATGAACTTTTAAAGTATGATTGAAATTATAGATTACTACCCATTAACCCATAAATTTGAAATAGATTCATCCGTTTAGAAGGGTGGGGAAATTCTATTTGGCATAAATGGTTGAAGACAATGTTCAAGATGATAATATACCAGTTTTACTAAATTAGACTAAAATCATTTTTAAATATATATCACTTAACTGTAAACTTACAAAAAAAAACAAAAAAACACTTAATACACACAAAAATCTGTGCATAGTAGATATAATCCATGCATTTAATTAAGAATTGAATTCAGTTTTTGGAATGGTCATGGAATCATGAACAAATTGGGTCTCTTGTAAAGTAAGTGAAGCCCATTCCATGACCATTCCAAAAAATAAATTTATTGCTTATATTTACATTTTATTATAAATATCTAAAATATAAAAATTATTTTTAATTTAGGAATTAAAACAGTTTTGAATTTTAAATATAATTGTATTAGCCGTATAGTCTGAGTATAAAAAGGAAAAGCGGAACAGCCAGCTTGAACACGGACAGCCAATGAAGCAAACAAATGGCTTGTTTTGCACATGCGACTCAGGTGTGGCTGGCTGTCAATCACAACACAAGTATCACTTCTGGCGAATTAGTTCAATGTTTGAAGCATATTGCACAGGCAAGTGAGCTTGGCAGCTTTCAATCAAATTTGTGTAATTTATGAGGCTAAGAACGGTTGCAAAAATCTAAAGATTCATTAAAGGATGCTTCGAAAATATAAATATTCTACTATGAACAGATTCTCCTGATCTATAAATGAGCCAACACAGAAGATTTTGGTTCTTATTGCATAGATGACTCAAGGAAGGCTCAGACAAGCCTGCACACATGCACGGACTTGCTAGAACCTTCTCTGCTCAAACAAATAGAGGCCAAATTTTATACATAGACCTACTGGATTCTTCAGCATGGGTGAAAGTTTTCAGGATTATTCCTGAATTCAGGATTTTGAGGCTGACTTTCAATAGAAAGTCGGCCTCAAAATCCAGAATTAAGCAGATTCCAATAGCTTCTTTGATTTATATTCAGTTTATCTATAGACAAATGACCATTTAAACTTGATATTGTTGATAATTGTGGGCATACTGCAAGTTGATTTGATTTGATTTTAAAAAGATTTTAAAAGATTAGGATTTTGGAAATTTCGAACTTTCGAACTTTCACCCATGCATATGCAATAAGTATCAAAATTTCATTGGCTGGCTTGAACATATGACCCATGACCTGTGATTTTCAACAATGTGGCATTTTGACAAGTGTATAAGCAGACAAGCCTGTGAAGCGTCCTTTTAAGCCTAGAAACTCCAAATGATGTTCGGTCAGTAGCTTAACATTCATAGGATATTTATCCAACTAGCAAAGGCTCCGATCAGACTGCGCAGGCTGGTCAGAGCCTTTGCTGGTCGCACATACCACATTGTTGGAAATCTCATGTCGCGGATCATATATTTCCTGTAACCCATAAACTCAGACTGACAAAGTGTCTTTAACTCTTTGCATGCTGGGTAATTTTTCATGCTTTTGTTATCGTCTGCTGACCTTTTTCAAAAAATTCTTTCAGGAACACTATCAGACAGTTTTGGTCCAGATCAGAACTGACGTCCTGTCGGTCCTGTTGTTTTACTTTGAACAATGAAAAAAGTACACTTGACTTTATGCAGCAGATGTTAAAAGCAGGCCATATTTTCAGACCAAAAATTATTGATTGGGGTTCATAGTGTTTGATTCCATGATAAATTCTAGTCTGAAGTGCATGTGAATATTTTCAGTAGACATAAAAAGCAGACGTCAAGAATAATGGTATTGATAGGGATTCATGGTGTTCGATTCCACGATGAATGTTTGAGTGTTTGATTTCATGATGAATTCTAGACTGAATTCTATGATGTGCATGTGAATATATGCAGCAGGCATAAAAAAGTATACAGTACTATTTTCAGAACTTAAAAAGCATTGGCTTGATTAGTTCAACATTTTGCCTACTTGTGTTTTCTGTTGATAACCTTTTCAAACAGTTTGGACCCAGATCAGACCCGACAAAATGTCAGGCCTGATCTGGATACAAACTGTTTGACACTCTGATGGTATTCCTGAAAGAATTTTTCCAAAGGGTTGATTTTGAAAAAAATCCACAGACGACAAAAACATGAAAAATTACCCAGTAGGCAGAGTTAATGCATGTGAGCCGCGACATGAGATCTCCAACTATTAACAATTTGGTATGTGCGACCAGCAAAGGCTCAGACCAGCCTGCGCATATGGGTAGTCTGATCGGAGCCTTTGCTTGTAGCTTGAATTTTCTATGACTGTTAAGCTACTGACCAAACTAAAGCATTTGGAGTTTCTAAGCTTAAAAAGAGGCTGCATAGGCTCGTCTAAGTCTATGTCAAAATGCCACATTGTTGGAAATCTCATATCCCGGCTCATGTGATCAATACCATGAATTTGTTCCAATTGTTTATTTTCAGATTCTGTTTTGCTTGCCAGATTCAGATTCCAGATCAAAATGTAAGTTAACTCTTCCTTTGCTAGAGTCGACTTTGTCGTCTGCTGATAACCGTTGCAAACATTTCTGTCCAAGATCAAAGGCAACAGAATGTCAGTTCAAATCTGGATCCAAACCATTTGACACTCGAATAATGTTCCTGAAAGAATTTTTTGAAAAAGTTGATTTTTAACTTTTGTTGTCTGCTGATATCCTTTGCAAACAGTTTGGACCCAGATCAGGGCAGACAGATCCAAATCATTGACACTCTGATAGTGTTCCTGAATTAATTTTTTGAAAAAGTTAATTTTGAAAAAAGTCAGCAGACGACCACAAAAGCATGAAAAAATACCCAGCATGCAAAGAATTTAATCTTTAATAGCCTTTAATATACTGCTTTAACAGCTATTGTCACTATTAATGCAATAGTAACCTAGGTGGGGGCACAGACCCCGACTCCAAAGTAGTTCATAAATCTCTTGATAGTGCTTGAAATTCTCATGGATGTAGATGAAAATTTTCTTAATTCTAAGATAAAAGATTCATATTAAATTCGCAATATGCCTAAAAATATACTTATGCTAAACGAAAGGCCACCCTGGGCTTTGTACAATATGGTAATGTAATGTTTTTTTTAATATGCATAGTATTACATGTAATTCGGGGCACACTTACAGGCAAACGCTATGTGGATGAAGTCTTTCACCCACATGTCCTGCCTAGCTATCAGACTGTTGGAAACATTTTTTCTTCATGTAAGACAATACCTCCATACCTACAATACGACAAGGAACTGTTTGCAAGCTGTTCATGTCATACCCCCTTGACTGGCCTTTCAGATCCCGGTCCATCTCCTGGATATTCGAGACCGGGGGGGGGGGGGGGGGGGGGGATGGTTTATGATTTGAATTCCTTCCCAGCTGCCACATTACCCGAATGGGAACGCCAGCTGGTTGAACAATGGTAACACATTCCACAAATGTATACCAAGACTTCTTTAAAGCATGCGCAAAAGGCTCATATAATGCATTAATAAAAGAGGCAGTCATACAAGAGATGACTTACAATATGTAAATGTGTAGTCATAACATGTTCATGTCTATACTTATTTTCAACAAAGCTGGTGAATTGGGGTGGCCTTCTTTATATTAGCATGAGTATAATAAAAAAGAAAACAAGTTAAGAGGGTTAGTTATCTTTTGATAAACTGAAAATAAATCGGTGAAGCTGCTTTTATGATCTGCCTAATTCAGGATTTTGAATTAAGGACTAATCTTGAACTTAAGTTTCTATTGCTTCAATACTCTAGCTAGTCGCAGTAGCAGATCAGGATTTTCTCGTGACAAGGCCCACATTATTGTATGATAGTGGACCCTCCACTATCACATGGACCTAGACATGAGAAAACCTTTCTTCGAACCAAACTGGTCAGCTACAGAGACTACCTAGAATATTGCAAAATCCTATTCTGATGTATCCAGCTGGTCTAGAGATCTAAATTGGGGTCTGAGTCTTCATCCACTTCCATTCTTTATGCATACAAGCACTGAAGGCTCTGACAAGACTGCACATTTGGAAAGAGGGGCTACTCTTTGTAACATACTGAAAAACTCATATTTGGCAGCGCTGTTGGCGGTAAAACAAAATCATAATATGGGACCATGAAATAGTTTCAAATTATGATAACAACAAGCAATAAATGGAAACACACCCTTAGTATGTTGGTATCTGTTTCATCAAAAACCAACATTTGACTGTGGAGTCAACATAGAGGAGACCACATCTTAAAAGGGGCTTTTTTTAAAGCTGCATAGTCTGTAACTTTTGATCTTCTAATTTTAGAAATAATGTTTTTATTTTTCAAGAACACAGTAAAACTACTCAAATTCAGGTATATATTTTACCATTTTCGTAAATCTTAACAAGTTATTACTATCAAAACAACTGCATTTATGTTAAAATTCAACGGTATATAATTATTGGAGGGACGCAAATAATTATCAACAAGAGAAAAATACACCTATTTGATAAGATAATTCACTTTTCCATGCAGTTTTCAGCTGTACTGAACATTTTTATTGTGAAAACATAGCTTAATTCTACTTTTACAAATGATTTAAAAAAAAAAAAAAAATTCGAAAAATGTTCATTGTTACAGAGTATGCAGCTTTAAAGGAAAGAATATGCTCCCTTCAGGGAGCATATTCTTTCCTTTAAAAGTAGTCCCTGTGAGAACAGGAAAAACTTTAAATGGCATTTAACTGGAAACCTCCAAATTAAACTACACCAGTACGTCATTATCTTAAAATCGTCAGAATTTGATGCCACGAATATTAAATGGTTTACAGTACTCTTATGTATACTTTCAGGTATATATGTGTGAGAAATGCCGGAATATCTTCTGTATCGATTGTGATTTATTTGTACATGAAACTCTACACTGTTGTCCTGGCTGTGCCAGTTCACGGCATACACAAACTGCAGAAGCTGTTTTTACATAGCCATGATGTTAGTTCATGCTGGACACAGACTTGCCAAAGGAGCTACTGTGGTGTAGTAGATAAACCACACTCCTTGTAAACCAGGGTCGCAGGATTTGACATAAGCCACAGCCTGTCCCAATACACCTTGGCTGTTGGTGGGACATAAAAAACAAACACAAGATCTCCGCACTTTTTTCCACCAAAAATGTGCTAGTTCATACCATATACTAAAGAGAATGTTTTATGTGATCATGCCAGTTCATGCAGTATACAAACATTCGACAGTCTCCCATAAATAAATAGGGAGTGCAATGGCTCAGTGCTTGACTTGAGACGGAAGGGCCGCGGGTTCCAGCCTCACCGTGCTGTGGTCCTTAAGCAAGACATCTTTATTCTAGCTCAGTACTGGTTCAACCCGAAAGATCCGTCTCTATATAACTGAAAGATTGTTGATGGGACGTAAAGAGTCAAATCAAACAAAAGTCTCACATAAATGTGCTAGTTCATGTCATATTGTGCTGAGGATGTTTTTACATAACCTGCCTCCCAATAAAATGCAGAATCTATTTTCGTTTTCTTATTTCCTAACTCAAACATATGTTGTGTTTTGGGTGCTAAAAAGAATTGTCTAATTGAGACAGTACTTTTGAGCACCCTAAACTGGTGTTTAAAGTGATGGATAGGAATGACGTTAGTTCAGGTTATACACACACATACAACTCTGGACACTGTTTCACACAACTCTGAAAGGTCATGCTATACAAGCTGTTATGGGACAAAACAACTAAAAAGAACTTTGAGGGACCAGCCTCAAGATCCCAGTCAGGTCAGATTTTTAACTGCAGTCATTGGGGTGCAAAGGACTCCTGTTTTCTTTATTTGCCCAGTTAATAGGAAAACCTCAAAATCAGTTACGTCTCATATAAACTGCATCGTTTCACGTTGACCTGATAATCATTGCTTATCTCACAGCATCATGTCATCACGATGTTATACTTTTTGAATGTCGTTGAGGACGTTGAATCAACACGAAAATATAAAATTATATCATGATCGCTAGTTTGATGAGTGAACCAACATATAAACTGATAAATCAAATACCAGGTTTGCGTCTTTTGATATCAAGTTTACCAGGCTTGGCATCTAGAATGCATGTTGAATTGCTTGGCAAGTCTCACGGTTCAACAAAGACTTGCTTGGTAAACTTGATATCAAGACACTCGCCTAGTACTCTATCTCTCTGTTGAAAAATCCAATTAAAACAGTATATAAAAGTGTGCTGATTTATAACTTTATTCCTTGAACAAATTACTTCGTTTCATGGGAGCGATTTGAAGAGTGATGCGAGTGTGTTCTGCCCGTTCGTGTGGCTAATATTGCTGCGGTAAACTGCATATCAATTCATCTTTTACTTAAACATAAATAAAACTATTCATTGCTATCATTTTGAAGAGAAATCTAAAAAAATAATGATGATTCAGTAGTTTCTGTCTTTCATACCTGGATTGAATTCTGCCGATTGTTTTCAATTTAAAAGTGGAACACACCTTGCAAAATGATTCCTGAATTATGATACTGTCTAACTATTAAAGAATATATTATATACCAAGAAACAAGGTAAGGTTAACTATTGGAATCAGTCTAACAATTTGAACTTCAAACATGAGGTTATAAATTTTCCCCAATTTTAGTTGAAAAGCCACTAATTTTCCCAATTCCATGGGCCCTGGGAATCCGGGTCGTTTCGCCCCGGATCCAGTTCGCCCCCTAGACGTTTCGCCCCAGCTGCGTTTCGCCCCAGGTCGTTTCGCCCCTGGTCGTTTCGCCCCCTAGTCGTTTCGCCCCTGGTCGATTCGCCCCAAGAAGAAATATCAACCTATTTTGTTGAAATCTATGTGAATAGTTAGTGCAAATATATTTGCAGTGTTTTACACCAGTAGTAATGTAGTTTAACAGTTAAAATCTTCAACTCTTTTGGCTGGATAAAGATTATGTGCATGTTTTTTTCGCATAAAGCTATTGTGCCGGTTCGTGAGAATTTAATACATATGCGATTATACCTAAAGTAATATTAATCATATAACTTCTCATGACAAAGATGTTTTCTGATATATTCAGCTTGGCTATATAAAGTTAGGTCTAAGTTTGTGGCCTACGTCTTCGTTTTAATCCATACGTTTTATATGCGATCAACGTGGGCTCAGTAGATGAGTCTATGTTATTCAGCAATAAACTTGTATCAAATGCTCATGTTATGGTTTAGTTACTAATTTCTGCAAGGTAGAATTTCCTAGGGGTAGGTAATTGTTTATTGCTTTGAGGTCTGAAAATTCTGAGTTCTGGTCATGTAGACCATTTTAACTATTGCGCATTCCGTTTATCGCACAATCCGTTTTCCCCATTATAAATAATGCAAACATATTTCATATTTGAAATTAATTACATTCATTTCATCTAACGATAAGATAACACTTTTCATCAGTTTAATTCACTAATTGCAAAAAATCAAACAAACAAACATCATAGACAACAATTAGGCCGTCTATCCTTTGACCTACGTTGGTCATTAATTTCGACAAAACTGCAATTTTTTTCTTATTTATATCAAGATCGTATATTCCTGCTCTCCAAGATCAACATTTTTGCAATCGAAAGCATCCGGATAAGCAGTTTAAAACATGCGTCAAACGTCGCTGATCTTGTCCAACTTAATGAAGAATGAACCGCGGCATAAATCAAAGGATCAAACCATTTAATGAACTCATTACTTAGCCAATTGCCCGCCCACTTCCCAGTAAGCATGTAAAATCTTGCCACTATCGGCCCGCCAGCAAAACGCTATTCGAATGGCGTTTCACCGGCGGGCTGATAGTGGCACAAGATTGGATGCTGGCGTGATTCCTATGTTTTCAGCCAATGCGTGGTATATTTTCCGTACCTAACACTTTTTGAGATTATAACTTGGGTGGAAATTGAAGTCCAAAATGTTGATACGGATGACATATCGCATATTGCCACCCCGGGATAGCCACATGTCATGACTGTCTACACTGCCTGTCATGATATACATAAAAATACTGAAATACTTTATTTAAACATTAGCGGATCATGATAAACATTGTAGATACGGAGGACATACTGCACAAAACGTACGTTCACCGACGAAGTCAAAGCACCTCACCGACATATCGAAGTTTAATTGATCAATAAAATTTTAATTGCAGCTGATTGATTGGTGTGTGTTTTCGACACCCTAGTCTTAATCCCATTAATGACTCACAGATTAAAGATTATCCGGCCGCACACTTACTTTAATTAGAGACAATTAACGTCCAATTACTTTAACTGGTTGATCAGTCCCTTTTCTTAATGCAATGAGCAGAGCGCCGCCACCCTGCGTATTGGCGCAGAGGTGAAGGGGATATAAAATTATTTTATTAGTAGGCCTATTTTTTGGTAAGGATTGCATTTTGTTATCACGGTTTATCCTTGTCATGCTTATTACATTTATGTACTATACTCTTCCCAATCTTTTTTCATGGACACCTGCACCCTCGAGCCTGCACCATACCAATTATCAGATAATAATTTACAGCAGTGTGGATCCTGATCAGATGGCTTTTGATATACAAAAAGAGATAGATCTAGGTTCCACAAGGCTTAATTGCTATCATTATTACTGAAGCGTGTTCATTGTTAAAAAATATTACTGAAGCGTGTTCATCGTTAAAATTACTATCATATTTTAATAATGCTTAAAATATCTTGATGAAGTGTATAACATTTTAAAGGGGTTTAAAAATAGAGGGGCGAAACGACTAGGGTAAAAAAAGAAAGTGGGGCGAAACGACTAGGGTGTAGGGGCGAAACGTCTAGGCATCAAATTTGGGGCGAAACGACCAGGGGCGAAACGACTAGGGGCGATCTGGTCTTGGGGCGAAACGACTTGTTACCGGCCCTGGCCCCATTAATGAGTGTGATAGTCCTGTGTTGTTATGTAACTTGTGTAAAAGACAGACTGCTAGCCTATCATTTATATACTCAGAAGAAAAAGTTTAGTCAGTATGTTTTCTCATAAAATCATCAATACTGGATATATCATTGTCAAATTGTATACATGAGTTATCGTAACTTTACATGTACCTGTTTATTGTTTGACAAATAATGTTTCTATTAGACTGTATCAACCAAATTTCAAAATGCATGTGCTGCGGTAAACCAGCAGGGTTATTTTCTCTATTATTTTTTCTGCTGTTTGATATTGAAAGAGAATTGTTCCAATTGCAATTGTCCAGAGAAAATTCAGTGTTGGCAAGCTTAAGTCGCCGTACAGGCTATCGACAAATTACAGAAATACCGCGTTTGGACTTCTTGAAGCAGGTACACGTGTTGCTGACGTGCCACGTAGTTTTGGATGTAATGAACTAACAATTTATTGTTTGCAAACACGTTTTGGACAGTCTGGCAGTAAAAATGCCAAACCTCCATCAAGGAGACCACGGATAATGACGCCACATGAAGTTAGGGTCATAGTGACGTCTACATGACGTTATTGGGTCATGGCCGCTTGGAAACTTCTTAAATGCCTTAGACATGCAACAGGTACGAGAATTTCAGTCTATACTGCCAGGCGCTAGACTGATTTTTTAGTTTTGATATTGACCCCTTTGTGTGATTTTGAAGAAGAAAAGGGGTTTATTATACCCCCCGCAAACTTTGTGGTGGGTATACTGTTTTCACGTTGTCCGTGTGTGTGTGCGTGCGTCCGTCCGTAACGCTTTGTTTCCTTAATATCTTCAAGTCATCGCTGGATTTTCATCAAACCTTGCAAACATGTTCATATATGCAAGACAAATACTTTAAACAAAAAAGTAAGGGCTAGGGGCCAATTCTATTAGAGTTATTTCCCTTTGTAGTTCTAAATGGCTTTTTGTATAGGGTTTTATGCTTATGCTAGCTATTATAGGCCATACATGGGCCGATCAACTCCTACCACAGCTTTTGATGGAACAATTTGATACTTTTCCTATACAATGTAGACACATTGAACATATGCATGAAGGAGTTTGGTTCAGAAAAAATAATTTTTAACAAAATTACAGCTGTGAGAACTTAGACATTTTTTCCCTATTAAGGCTTTTGTATAGGCATTGATGGTGCCTTCATGGGCCGATCAACGTCTACCACAGCTTTGAATGGAACAATTTGATACTTTGCCTATACTATGTTAACACATTGAACATATGCATGAAGGAGTTTGGTTCAGAAAAAATAATTTTTAACAAAATTACAGCTGTGAGAACGTAGACAATTTTTCCCTAATAGGGCTTTTGTATATATGCATAGATGGTGCCTTCATGGGCCGATCAACTCCTACCACAGCTTTTGATGGAGCGTTTTGATACTTTGCCTATTCAATGAAGACACATTGAACATATGCATGAAGGAGTTTGGTTTGGAATAAATATTTTTTGACAAAATGACAGCTGTGAGAACTTAGACAATTTTTCACGTATATGGCTTTTGTATATGCATGATAGTGCCTTTATGGGCCGATCCACTCCTACCACAGCTTTTGATGGAGCAATTTGATATTTTGCAGCTACAATATAGACATATTGAACATATGCATGAAGAAGTTTGGTTTGGAAAAAATAATTTTTGACAAAATGACAGCTGTTAGAACTTAGACAATTTCCCCTAACAAGGCTTTTGTATATGCATAGATGGTGCCTTCATGGGCCGATCGACTCCTACCACAGCTTTTGATGGAGCAATTTGATATGTTGCCTATACAATATAGACACATTGAACATATGGGTAAAGGAGTTTGGTTTGGAAAATATAATTTTTGATAAAATGACATCTATTAGAACTTAGTATATTTTTCTGATATAAGCTTAGATATATAGAGCTTTCAGGTGTGAATAATTTTGTGTATTTGATCTTAACCAAATGTTCCAGATTGCAAGCTTTAAGATCATTTGCACAGATTCTACTGAAATCTTGTTTTCACAGATTCTACTGAAATCTTTTTTTCAAAAATAGGGCCTGCTGGTTTGAACTATTACTTGGCAAAAAACACTTGCCAAAACTAAGTTTTTTCACTGACTCTTACTGTATCTAATAAGCATTGCTTATTGACTGTTTTCATTTTCAGAATGTTTTGTTGAAAATGTTCATAAATTACAGGAAATAAAATGAATTTGATGTAAGGTTTTGTCAATATTTAGACTGTCTAGCAAAATTATTGCACACAGTGTCTGTACTGACTAAATTTTTTCTTCTGAGCATATTTCAACCTTTTAAAGGTGTTTATCTGTTTCTGTGTTTTGATGCTTTACGTCCCAGTCAACAATTTTAGCTAACCTGAGGCGAAGGCTCATTGGTGAGCTAATAGTATTAGGCCACTGGCTGGATATGGTTTACCTCCCCCCCCCAGGGGGAATTTTGTAGACCATATTTTTCTTGAAGCCCAATGTCTTGCGAGAATTTTGCAACATGTTAGCCCTCTGACAATGGCAGCGTTAAGCTGTAACAGCCTGTTATATACGTTACCCTACAAAATATTTGATAATTAAAATTCTTTTTAAGTCTTCAGAAAAGTGCAAAAGATAAGGTAAGATTTCCAAATTGTTTATATTTTCTAAATAAGCTATTACTGGGCTACAGATAATGATATTTGAAAACAAATATAGTCACTCCCAATGTAGTGTATGTTACATTTTTTCATTGAACCCCCGTTTAAATGATAAATGCATCTAATATAGTTTGTCTTATATTTTATTGAAACCAGTTTATGTTCAATAATTTGGTATTACATTAAAGATTTTCTATTTACCTTTTCAAAACTGAAAGCATTACATTTCTATCTTATATACTTTTTGAGTTATTAGATGTTAAACATGGTACCCCCCATATCACACAAAAATGTAAAATGTAATTCTCCAGGCCTCGCGCTGGCTATAGACCCCTCTTCCCCCCAAGGGGAATTTTGTACACTATGATTTCAAGATACTACAATATATAAGCCACAAAATGAATTATGTTAGCCCTCTAATAGTGGCAGCGTTAGCGGGTAACCTCATGTTACATACGTTACGCGCAAAATAACATTAAATTTTCCTGATAATTTCTCCAACATGACATATTCACACTTTTTTTGAAGTCTGGCACAGGTTTAAGAACTTCTCATAGCACAGTTACATAATTTTAGCATTTGTTTTATAAATGTCTTGAGATTTTGCGGTTGTTTATGTTACTTAGTGTTTCATATGTTATTTCCAAGTATCAGTATGGCGGTTATTGACTATACATGTATTACATCCGTCAGTAAATATAGTAAATCTGTAAGGATGCTATTCAAATGAATTAAAGTTTCTTATTATGGTGTCTTACACTATTTTTACAGCCCAGGTTACATACGTTACTCTCTGAATACCATTAAACATTCAAGATATGGTCTCCAACACGACCTGCTTGTACTTATTTGCATGCTGGCACAGGTCCGTGTACTTAGTTTTACTCTGACTCATTTGCTGAGGAAGTAACTCAAACATAAACTACCATAAACCCTCTTTTCTTTTATAGAGACATCAGATATATAGTTGACATAATACTCTTGGAAAGTTTGTAACATTCAGTGCAATGTGCGAGTAATGACTTAAAAGATCAAAGAAAGCCCATCAGGTAGAAGTTCTAGAGCAAATCTTGATATATTATCCAAGGGTTTTAAAGAAGTTTGTTTTACAACTTATTACTCCTCTATCAGATTTATCTTGCAAGGATTTTGCAATATTCTATTACTCTGGTAATGGCACCATTACCCTGTAACAGCCAATTATATATATTACCCATCAACATCTTTGATAATTTTAGTAAATGACATGACTTCTGAAAAATGCAAACCATAAGGTAAGATTTCCAAATTGGCTATATCATCCAAGTAAGCTATTTTTGCCTCACCGATATGGACCTTTGAAAACATTTATGCACCCCAAAGTGTTACGTATGTTACTTTTTTCATTATTCCAATATAAATGATTTATGAAACTAATATAGTTTGATATTTTTTTTAAAGGTGAATGTGCTTACTAACTCATTTTGTATCAAAGAATGTTTATGTACCTTTTAAAAACTGCAAATATTATGTTTCTATCTTTTATAAGGTTTGAGTCGTTGAGATTCGAACATTTTAACCCCATATCACACAAAATGTGAAATATAATTCTGTGGCTCTTTTGTTAGGGTACAATCAAGTTTTCTTTAACCTAGAGGTACTCGATTTCCTTCCCATTTATTTCCACACATTTTGTCCATATCTGGAAAGCCTCACTTGTGTTCATGGGAAAGACTTGATGGTTTAATCTTTGTATGTACATCTTAAGGACAGAAAAGCAGATTGGAGGTAAGCTCATGTTCATGCCATTTGAAATAGTCAGTATATTAGTATGGCTTTGGTACTTTTTTCAGAAACATGTCATGCTGCAGCTAATTCACAATTACATACATAGCACATGTTATGGTTCATATCACTGATGAGTGCCTAAAGCAATTCTTTATTTGTTTTCCTACCCTTCTTAGAATGTTGATGAACTAGTGGGGGAGGGGTTCTCTATCAGTTTGATAGGAATAACCTTTCCATGGTACTAACTCATCGGCAGTGTCACAATCTGTTAAACAGTGTATTAATGTAGATCTCTTCCCCCATATTCTGGCCAATGTTGTTGACATTCAGAAGGTGCACCTTTTGTTGCATACACCATTGTTGAACAAAACACCCAGGTTATCCTCTGCGAGAATGTTTGTAAGACTTTATAAACTGCTGCTTATACATTGTATATATGTATCAGTGACAAAACCAACACGCCCTGCCTTCAGTGCCTGGTTGAATACTGGTGCCAAGAGATTCATGAAGGTGACAGGAAAAGCTATTATGCTCTGTAGTTACGGCATTAACATAAACGTTATGTGCAGCACTACATGGACAATCTGATGTTGGTTCAATGTGTGATTGCAAGTCATGCTGAAGTTTGGACTTGTCAGTTTTGGTGGAAATTCTATCAGGAGTTGACAGTGACCATGGTACAGGTCCCAGAAGGAGCGGCAGTGTCAACTCAAGGTCAACATTATGTCTAATAGAAAGAAGGCCATGCATACCAAGGACGCTGCTTTAAGCTCTCATCTGGCTGTTTACGTTTTGTAAATTGGGCAATTTCTTCTTGCTTGACCTCGCAAGCATCAAAACGTTATTAGCTTGTAGCATTTTAGGGGGTGGGGGGTGTGAAAGACAGATTTTTTAACTAAAAGTGAGTCAATGAAGTCTGCAACAGCCTTCCTGCCAATTTCATCAGCCTCAATAAGATCCTTAGCTATGCCAGGCTTAGCAGGCACACCGAAAGACAAAAAGTACAGTTCATTGTCTTCAAAACTAGAACTGTACTATTTGGTGAAGCCTGAAACTGCCTCTAGTACTCATTCTACTTTGCATCTGAGCAGATTGAATATTTCATTTCAGTGCATTGAAGAGTTGTTTCAATATATTGAGCTCTGATGTGATGAGTAATATGCCATTCCATCTGTAGTATGAAGCTTAGTTCTAGTTGCTGAAGCCTATAATACCTCTATATTGTTTGCCTGATAGTTATGTCAAAAGCATTTCTCAAGCAAAGAACCAATGGTTGTGACACACTAAACCCATTTTGTTCGAGAAGTTCTTTGCATCTGCGATGTGTATCAAATTTATGAGTGTAATCAGTTACACAGGTACATATTGTGCGTGGTTGTTGTGATCGTTTGCAATGGACATTGGGAACTAGGCATACAGATAGAGATGACATGCAATTCAAAGTTGCTTTCCTTGTAGCCCTAATCAGTGTCAACACCATCTGAATCATATCCATATACCTTGCCCAGAACTGAGCTGTTTCACAGTGACTGTCTTTCAGAACTTCAGATTTGAATGCATGGTGTCTATACTGTTTATGTGAGCAAACAGTGAAGGTTGATAGATCACATTATATTATTAGTTTAAGTCACCATAAATTAATAAGGAGCTCCAATTTATTTCAGCCTTATAAATTTTCTAAATTCTCTGACAGAGTTTATACATGTATAGTCAACAACTTCTATACAGATACTCAGAATAACTTATGTATCATTTGGTAACACACATAACAGTTAAAGCTCAAGGCATTTATTAAAATACTTAGAATAGGTAAACCTTGTTAAAAGAAGTACATAAACCTGTGCAAGCATGCAAATAAGTATAAACAGGGCTTGTTAGAGACATTAACTTATATGTTTAATGCTATTTTGAAGGTAACATATGTAACATGGACCTGAAAAATAGTGTAAGCGACCATATAAAGAACTTTGAAACATTTAAGTAGCAGCCTTATAGATTTACTATATTCTGTGACAGATTAATGCACGTATAGTCAATAAATACCATACTGATACTCGGAAATAACGCAGGAAACACTAAGTAACGTATACAACGGTAATTACTCAAGACATTTATAAAATTAATACTAAAAATATGTAACTGTGTTATAAGAAGTTCATAAACATGTGTCAGCATGCAAATATGTACGAACATGTCATGGTTGAGACATTATCAGGGACGTTTAATGCTATTTTGGGGGGTAACGTATATAACGTGCTGTTACATGTTAACGCTGCCACTCTCAGAGGGCTAACATCTTTTATTTTGTATCTTATATAATGTAGTTTCAGAAAATCATAGTGTACAAAATTCCCCCTGGGGGGGAGGGGGGTCTATAGCCAGCTCAAGGCCTATATACCAGTCAATCCGGCGTCTGTCCGTCCACAATTTCAAACATCTTCTCCTCTGAAACCACTGGGCCAATTGAATTCAAATTTCATGTGGAGACTCCTTAGGATGTGGGAACGAAAGTTTGTTCAAATGGTCCTGGTCACATGACCAAGATCGCCACCACACCCATATATGGTAAAAACGCTTTAAAAATCTTCTCCAGAACCAGAAGGCGGATGACCTTGGGACTTGGTATGTAGCATTGGGGTTGTGGGGCCTACCAAGTGTGTTCAAATGATGATCCTAGTTTGACCTTGACCTACTAAACGTCAAGGTCAAATTTGCTTCCTAATGCATTTAAATGGGAAAATTTCTAAAAAGCTGATTTTTTGAAAACTGTTTAAGCCTTAGTCATTTTTCTCACTTGATATGTTTAACCTAATGAGACAATGGCTATAAAGAAGTTCCAAAGGTCAAGGTTGACCTTTGACCTTTCAGCTTAGGTCGTTTATATTAGAATCCTATCAATATATTAAAACAGTTTTCTCACAAACCATTGGCCCAATTGAATTCAAATTTCTTTTTTTCTATCTATACTGGTTCGCTCATACATGAGCATTACACCAGGGAGTGCGAATTTGGAAATTTTGATAAAATAAAAAACAACACAAAAAAACAAAACAACACAAAAACTTTTGGCTGAATTTTTTTTTAAATAAGGAGTGCCCCTACAATGCAAGAACAACATACAATGTAGAAAATAGTAAAAACTCAGCCAGAAAGCTGTTTTTAAATCCAAAAATGTCCAGGGAAAAACAGGACCGCTTTTCACTGGCGCATGCGCACTCCCTTCCCCCTTTCATGTGAAGACTCCTTATAAGTTAGCCAAAATTTATGCAAATTTTTTTGTCAAATGACCAACATGACTGCCACGCCCATATATGGTAAAAAACATTTAAAAATCATCTTCTCCAGAACCAGAAGGCCTGTGATATTGGGACTTGGTATGTAGCATTGGGGATGTGGGGCCTACAAAGTTTGTTCAAATGATGATCCTAAGTTGACCTTGACCTACTGAACGTCAAGGTAAAATTTGTTTCCTAATGCATTTAAATGGGAACTTTTTTGAAAAGTTGATTTTTTGAATACTGTTGAAGCCAAAGACATTATCCTCACTTGATATGTTAAACCTAATGAGACAATGGCTATAAATAAGTTTCAAAGGTCAAGGCCATCACACCCATATATGATAAAAACCCTTAAAATATTTTATTCTCTGGAACAAAAGGCCAATGGCCTTTGTATTAGACTTTCCAAAATCTGTTAATTTTTCTTCTTCTATCTATTTTTTTTTTCATAAACTTCATTTCTTTATAGTCGGGGAACCAAGGTAGAAAAAATGCTAACCCTTGCACCCGGAAGGTATACAGCTGGATTTTGTATGGTTGCAAAGGTATTTCAATGGTGTATCTGAAACCACTGTCTAGCAGACTAGATCGACTTGCATAACGCCAGAACAGCCAACTTTCTACGGAAGCCCAGCAAGAACATGTCAAAATATTATTTTTCAAAATGTTATATATTTTTATCAAAAAAAGTTCAGGATTGAAAAATATTGAGTTTATGTAATAATACAACATCGGCGTAGACCTCAGAAGCAGTGGCGGTCATCTAAGAATACTGGTTATTGATATTTAAAGCATGTAGATTAGGGCACCCCCATTTTGAAATTAAAATTATAGATTTCTTTTCTTCAAATCTTATTAAAACTGTAATATCGCCCCAAAATATATTTGATAATTATTTATATATCGCTTGGAAGCATATCTCGTAACAAATTGTGTGCTTACTTATTCACTTTTGTCCTCCCCCTCAAGTGGTTTGAATTGCATATTTTTTACATAAATAAATAAATTTTAAATTGAATGTGTTTAAACACTGCATACAGTTAGACAGACGTTTGGGACATAATTTACAATTTATTTTATTTTCTATGGCAAACTAGAAAAGGTAGCTGAAAAGTAAAAATATAAAACCACGATAATTTGATACTTAGTAGTTTAGTTCATGCCAGCAGGACAACTTAAGAGCAGTTTAACACATAAATGAAATTTAACAAGGTTTAAAGGATGTTTATCTTCCATATTTACAGCAGCTTTGAAACAGAGGGTCATTGTAGGGACCAAGGGGATTTTTATCTACTGAAAACATAAAATTTCATTTAACAGTGGTAAAATAAGTATAAAAAACACGTATAACTATTATCATATCACCATGGAAAACCTGTCTGTCCCCGTCTGAGATGCAGAAATTAAACCGCATTGTACTTGTGAAGACAAAAATGTCCCTAAGAAGATTATTTTGGTGCTGAAATGACTGTCCATACTTTTAAATGCATTTGATAGCGTATTATTGTATTATCTAACAGTCAAACGGCTTCTCATACCCATCCTCCAGATAAGAGAGCGTAATGGAAAATTAGTTTTGTTATTTCTCAACCAAAACATATGTTGTGGGTACTTAAATGGACCTATTAAATGAGACGGTTCTTTTGAAGACCAAAAGCACGCTCTTTAACTTATTGATAAGGGAAACCTCACAATTTCTATGCTATGAAAGATTGCTTAACATGACCTATGTGGCATACAAAAATGCATTTTTCCGCGAAATGCAATTCTGGTCGCATTGCTATACAGTGGTTTCATATCAAGCACCATTTAGACAATCAGTATACCAAATGCCAGCCGTATACCTTTCGGGTGCAAAAAATGTGTGTTTTTGCACGATACGCGACTTTGGTTCCCCGACTATTAACAATACAATCTTCGAAAACTGAACAAAATTAACAGACTTTTAAACTTTGTAAGCGCTCATTCAACTCTCCTGTAGATGATTGTCAGATATAATCTGAGGTTTGTTTATTTAACAGTCTGAAACCCATTACTAGCAGCAGAGCTTGATATTTATGTGTGCTGGGGAAAACCACAGTAAGGTGTGATCAGGGTTCATAGTGTTTGCCTGTATGGTATAATCTTGTCTGAAGTCAAGGTGGTAGTCGTGCAAGCAGTGGTCGCATAATATAATTTAATAAAAAATAAGTTCGCACAAAATCGTTAATTTGTCAAATCAAGATCGCAAATAAGGTCCCCAATTTTCCTTCGCTTTTTTCCAAGTATTTTGCTTAAAATTTCCGCCAGTATATAAACCCCTACTCATTTTGAGCATGCGCTGCACGTGCACGCCAAGTCCCTTTTCAACAAAAAGTAAACCATCAAGTAGCCGTTGAATTCTAGTTTTCAAAAATGTATTATTTGATAGCATTTTATCATCGCATTGTGGAGTTATGATGCCATGCTAAGAACTTTCCAAATGACCCTCGTAAAACGAATGTTTGGTGCACTGCTGCTCGATAATTGGTCTAAAACATGTCGAGCGACCATTAATTAGGCCTAAGAGCAGTTTGATCGAATGAAAAGAGAGCCTATATTCTTTTCAAACAATTTGAACCCTTATATTAGTCCCAACAAAACATCGGATCTGATTAGAAACCTGTTTGTCGCAAAATGGATTCGAGTCAGGGTTCATATGTTCATGATAACCTATACAATTGGTCTAAAACCGTTTCGTAAAATGACCAATACAGGGCGACTTTCAGAATGGAATGTTGTAGGCTTTTTCAGAGCTTCGAAGGCAAGATTACATACTAGTGGGATATGCTGTCTATTGTTATAGGGGGGGGGGGTTATGGGGGATCACCCCAAAGTAAGAAATGAATTCAACATGTCTATGTAAGGCATTCTTAAACATTCTGAGGCTATTTTTTCTGCTTGAAACCAAGCTTATTTTATGAGCATTATGTGTTGAACGTCCATTTGATTTGATGAATTAACATCTTCAGTATTTCGTCCCGTCTGTGTGTCTCATCAGGCAATGGCATCAAAATGCTATCGCTAGGAATTCTGATATAGATACCTGTTGTTGTTTTGGCGGGTTTTGTTATTGTTGTTTTGCCACTTCTATAGATATGAACTTCTCTGGCCTCTAGATTAAAACTATTTTCCTCATTTAGATGGTTCTTTTGAGCACCCAAAACAAATGATAAGAACATATTTACAAGTTTACGCTGGAAATTTGTGCTCATCTAGACCTATGATTCTATGCCGTGATCAAGAAGAGTCAGATCAGGCAGCGCATTTACAAAATATGGGTAAACGTGAAATTATATATTAAAATGTAAATATCAGCATCGTATCATTTTAGATCATAGAGGTTGGCCATATTGATTATAAATAAGAACACTCTGATTAATATGCATGATCCCTCTAAACAATAAGCCTTTTAATTACTGTTGTTACCACAGGTGTCAGTTTCTTAATCTAGCTTTATAACGACCCCTTTCACATCCTGGGGCAGGTGAAATATTGACCTATGTACTAGACTGTTCCATGGCTGCCAAGAGCATTGAGAACACAAAAATGCAAAAGAAAAAACTTCATATCAGCACATTTTAATAACTGATGGCAAAGTATGCTAAATACAGTTCTAGTACATTCCGACTGGATGCTAGTCGATTATTTTGTAGATTTTACAAGTCCCTACATTTTGAAGTCTAGGATAAAGGGATATTCACTTTATTAAACAATAAGCGGGAGGTTCATCTAAACTCAATTCTGAAATGTAGGGACTTGCGCAAGTCTTGACTTTGTATGTAACATTAGGGATGTGGTCTCTACTAGGTTTGCACAAATGATGAATCTAGCTTGACCTTGACCTACTTTATGGCAAGGTCAAATTTGACTCCTTATGCATTTCATTCAAGAAATGTTTAACCTTATGAGACAGTGGTTTTATATAAGTACCCAAATGTCAAGCTGACCTGTGACCTTTTATCCAATGCTTTTCATTTGGACTGCCACATACCTATCTAAACATGGGTGTCTCAGAAATCACTGGGCTGTTTGATGGAGTATTCATTAGATTGTTTTAGGTCACTTGACCAAAATGGCTGCAATCTGCATATATGGTAAAACAAAATAGTCCGTAGTTGGACTTGACCAATTTTAACATTATTAAAGAGATCACGTGAGCGCCTCAGGACCTTCAGGCCCTCTAGTTCAGTCCTGTAGGGATGGGTCTTCCTGGGTTAAAACAGTACTAAGCAGAAAGCAGTGGATAAAGCTTAAAGCTGCATACTCTGTACCTTTTGATCTTCTAATTTTAAAAATAATGTTTTTATTTTTCAAGAACACAGTAAAAATACACAAATTCAGGTAAACATTTGACCATTTTCTTAAATCTTAACAAGTTATCACTATCAAAACAACTGCATTTATGTTAAAATTCAACAGTCTAGAATTATTGGAGGGACGCAAATAATTACCAACAAGAGAAAAAAACACCTATTTCATAAGATAATTCACTTTTCCCTGCGATCTTCAGCTGTACTGAACATTTTTATTGTGAAAACATAGCTTAATTCTACTTTTACAAATGATTTAAAAAGAAAATAAAAATTTTCAAAAAATGGTCATAGTTACAGAGTATGCAGCTTTAAGCCTCTTGCTCCAGGACACAGCATAGTGATTCTCAAACTAGCAGCCTATTAATCCCTAATCTAAATGCTCTACCAACTGAAACAATGTGCTCAGCATGTACAACTATGTGAAATGTACAAATTATGAAACCTGTGCAATATGCACAGGTTTCATAATTTGACAGTTCTTGTGATTGTGACAGCACAATGACTTTTTAGCAGTTCATGTTTGTACTATGTTCTCAGCTCAATCCCCCGCCGCAAAGCTGATGGGGGTGATATTAATTATAGCCTTCGTCTGTCAGTTACAGTTTCATGTCTGCTCCATGTCTTTGAAAGAATTTCATTAAACTTCATTCAAATGTTCCTCTGTTAAGAGTAAAATGTAGCCAATGATTCCACCACTGACTCGGTCATTATGCAACAGGGGACTTAGCTGACCTTAATACTACTTTCTTGTTCTTGAAAGAAGCGTTTAAGTTGCCCCGAATTTCCATTGCCAAATTGCATAACCTAGGCACATGACCAAAACCAGTGATAAAACAAATGTGTACATTGTATTAGTATTGTAGAACAATCAGAATTTGAAAGGAAAGGCAGCCTGCCGATGGGATCTTTTCAACACATTTTTTTTTTCAGTTTTACGGAGGACAGGTTTCTATATTGGCATTTATAGATTAATTTGTTAATTCTGTGAGAAACTATTTATTCATGTACAGTAGAATCTCTTTGGGACTAGAGGTTTTATTTCCGAAGTATCCGTAGTTCGATTTATAGAGGTAGACATAAAAGTACATGTATATAGTTCCAAAAATGATCATCATATTTTTTCATATCAAACATATTTTTGGGTGTAAAAGAAACGTCTCCAAGAAACGTCTCAAGGAGGGGTTTCTTTTACGCACCCAAAACATATTTTATTATAACAATTATTGAGATAGATAATGGATAAGTTCTGCTCTCTAAATCAAGTGTGTCCCAAATTTCTTTTGAATTAGCGAGTATTTAAGCTTTTAAGCCCTCCAGTAAATATTTCACTGACTGTTCCAAGACGATGATTCTTTTGTAGATCATTTTTGTTGGTTATGCTTCATGTTGGTGTGTGTTCTACTGCCATGTCTGTTCCTTGAAGCCTTTGTTGTCACCTGCTGGGAAAGAGCCAACCTCTTGGCTGTCATGTGTGTTGTGTTTTCTTGCGTTTTGTCACTTTCCCAAAGGTGTCCTGGTCCACATCAGAATTAAGGGTGAGATTGGTGCCGTGAAACTGGTTTAAGCCATCCAGTAAAATATTAAACTTACCGTTCCACGGTGGTACTTCTTTTGTGGATCTTTTGTGTTTTTTTCTGTCTTGTGTTAGTTATGCCTTTGCGCGCATCTGTTTTGTGGTCACCTGCTGGGAAAGGGCTGACCTCTAGGCTCTCGTTTGTGGTGTATAACTGAGTTTGTCACTTTCCCATTGATATCCTGGGTCAGGTGTGGTACTTGATTGTATTGATTCCTGATCTTTGCACCCTTACTTACTTTAGAATATAACTAGAATGGCTGTATTTAATGTTGGGAATATTGTGGCCTCGTATTTTTGGCAATAAAATATGTTTGGACTGTCTTCCTATTTTTGTATCATATTGTGCCAGTTTATGGGGCCATTTTATCTTAACTGCAGTTTCACCCCAGACGTAACAGAACAAGCTAATGTATTTGCTTTAATATTCCCATTCAGGGAAAGGAGGGTGAGCATTTATTAGAACATGGGCATTAAGTAATTTAAAAGTGAATACACTGTACGGTAAATGTTCTAAAATTACGAACACTAAAAAATAATTATTTTTTTCCGCTGTTCGTAATTTTAGAAATTACGTTTCAGAAAAAGTGCTAGTGTTCGTAATTTTAGAATGT
This sequence comes from Loripinus fragilis, assembly GCA_964019695.1. Taxonomy (NCBI): domain Eukaryota; kingdom Metazoa; phylum Mollusca; class Bivalvia; order Lucinida; family Lucinidae; genus Loripinus; species Loripinus fragilis. Next base: position 61,912,393 of record OZ026529.1, on the reverse strand, counting down.
GGTCTTTATCATGAGCAAAATCGGTATATATGCATGTAAAAATGTGGTAGAAACGTGTTGAAAACACGGCGAAATGATTCTGCGCTATCTACGGTACTCATTTTTCTTTTCAACCGCCGCTAAATTCTTGCGGACTGAGACAGTAAAATGTCCAGCGCGTGCGGTAATTGCCAAGTCGGGAGCCAGGCACGTGCATGTTATGTCACTCAATTTACTAACAAGTCGTAAAGGTCCTCTTGTTTAACCTCGGACTACCGATGAATCGCTACACTTTCGTTCTTCCTTCAGAAAACCAAAACGCTTTTCGCTTGCTCTCCATCTGCGCAAATGCCGTTTATAATGTAATACAGTCACTCAAGGACATCTCGTCGATCAGGTTTTTTAGCTAAGATATACATGAAACTTTGAAATACGTAGACGAGTTCTCGGAGTTAAAAACTGACGAAATTCAAAAAGAACACACATCTCTCTCTCTCTCTCTCTCTCTCTCTCCTTGTCGATCTGTCGATGTACTCTGATTTTCCCGAAAGGATGTGCATATACCAGTCTCTCTCTCTTTCTCTCTCTATTTAAATTTGCAAAAACGGTTTGGATCCAGATCAGACCCGATGGAATTTCGTCAATTTTAAAATTTGTGCCTGATGCGATAGAAAGTACGCAAAGTGTCGTACAAAAGCCGATGCGCACGATAAAATGGTTTTTCAGTATATCTCAATAGGTATATACATTGTCCGGTCCCATGCGCGGATCCAGAGGGGGGACAGGGGGTCCGGACCCCCCCCCCCCCTGGAAAATCACAAAAATATGGATTTTCTTACCAATACTGAACCGGATCCCCTGAAATTCTCAAAACTACCAAGCCAGCACTCAACGTTGGGCCATCATCGGCACGCCAGCGAAACGCCACTTAAAGGCGCTTCGCTGGCCGGCCGATGATGGCCCGCTTTTAGTGATATTTGGATTCTCTCTCCCTTAAAAAAGAAGGGGAATTCAGGAAATAATGTTTCATCAATTTAAACATTTGGGCATGCGATAGAAAGCATGCAAAGCATCAATACTGTCGAATATCCGACTTTGTTGTGCAAAAGCCGATGCGCACGAGAGGCATCTCCAAGTATCATTTTCAGCACTGATACATGAAATTTTTCGAGATTACAAGAGATTCGTATGCAAGCGCTAGTGTCTCTCTCTCTCTCTCTCTCTCTACTACCTGCTTTCAAAGTTTGCAAATAGTTTGGATGCAGAAGATCTCCGACGTCTTCAGGGGCAGAATTTATCATGTAAGCGAACGTCCTACTTTGCGCCCGATGCCTCCAAATAATATAATTGAGCCGTGACATGAGATTTCCAACAATGAGGTGTGTGGGATCAGCAAAGCCTCAGATCAGCCTGTGCATATGCACAGTCTGATCAGAGCCTTTGCTAGTCGCGTGAATATTCTATGAGTGTTAAGCTACTGACTGAACATCGTTTGGAGTTTGTAGGCTTAAAAGCAGACTGCACAGGCTCGTCTGAGCTTACACTCGTCAAAATGCCATATTGTTGGAAATCACATGTTGCGGCTCAATTTATGAGCCGATGCGTACGATATGCTGGGTACATTCATATCTCAAAGAAAAGAAAAAATTCAGACAAGTACCACAAATCTAGTTTTTCATGCATGCAGTGCGCCGTTTCATGCTCGAGTTCACTGAAATTGTTTTTTGTTTTCATGCAAACCCATGAAAAGGAGACACATCTAGGCAATTATGTTTTGTGTGCTAAGTCCGCTTTCGTGCGCAAAAGCCGCCGCGTGCTACCCGAGTCTTAAAACAACAACAACACGTGGTCTGATAGTCGGCATCTTTGATCTCAAACACACATTATACCGGTAATGAACTCGTAGGACCTTCCATGTGCAGTTTCGTGAGGACAAACAGACACTCCGCGATCGGCTAAACAGTTTGTTAAAATGTTCCATTTTGAGAAATTTGATGTTTTTGATTGATAGGAATAGCCATTATTACATGTACTTAGAAAAACGCCGACAAGAAGTTTAAAGACAACGTACGTAGATGTCTAGAATTTTTATTTGGCTAGAGTCTTCATCCACTTTAAACTTTGTTAGTGAGCGAGACCCTGACGAGATGGTGCAAACACACATGCTCTCCTGAGCCTTCGCCGATCACATCTGTCATAAGTACCAGCTGTACGGTAGAAGTATACCGAACACAGATGGGACAAACAGATAAACGGACATCGATTTTCCACCGAAAATAACTTGTGTTCGTAATTTTAGAAATTCACTTTTCTGAAAAAGGGCAGTGTTCGATTTTTTAGGATGTTTTAAAAATTATTTTCAGCGATAATTTTAGGTGTTCGTAATTTTAGAGTGTTCGAAATTTTAGAACATTTACCGTACTTATACCAAACTATCAGATATCAACAAGTTTTAAAGATTTATGAAATATTTTCATAGTTTTAAGACATTTGAATTGAACCTATACTTTAACAAAATGCTTTGAGGCGTGACTCTAACGGTAAATGCATTGCATGAATAGAGGGTCATTACTTACCGGCCGTGGTAGAAGTATAATAGGGATATATTTATGCCTCGAGACAACATTCTAAATCTTTAGAGCCCTTATTGTTGCCATGGAAACCAGTTTTGAGCCTATCTATCCCAAAACTTTATCCACTCAATCCCCATTCCAATAATACTATACATAAAATTTGATTAAGATTGGCAAGCTACTTTAGAAGATTTTCACATTTTGAAAATGAAAATATATTGAGGTTAGGCTGAAAGTCCCAGTCACAAATTTTTTCAGTCATGTCCCTGAGAGAGAGAAAAGAAGAATGGGATAAACAAAAATGATCCAACCCCACCTTAATTCACCTCAAGTGCAGCAAAATTCATTCTGTCAACAAGCCAAATATGACAGGGCCATCTCTTTGAAACCTGCAACAGAGAGTGCACCACCCTACCACCCACTAATGAAATGTGAACTAGAATAAAGCCTATACAATAATCTCACTTTGGCAGCCTTCCATCCAGGCCTCTAGATAAGAGTGCATACGTGAGAATCATGGTCAGCTTATAGAGGATAATGAGTAGATTACTTGGTGAAAAATAAATTTAGTTATTGCCCTTTGCAAATTTTGACATAGAAAATTTGATATCTCAAAAACGGTTACAGCTAGGAGCTCCAAAGTTGGACAGCTGATAGAGGGTAATGAGTAGATTACCTGGTGAAAACTTAATAAAAATGTTTCTCTTTATTTAGTTATCGCCTTTGCATTTTTTTAAGTTAATGCCCTTAAAGTTTGCGAATTTGGACATCGAAAACTTCCAATTAAGATCTCAGCTAGTAGCCTCAGATTTGGTCAGCTGAAGGAGGATGGTGAATAAATTACCTGGTGAACAGGATGGTGGACAAGCTAATAGTTGGGGGGCATAGTGTTTCATAAACACAATTTCTAGTTTTATTATTTATTTCTCAACCAAAACTTATGTTGTGGGTACTCAAAAGTCTCAATGAGATGGTTCTTTTGAGCACCCAAAACACATGTTTAAATGTATGGGTAAGAAAATAATTACAATTTTACGCTCAAAGTTTCCTTATCTGGACCTATGCAGGTGAGCTAATAATGGGAATGGAAGTGCTCAAAAAGTAAATAAAAACAAAAGACTGTACATGTATACATGTATATTATTTCATAGATCAGTTGTTTTAAGCTAATTAATAAAATAATTCATTAGGTATAACTGAATGTAAAATGGATTCTGTAAACAAGACATTTCATTTAAAAAAAACACCTTGTGCTGTAAGATATATAAGCTTTCAAGTATCTTTAATTAACTGCTGGGTAATTTTGCATGCTTTTTGTCATTTGCTGACTTTTTTCAAAACTGAATATAAAAAAATCAGGAATACCATCAGTGTAAAACAGTCCGGGTCCAGATCAGGCCCAAAATTTTGTCATACCTGAATCACCTGATCTGGGTCCAAACTTTTTGCAAAGGACACCAGCAGAGGACTAGCAGGCAAAGAGTTAATTAAATGACAATGGTAAGAGGAAAATAGGTGGTATGGAAATAACTGATTATTGTCATAAGAAGGAATTATTGAAGTTTATTCTTATTACATTAAATTGACTAGGTCATGAGATTGTAGCACTTTAGCAAAGGGTTGCACATCAGGGCAAACTTCAATAAGCCTTCCCTGCTGGCACATTAAGGTTTTTCAAAAAATTATACTTCCGTCCTCACTGATAATTGCCCAAGTATAATGCATGAGCCTGCCTTGTCTCTAGAAAACCCAATAGTTGCGTGTGAACAACAAAGGTGCAGACCAACCTGTACATCCCCCTACTCTGATCAGCACCTTTGTTATCACTCACTGGAAAGTGTGATAGCCAAACTTGTTTGTAAAATCTCTTGATTCTGGCTAGTCTCTGAAGCTGAGCAGGTAGGGCTGCATCTTGCACATCGCAAACGCCGAAGACAGGCTTTCTCGCGAGTAGGCCCATATTTAAGTATTATTATTATAACTACTCAGACAGCAATCTTCTTGACCGGGTAATTAGGAAATATTCAGTGAACTCCCCTGACTCTAGGGATAATTAAGCAATCTTCATTTACCTCAACTCCCCGGACTCTAGGGGTAATGAAGCAATCTTCATTGACCTCAACTCCCCAGGCTCTAGGGATAATAAAGCAATCTTCATTGACATCAACTTTTCTTGGTATCGGCATTATTCAACATAATTTAGGGTAAAACAAGTAGTAGGGACCTAGGAGGGTTTTTAACTAGGAAAAAAAGCTAAACAAATATAACTATTTAAAACTCTCGATAAATGTCTGAAAATAGGAAAGTAAACATTTGATAAAGAAATAAATAGCATTATAAATAGCAGATGTTTTGAATTATTTAACCCATATCCTGCCAATATTTTTGTTATGAGAATAATGTCTGCTTTATATGTGTGTTACATATTCCAGTGCACTTCAGACAAGATTATACCATACAGGCAAACACTATGAACCCTGATCAGACCTCGGACTGGTCACTGACGGAAATACAAAGTTATGCTGTCAAGGCTTTATTTTAGCGCTATTTCAATGTACTACAGCCCATAAAATAGATTCTGAACATACATGAGATTATTAGAGGTTACTCCAGGTATGCAAAGCTGAAATATTACGAGTTACGGTAAAATAATTGAAGTTTTCTCATCTTTTTAATGTTGATTTCTGACGATTTTCGACTATAAGTGCCGATAAAGTGCGAAAATAGCTTAAAAGGGTACCTAGATTTCTTGCTGATGTTCATAAAGACGGATAAACCTTTATTAAATATAACAATACAGTCTTAAAGATAGTATATTGAACCATTGCTTTTTGAAGAAAATTCAAAGATATGCAGAGAAATAACGGAGATATGATTATTTAATCTTCAACATATGTCAGTTTTGAAAGCTCATCCACTGTTGAGCCACGACAACCCATTTCCAATATTTACCTGTATCTAAGTGACCAGTCCGTGTTTATTGGGTCCGAGATCAGACTGCTCCTAAGTGAAGCAGTCTGATCAGGGTTCATATTGTTTGCATTGTAGATTACCTAAGTACAACAGCAGATGTGAGAGCAGATATGACTGGCAGGTTTAAGAGGAGTGTCACAGTTCATGTAATTTCTTGTTTATAAATGGGCTACCTAATATCAAAAGCAACATAGGCACTTAGCAAAGACTTTGCTCCCTTAGCTACACATAAACCATACAATTAAGATTATTAGATCACCAGGCTGGTCAGTCATCATTGGGCCTGCCTACAACTTTGTTGGTTTTTCATCATGAAACAGCTCAAAATTTTTGCGATTTCAATTTCATTTATTACAATTATGGAAGCAGCATGAGCTCTAGGGTGCAGGCTTGTCTGAGGCTTCTTTGCTCAACAAAATGAAAATACAAAATATAATGTGCTGAAGACAAGTTGACCCTTTTCCTGCCAGACTTTTTGTCCTGAAAATGGCTGCTTTTTACGTCTGCTGCATATATTCATATGAACTTCAAACTATACTTTTTTAATGGAAGCAAACAACATGAACCCTGATCTGATCTGGGTCCACATTGTTTGCAATATAGGCTACCTAAGACCATTAGCATAGAAGAGAGCAGATGACAGAAGTAGTGACTGGCAGGCTAAGTGTAAATAAGTCAAGTGTTTATATTTAACTATAAGATGTTTTTTTCTGTTGTAAAACAAAAGATTTTTGGAACTACAGGTATTATGGAAGAGAAACTCCTGTCACATAGACAAATAAAAGATATATATCGCCATGTACATAAAACCTGTGTAAAACGGTCACTCAAAAATAGACAAAACAAAGATCTTAATGACAAATGGTAGCTTAATGAAGGTCGAAAGTATTGTTGAATGCTCCCTGCAATACTTTTGACCTGCATTAAGTGATAATTAGTCTTCGAAAACAATTTTTTTGTTTTTTTGAAATTGGCCATTTTACACAGGTTTAACTGCATCTAAATTGATAATTTTAGTGTCATATGATAAAAACAATCTTACATTTGTGCTCCTGTAATATTACCTGTAATATTGATTTTATTTAACATGTTGCGAAAAAGTGATAAAATGTTCAGCAAGCCTCGCATTTTATCCCTTTTTCAAAACTTGTTTAATAAATTCAATAATACATGAGCACTCATTTCATTGTCAGTTAATCGTCTAGCACTATTATAACATCATGGCTTACAATATAATGTACAGAAACCTAACATACACATTTACACACACAACACATTTGCATATATGCACCAATGAAAATCGCCTATTCTATATCATGACAATAAGAACTGTGAACAGTTTGCACATTTACACAGTCTAATTACTGCCCAGTCAGAATTCTATGAATCTTACACATCAGAGCTCCAATTTAGAGGGCCTCTTTTATAATAGACAGCCCCTTTCTAAAGTAGACAGCCTCTTTCTGAATTAGATTGCCTCTATTTGAATTAGACAGCCTCTTTTCTGAATTAAACAGCCTCTTTCTGCTTTCTGAATAAGACAAGGTATCAGTTAAGTAACCTCACTATTTGCCTTGGCATGACTATCGTCAACTGAATATTCACACAACAAGCTCTAGTTAAGTTGTGGGTGTAAGATCAACATTTCCAGCAAGTCCAGTGGTCCAATTTCATTACTGATATATGGGCCGCAATGCGAGAAAACATTTCTTCGGGTATTTGTGAACAACACAGGCGCACACCAGCCTGCCTATCCATGCAGTCTGATCAGCGCCTTTGTTATTCTCTTTTTGGAAAGTATCATATGTAAACTTGCTACAGATGAGATTTCAATTTTCTAGCTAGTCTCTGTAGCTGAGGAGACTGGTTTGAAACTCGCTTTGTCGGATACCCCGAAGCCAGGTTTTCTCACAACGAGGCCCATATGTATTCATCAAGTAGACGAAAAACTGTTTATATATCCTGATCTGCTGGCTTCATCAGATCTGGGTCTACAAACTGGCATACATCATTTTTTCTTTAGCAAACAGCTTAGGTCCTGATGAAATGAGGCATTTCATCTAGGTCTTCACCATTTGTCTAAGTACACATTTAGTAGTCACTAGTATACAAAGTGTTAAAACCCCTAGTCCAATTCCGTAGCCTCAATATGGCCTGCAGATAAGAGTGTGTGATTAGAAATCACTTTTCTATTTCTCAACTAAACCATATGGGGTTGGTACTCAGAAGAACTATCTCAGTGAGACAGTTCTTTTGAGCACCCAAAAGATACGTTTAAGGTGATGAATAAAAACAAATCACAATTTTTATGCTCAAAAGGTTTGCGTAACTGGATCAATTTTCAAAGTTATCCACTGATACTTCTCTTATAATTTCCACTACTAAATTAACTTGTATAATTCATTTATTCGGTCACTATCTAGCCACGCCCCCAACTAGTTCTTATCTCCATTAGCTTTACAAGAGACTGGGACATTGCATACCATGTGGCAATACAGTTGAATAATGGAAACTATTTAGTACTTTTCTGTAAAATGGGCCATCTTTCCCTAGAAAAAAACATTAAGCTGCAGCCTATAAAGATTCTACATTCACAGCTGACTTGTAGAAATTATTCCACTCGGAGTTGGACAAGTTGAGCTGTATCTCGGTAAATCTTCCATTACATGGTTTTGTAGCTATGCTGATGAAAGTATGTTTGTAACTATACAAGTAAGTTCATGTTATTTTTCTTTGTTGAGAGCTTCAATAAATTCTTCTAACTTTTCCTGAATCTGTCTAACCCGCTCTGAAAAATAAGGTATTTTTATCATATGGGCCTCAACACAACAAAACCTGTCTTTGAAGTTTCCGACAAACCATGACTCAAACCAGTCTCCTCAGCTACAGAGACTTAAGCTAGAAAATTGGCATTGTGCTTGTAGCAAGTAAATAGATATGATACTTTCCAAAAAGTGAATAACAAAGGCGCTGATCAATCTGCGCAGATGCGCAGGCTGGTCTGCACCTTTGTTGTTCATAAACCCTGAAGATGGGTTCTCTCGCGTCGAGGCTCTTTAAACATGGGTCTAGATTACACATTTTTGGGGGGTAAAATTGTGAATATTTCCTTATCAATCAGTTTTACTATTTGTTTTGGCTGCTCAAAATAACCATCTCACAGAGATGGTTCTTTTGAGTACCCACAACATATGTTTTGGTTGAGAAATAAGAAGCATAGCTTTCTATTACCCACTCCCATCTGGAGGCCTGCTAAAAACACATGTACAGCATTTTATTATCCTATATAATAATCAAATTTTTAAAAAATGATACCGTTAACTTGATCAATAAGTCAAAAATTGGTGGCACAAAAAAAAAGTGGCCAAGATCAATTTTTTAGAGCACCTGCTGCAGCATTTGTTGTTGCAATTCCTACTATTTTCTTGAACAGACTAAGTGACAAGGTTCATATAAGCTAGTACCTATAAAATTCAAGGACTTTCTTGAAGGGTTCAACTGTTTACAAGGGCTAAATGAAATACTGATTTATTCTCTAAAATTCAACTTCCTTAATGCTGGACAGAGATAAGTAAGGTATTAGTATTAGAAACTTGTTGAGCCTTTATTTGGCTGCACAACAATTTTTACACTGATCTAGGTCTCCATTAACAGTGTTAAGTTCTACAGAAAATAGTAAATTTCAAGATCTTCAGGGCCTAAGAGTATTTTTCCAGCACTTTCAAGGATTTTTCAAGAAAGTCCTCTATATTCAAGTACTTTTCAAGCATGTGCAAACTATGTTGAACTGGACTTTGAAGGAGGTCTGTTTGTTTTAAACCAGGCGAACTTCTTTTTGCTGTTAAAAAAGGCAACAAGGCTTAACCCATCATGTCTTTTTTATGGGACAAAGGTAAACAGTGCAGATCCAGATAAAACAATGCAGAGTGCCGCATCTGATAGGGTCTCCACTGTTTGCTAACACAGACTGTTGGATTAGAATTTTAGAAGAAAAAAAAGAAAAATACCTCCAAACAACCCTAAAATTGGAAATGGCCCCATCTAATTGATAGGGATTGGAAAATCCATATGAGCCGCAACATATGATTTCCATCAATGTGATATTTTGACAAGTGTAAACTCAAGCGAGCCTGTGCAGCCTGCTTTTAAGCTTAGTAATTACAAATGGTGTTCAGCCCGTAGCTTAACAGTCATAGAAAGTTCAAGCGACAAGCAAAGGCTCTGATCAGACTGCGTGTATGAGCAGGCTGATCTGAGGCTTTTGTGGTCGCACATACCATTGTTTGAAATCTCATGCCGTTGCTCATACAGTAACTTACTTGATTCCTCGGCTAGTTCCACTCTTCGTCCAGTCAGCAGTTTCTGTAGTTTATCTCTGTCTTCAGCAAACTCATCCAGTACATCTTTTATAATTCTTTCTAGTCTTCTAGCTGCAAATATAGAAACCCAACATCTCAAACAAGGGGGACCAGGAACAGGGTATCACAAATTTCTTTACATATCTGATCAAATCCAGGAGCGTAGCCAGAGGCTTTATCATGTTGAAGCCCACCAAAATATTAAGAGAATTAAGAGATACCTGACCTAGTTACATTACTTTTCAGATAGCTAATGATAAAGGCACTGATCAGACTGCGCGGATGCGCAGGCTGATCTGCGCCTTTGTTGTTCGCAATCAAGAAAAGTCAGGGTTTCTCGTGTCTATGCCCATATGATGTTGAAGCCCTGGCCTCCGCCTGGCTACACGCCTGAAATCAACATCCTCATATGCTTACCATTTACTGTGAAGGGAGAGGACATATAATGTTGTCATAACTTGTGTCCAATCCCATTGCTGATTTATGCAATAAAATATGTTTAATCTAATCAATGCCCTTCTAGTTTAAACATCAAGTTTATTTGACAGGGTATTAATTTTGTGTGTTATCAAAGACATTCTAAACTAGAAACTGTGCATGCAAAACAATGTCCCTTCAGCCTGGTCCATATGAATTGTGCTCCTCTTTATAAAGGACAGTGACTCTAGAATTATTTTCTGAATTCTGCCACAAAGTATTCATCATCAAAAAGCTTCAAAATTTCAATGTTGTAGCTCTTTATGGTGAAAGAGATATCTTTCTGACAAGCTAGGCCATTCAGAAAGCCTAAACCAGCATCTGGAAAATATTTCAGTAGCGTGTGTAGTCAGCCAATTAAACCCTTACTTTCATGAATATTCATGCTAGGCTCCGCCCCCTATGAGTGATTATTACTAATAAACTTTCATATTGGTACATAGTAAAAAGAAATTATGTGTCAGGTCCACTAGTGTAGGATCATATCTAATCATAATTCCATAAGTAAATAGAGTAGAACCTTATCAGGCAGCTATTACAAGAGCTGCCTGATCTGGGTCTGCTCTGATTGCAAAAGGGTTAAAGGCATCTCATCAATAGGTAAAATAAATTTAATTTTTCTATAACATATTGCCATAGTATCTTCCATTCTACAACATTAATCGTGACATTTTGTAGTCATTTATTTCACTGCATTATAACTTGTTATTGATCTGATGTGGTATCTATGATGTCATTATCATGTGGTTATAGCAGTCCCACATTAATCATGTGGTTATAGCAGTCCCACGTTGAGTATCTTTGGTATGATTCTGATTCATTTCTGAATGAAACTAAGCATGATAATTGCACAGATGGATGAACAGAAAGACAACCCAAAATAAAAGCCAAAGAATTTATACTTAGAAGCATTTTCCCAGTTGTTAAGCAGTTGCGAAGTGAACTTAAAATTGTAAATCAGTATCTTTCCATGAATTTGCAGTCCTTGAAAACTATAGGAGGCCCACATTAGTCCTTGCAAAGATCTTGAAGTTTACACAGCCTGTAAATCAGTTTTTTAAATGAATTGACACAATTTTAGAAGACTGTTAGTGTTCCTAACCTTGAAGTTTGCACAGACTTGGAAGTTACATACCTTCATTATTCATAACTTGTTGTCGGAGAGCATTACTTGTACCCTGTTACATACCTTCATTATTCATAACTTGTTGTCTGAGAGCATTACTGGTACCCTGTTACATACCTTCATTATTCATAACTTGTTGTCGGAGAGCATTACTGGTACCCTGTTACATACCTTCATTATTCATAACTTGTTGTCGGAGAGCATTACTGGTACCCTGTTACATACCTTCATTATTCATAACTTGTTGTCTGAGAGCATTACTGGTACCCTGTTACATACCTTCATTATTCATAACTTGTTGTCGGAGAGCATTACTTGTACCCTGTTACATACCTTCATTATTCATAACTTGTTGTCGGAGAGCATTACTGGTACCCTGTTACATACCTTCATTATTCATAACTTGTTGTCGAGAGCATTCCTGGTACCCTGTTACATACATTCATTATTCATAAATTGTTGTCAGAGAGCATTACTGGTACCCTGTTACATACCTTCATTATTCATAACTTGTTGTCAGAAAACAATACTGGTACCCTGTTACATACCTTCATTATTCATAACATGTTGTCAGAAAACAATACTGGTACCCTGTTACATACCTTCATTATTCATAACTTGTTGTCGGAGAGCATTACTGGTACCCTGTTACATACCTTCATTATTTATAACATGTTGTCGGAGAGCATTACTGGTACCCTGTTACATACCTTCATTATTCATAACTTGTTGTCAGAAAACAATACTGGTACCCTGTTACATACCTTCATTATTCATAACTTGTTGTCGGAGAGCATTACTGGTACCCTGTTACATACCTTCATTATTTATAACATGTTGTCGGAGAGCATTACTGGTACCCTGTTACATACCTTCATTATTCATAACTTGTTGTCGGAGAGCATTACTGGTACCCTGCAACATTCTTTGTAACCGCCAGAACAACACAACCTCATGACAGTCAAGCTGCAAAATAGGATAATTAGGAGAACTTGTTAAATTGCATTTAGTCACTATTTAACCAAGACATGTTTACTCGTGAATCCTAAATGTGCACTTTGGCAAACAGTGAAGACCCAGATAAAATGCTACAAAATGAGGCATTTTATCAGGGTCTACACTGTTTGCTAGACAAAAATTATCTTCAGAAAAGGAAATTTTTAATACAATTTTATTTGGAAATTATAGCCTGTGACACTTCAATGGACCATCCCAAGTATCAAACCAGAAAAAAGAATCCATTAGTACATAAAGGTTTTAATTCTAAAACACATTTCCATGATTTTTCAATGATCAACGATGTAATTTCTATGACTATTTAATTACACAGCCTCCAACCTCCCCTTTTAGCAGCATCTTCACCACGCTGAGCATAAATGCGGAATGCAGCAACAAGAGCATGCTTGTAGATTATGCATGCATTTTGAAATAATTAAAACTTGAAACCACCAGTAGTCAGACTAGAGGACCTGAAGGTCCTGAAGCGCTCACCTGATCTCCTTAATAATGTTAAAATAGGTCAAGGTCAACTTAGGCTTATTATTCAAATATATTTTGAATGACCATATATGGGCAATGGCCATTTTGATCAAGTGACCCAAAAATAATATCATATTTACAGTTTTATCTACTAAAAACTCCATATGAAATTTGAGTTCAAACAGCCCAGTGAGTTTAGAAAAAGATTCTTGGATATGTATAAGGCAGTCCAATATGAGTGGCCTTGGATGAAAGGTCAAAGGTCAGCTTGACCTTGAGTGCTTATATAAAACCAGTGTCTCAATAGGTTTAACATTTTTCCCAAGTATTATGATTTCTGCTTAAATAGTTATATAGAAAAATGAACATTTCAAGATTTTTCCAATATAAATGCATTAGGAATCAAATTTGGCCTTGCCGTAATAAAGATCAAGGTCAACCCAAATTCTTCATTTGTGCAAACCTGGTAGGGCCCACATCCCCAATGCTATACACCAAGTCCCAAGGCCATTGGCCTTTTGGTTCAAGAGTAGAAAATATTTAAAGGGTTTTTACCTTATATGGGCATTGTTGCCATCTTGGTGATGTGACCATTAACATTTGGTTCAAATTTACTCCACTCAACTTAAGGAGTCTCCATATGAAATTTGTTTTCAGTTGGCCGAGTGGTTTCTGAGAAAACTGTGTTTTAATATATTGATGGGCCTCCAATATGAGTGACCTTGGCTGAAAGGTCAAAGGTCAACCTTGACCTTTGAAATTGCCTCTTAACATATCAAGTGAGAACAATGACTTTGGCTTCAACAGTATTAAAAAAATCAACTTTTCCAAAAAAATCAAACTTAAATGCATTAGGAAGTAAATTTGACCTTCATGTTAAGTAGGTCAAGGGCAACCTAGGATTATCATTTGGTCAATGTTGGTAGGTTTGTTTGTTTGATTTGATTCTTTACGTCCACTCAACAATCTTTCAGTTATGCGGGACATGTCTTCCTGGGTTGAACCAGTACTAAGCTAGGATAAATGTGTCTTGCTCAAGGACCACAACGTAGTGACGCCGGTGAGGCTCGAACCCGCGGCCCTTCAGTCTCGAGTCAAGCACTCTACCACTGAGCCACTGCGCTCCCTAACAATGGTGGTAGGTCCCACATCCCAAATGATACATACCAAGTCCCAAGGTCATCAGCTTTCTTGTTCTGGAGAAGAAGATTTCTAAAGGGTTTTTACCATATATGGGCATGTCCGCCATCTTGGTCATGTGACCAAAACAATTTGCTTAAATCTTGATTAACTTATTCTAAGGAGTCTTCATATGAAAATTGAGTTCAATTGGTCCAATGGTTTCTGAGAAAACTATGTTTTAATATATTAATGGGACTCCAATATGAGCACCTTGGCTGAAAGGTCAAAGGTCAACCTTGACCTTTGTAACTTATTTATAGCCATTGTCACATTAGATAAAACATATCGAATAATGACTTTGGCTTCAATAGTTTTCAAAAAATCAACTTTTCAAAAATTTCCCCATTAAAATGCATTAGGAAGCAAATTCGACCTTGGCGTTAAGTAGGTCAAGGTCAACCCAGGATCATCATTTGAATAAACTTGGTAGGCCCCACATCCCCGATGCTACATATCAAGTGCCAAGGTCATCAGCCTTCTGGTTCTGGAGAAGAAGATTTTTAAAGGGTTTTTACCATATATGGGCATGGCGGCCATCTTGGTCATGTGACCAGGTCCATTTGAACAAACTTTTGTTCCCCCATCCTACGGAGTCTCCATATGAAATTTGAGTTCAATTGGCCCAGTGGTTTCAGAGGAGAAGATGTTTGAAAATGTTGACGGACGGACGGACGGACGACGGACGCCGGATTCATTGGTATACTAATAGCTCACCTCGGAGCCTTCTGCTCAGGTGAGCTAAAAACTAGCTGTCGAATTCGGACACTCAAGTGCCCGACAGCTATTTTTCTGGCTACTGGTGGTTTCGTCAAATTATTTCAAATTCCATGATTTTTCCATGATTATTCATTTTTTTTTAATTCCATGATTTTTCCATGCATGGAACTTTTATAAGTGATTTTTATCAGTACAGACCAGGCGTGAAAAATTCAGATGCTTTTAATGCACAAAATGATATATTTTTGGTAAGAGATGTTGGGTGGTATTTTTTCATTTTCATCCAAATTTTAATAGAAACACATTCTGCAAGCAAACAGTGGAGACCCTGATTAGACGCCGCCTTCAGCGGCGTCTGGTCTGGGTCTGCACTATTTGCCTGCGTCCCACAAAAAGGATGCTAGGCTTATATGGGTTAATGTAAATTGTTGTCAGATATAACGGGAGGACTGAGAGATGGTCAGAAATTTGAACACCTATGTCGTACCCTGCTTCCAGCAGGTGTGCCGTTGAAATTACATTTTAACCCTTAATACGCCAATCACAACAAAAGTCCTCTCCTTTTTTCGCCTGCTGAAATGTTTAAGAAGCCTCCTCTATGGCAAACAGTGTGGACCCAGATCAGACTGCTCCTATAGGAGCAGTCTGTTCTGGGTCCACACGGCTTGCTTCTATACTTAATTCGTCAGTAATGTTAGGCAATTATTTGCAGCAGACGACTTCAGCAGACGACATTTTCAGATGCATTTTTTTCTTGGCGCTTTAAGGGTTAATAACTTACCCCAGAACCAGTGTCAGAAATGCCTTGTTGATAGTAATAGAATCCCTTCTTACAATCTTGTGCCTTTTCTAGGCCCTTCTTGATAAAATCTTGTCGGAATAAGTGGTACCACGTCTCTTTAATCTGAAATTACAGACATCTGAACTAAGGGTGAGGTTGGTGCACCATCATACCGGTTTAAGCCCTCCAGTAAAATATTTTACTGACCGTTCCAAGGCGGTACTTCTTTTGTGGATCTTTTATGTTTTTTCTGTCTTGTGTTTGCTATGCCTTTGTGCCAGTCTGTTTTTATGTGCCTTGTGGTCACCTGCTGGGAAAGGGCTGACCTCTTGGCTCTCGTTTGTGGTGTCTAACTGTGAGTTTGTCACTTTCCCATTGGTATCCTGGGTCAAGTGTGGTTCTTGATTGTATCGATTCCTGATCTTTGTACCCTTACTTATTTTAAAACCTGAAACTGCCCTGTAATCTTAGTAAACTACTAGAAAAAAAAAACTTTTAAGGATTGAAATTCATATTTTAAGCTTGCACTGGATGATGAAAAAAATTAGTTGTTTTAATGTCTGTGAAGCCCTTCGGGGCTTCTCGGAAACATTAAGATAGCTTATGTTTTTCATCATCCAGTGCAAGCTTAAAATATGAATTTCCATCCTTATATTTACATTCTATATTATCAACCAAGTCCACTTAGTTATCTACTATCCCACCCCGCAAGTTCTCCTAATAAAATGAGATGGTTGATTTGTAACGAAGGTGTTGGAACACCCAGGGAGCGAAACGTGCATACATAACGTTGTGGCTATACGTGTATGACGTCGCACAAACATCAATAAACAAAGAAAGTTATTGGTTGACATTGATGTTAGTCTGCCTAGAGGTGCGGCCTAGATCACATGACATTTCAATGTTTTGCATCGAAATATGCAAGCAGCTATAAAAGGTTGTTTCATCTAAGGCATCTACACTGAGAAAGTAATTATTTTGAATTTCAATCTAGGAGCCCCAAATAGAAAAATAACAAAAGCTGCATATATCTGGCACATAGATAAACCACCATATCAATAGACAGGGGTGTGGAAATACCATGCCCTACTTCTCCATTCTGGTCCCATTTCATTCAGGACAAGTTAAATATTTCAATTTACTTGTCCCGGGACAAGTATAAACCAAGTTAATGCAATCCTGTATTTCATTTTTAATTAATCATTTTGAACACACAATGCCATTTTATATGGAAACAGTGGATCCTGATCAGCTGGCTTCTTCAGAAGCCAGCTGATCTGGATCAACACTGTTTTCAATGAGTTTATATATGGTTTAATACTGTTTTCAACAAAATTATGCATGGTATCAGCAAAGTAACGGCTAATCTGATTATTTTGTGCATTATCTTTTCTTTGGGACAAATAAAATTTTCATTGGACAAGTACATTATGACTTGTCCCTTGGCAAGTATAAAATTTTGCTATTTACCCTAAACATTCTGAGAACTTAACACGTTACCATGCTCCTCAGAATATTAGAATGTGTCCATTAAAACAGCTTGCTGATAAAAGCATGAAAGTTAAAAATTTCCGAAATCCTGAACTTATGAAATTCAAATCTTAAAACTGACAGTGTGCCTACAAAGTATTAAAATTTCGAGAAGAGTGTAGTGGCTGTGTAGTAGAGTGCTCGACTTGAAATTTAGGGGTTAATGGTGGCATTTTGCTGTGTCCTTGAAGGGAGCATAGGGGCTCTGTGGTAGAGTACTCCACTTGAGATTTAGGGGTTGCTGGCGGCATTGTCCTGTGTCCTTGAGCAAGACACTTTATCCACTGCTTAGCACTGGTTCAATTCAGGAAACTTCTGGATCCTACCAGGCCTCTAGATAAGAGTGTGTACTGGAATATTTTTTTTCTAATTTCTCAACCAAAATGTATGTTTGGGGTACTCAAAAGGACCGCCTCAATGAGACGGTTCATTTGAGCACCCTAAACACATGTTTAAATTGGTGAGTAAAGAAATAAATGCAATTTTAGGTGCACAAACTATCCTTATCTGGACCTATGACTACTATAAAATTGTTGACTGTTTACCATTCATTTCATAACACATTTTTTTCTGTTGGCATAGAGGGCATCGGCCTTGTCACAAGAAAACCGGTCTTCCACGTTTGCTACCAGGTAAGGCTAATATCGGCTACAGAGACTACTGTAAGACACTTATATTTGGCTTTTTTTTTTATTTGGCCCTATTGGCATTAAAAGCTAAAATCGCCAAAATATGAGATTGCAAAATAGTTTCAATAAGCAATAAATGGACACATACCCTTGGTTCCGTATCGCTAAAAACAAAGTTTTGTTTGGTAGAGTATGCTTCAATGTAGAGGAAACCATGTCTTAAAAGGGGCTACAATTAAAGGAAAGAATATGCTCCCCATAGGAAGCATATTCTTTCCATTAAAAGTAGCCCCTATGAGAATAGAAAACAACTTTTTAAGGGCATTGAGAAACCGCCAAATTTAACCTACGCCAATATGCCATTCTTTTATAATCGCCGAATTTTGATGCCGCCAATAAACTGCATAGACAGAATACTGAAATTTTGCATGTAGCAAGTTTAGGTTTTATATTTCCCATAAAGCAAATAACAAAAGTTCTGATCAGCCTGCATATATGCACAGGCTAGTCTCCACCTTTGTTGTGGCATACAACAAGATCAGGTTGTTTTCTTACGACTAGGCCCATACTACGAAGACTTACAAATTCCTGGTCCACTTCTACACCCGCTGTCTGTAAATTTTTTCTCACTGTTGTTATCTCATCAACTGACAGAGTGGCTTTGTGCTTCTGTAAAAATCAGAATACAGTAAAACCTGTCTTAAGTGGCCACTCATAAGGAAGACCAAAAATTTATTTTCAAGAACGATTATCGCTAAGATCAAAAATTGGTTTTCAAGACTGATTATCGCTTAATGCAGGTCAAAAGTATTGCAGAATTCTCCAAGGTGGAGCATTCTGCAATACTTACAACCTTCATTAAGCTACCATTTGTCATTAAGATCTTTGTTTTGTCTATATTTGAATGGCCGCTTAAGACAGGTTTTACTGTATGTCCAAACTCAGAGGCTTTTGTAGGCAAAGCAGTCAATTGGTTCTAGCTTATAAAATTAACCCATATAAGCCTAGCATCATTTTTGTGGGACTTAGGCAAACAGTGCAGGCCCAGCTCAGATGCAGCATTCTCTGATCTCTGTTCACTGTTTGCAATTAGAAAATGTTCTATTAAGATTTGAGTAAAATGAAAAATACCACCCAACCTCCCTTAAAGTGAAAATGGACTGGTCCAGTTGATAATTGTGGGAAAATCAATTCGGCTCAAATGGGTTAATCTTCCCCACCAAGTATCCCATAAATGAGACATTCTAATGCACTTGCTGTTGTAACCCAACATCTGATTGGATAACGCTAGAAATTTGCAACAGTACATTCTTGATATACTGTCAGAAATAGTTTGATGTCATTAAGTAAGTCACATTTCATAGGACATGTGGCTTTATGTGGCTTGCAACACTCCAATTTGAATCAAAACAAAAGTTTTAACAATAGAAAAGCTTAGAGGTGGATTAGAATGGGGATAACCATATTCCAAATGCTTATTTGAGGAAGTATATTGTCAGATATACTGTTTGAAGGGAGCATTCTGCAATACTTTTAACCTTCATTAAGCTACCAGTTGTCATTAAGACCTTTGTCTTGTCTATTTTTGAGTGGCTGTTTACACAGGTTATAGTGTATGTGCTTTGGCCTACAAACCACTCCTTTGCAGGATCTTATAGTATGTTGAGTGAACTCTACTCTTGACCTCATTTTGCAGAATGATGTAACTGTCAAGGACAATATACGTGTATAGTAAAAACTATTATTCGAACACTGATAGTTCAAAGTACTCATTTATTCAAACTAAGTTTGGGTAAAAGAAACTTCCCACTGGGACGTTTCTTTTATGCCCCAAAAACATGTATTTATAGAAAATACCAGTACAAAAAAACTTATCATTTTTTGGCTGATTACTACTCCCTTTTGTCATACTTACAGTTGGTGACTTCAGTAATTTGTCATACTTACAGTTGGTGACTTCAGTAATTTGTCATACTTACAGTTGGTGACTTGAGTAATTTGTCATACTTACAGTTGGTGACTTGAGTAATTTGTCATACTAACAGTTGGTGACTTGAGTAATTTGTCATACTTACAGTTGGTGACTTGAGTAATTTGTCATACTTACAGTTGGTGACTTGAGTAATTTGTCTAGTTCATTCTTGGTTGCTATTCTGTTGTTGTGTTCTACTGTACGATATTTCCAGCTAGTCCACTGTTCCAGTGTCCCTGGGCCCAGCAATTCATTCAAAGTATCTTCAGCTGGAGCAATAAATAGAGATTTTACACGAGTGCTCATGTTTTATTGAATTTATTAAACAAGTTGGGGAAAAGGGATAAAATGTGAGGCTTGCCAAGCATTTTATCGCTTTCTCACAACATGTTTAATAAATTCAATAATACAAGAGCACAAAAGTTAGATTCTATTTATCATATGACATTAAGATTACTTTAAAATCTTATTTCTGACATAAAAAATCATTATGTACGCAACTTTCTTATGGACATTATTTCATACATGTAGCGTTACCTGAAAATCTGTAAACCACTAGTGGTTTATCAATTTTAGTGCATGGCGTTATTTCACTCCCAGACGTGATGTCATATGATAAAAATTGCTTGATGTTCACATAATTAGAAACAGAATGACAGTTGGAGATAGATACAGGAAGGAGTTTCGTGTGAGAGTATGTGTACATCATTGCTCAGGCCCCAGGGTTATAAAACTTTTTTCATGCCCAACTCAACTGAGCACAAAATTGATCTTGCTCATAAATGTTAAATACAACATCTGAGAGTTTAAAAGCATTAAAAGTCTTCATTTTTCAGTATTTTAGTTTTATTAGCAGTTGAAATTTTGTGCTCAGTTGAGTTGAGCAAAAAAAAGTTGATGGAGGGACTCATTTTTATATACTATTAGCTGATCCATGAGCCTTCAGCTCAGGTGAGCTCAAAAGCTATATGGGTTTAAATGGCAATCACTCACCTTTGACAAAAAGTACATTGTAACTGTAAGTTTCAATTCTAAACATGTCAAAAGTAAAATTTTCTTATTTTTGCAAATTCTTTAACCCATATAAGCCTAGCGTCCTTTTTGCGGGACATAGGCAAACATTGTGGACCTAGATCAGATGCTGCTGAATGTGGGGTCACTCTGCAATGTCTGATCAGGATCTCTTATATTTGCTTACAGAATGTTCTATTAAAATTTGAATAACAATGAAAAATACCACCCAGATTAAGATTGGAAATGGGCTTGTCCTACTGATAAGGGTAGGTAAGTCCATTCGGCTTAAATGGGTTAAGATACCAAATAAGGCTTGATATTTCATGTTCATCAATAAATTTTGCAAAATCAGGCCCGAAGAAGAATGATGGGCCTTTTCTGGATCGCCCAACTAAATGTTGGACCTGACCTGGATCGAAAGTATTAGACACTCAGATGGTTATCACTTAATATATTATTTTGAAAACAGTTAATACTAAATAATTCAGCAGAAGACAAAAAAAAGCATGCAAAATTACCCAGAATGCAAAGAGTTAAAAGATGACTTACTTCCTTTTAATCTTTCTTTGAGAGTTTCTTCCATAAAGGATATTGCAAGATCCCACTGTGGCTTGTCATGAACTGACCGGTCCTCTAGCAAGTTTCTCTGGATAACTCTCTAGCAAAACAAAATTGACTAAATTAATGTTAACTTCCATATTTAAGCTAACTAGAAGCCTTAGTGGACCAGAATCGCTCACCTGGATCATGCTATATAACATGGGCCTTTAGTTAAAAGTGCATACCAAAAAATTTAATTTCTTATTTCTCAACCAAAATAGATGTTGTGGGTACTCAAAAGAACTGTCTCAATGAGACGGTTCTTTCGAGCACCCAAAACATATGTTAAAACTGATGAGTAAGAAAATATTTACAATTCTACGCTAAAAATTTTGTTTATCTAAGCCTGTGTAATAATTCTGAATCTTCATGTTGCCACAATGATTCCCATAGAGTTTCATTTAAATTCAACATATGGTGCAGGAGTAAAAAAAAATCATTTGTTGGCTAAAACAAGCCATACCATGTCTCCATTCAAGCATGTTTAGTTGAGTTGAGCTCCATTTATTCCAAAGGAATCACAGGCTACAAGGAAAATAATGTAGATCCTGATCAGTTGCCTTCATTAGTAGCTGACTAATCTGAACCTACACTGTTTTCAAGAGGATATATCCAGGTTCAGTAGGAAAAGATTAGCTATATTTTGAATCAGAAATGATGTGCCATTTTGACTTACAAATGCCACTGTGCATATAACTATTTTCAAGTCAACACAATGAATCAATATTTAATTTGATAGCGAAATAATACCCCGAACTGAAATGGGGAATCAGATTTTTATATAATGTAAAAACCTACAAGGACTCAGACCTCCAGATGAGTGTGATTTTTTTTATTCTCATGCAAAACATATGTTGTGGGTACTCAAAAGAACCGTCTTAATGAGATGGTTCTTTTGAGTACCAAAACATGTTTTTGAATGAATGGATAAGAAAATAATCTCACTTTTACACTAAAATATCTTGCTTATCTTGACCTATCAAAGTACTTCATGTGTGCTTATAAGAGCATGTGTCCTTATCAGATTGAATTTTGTTTGTGTTGGTGCTTTGCTAACCAGTCAACAATTTTTATTTTTGGTCATGTAGGGATGATTTCGTGTCTTCCTGGGTTGAACAAGTACTAGGCAGAGGTTAAAGTGTCATGCCAAAGTTCACAATGCAATGCCTAAGATGAGGTGAGTCTCAAATGCATTGATTTACAATATTCTATATCTTACTGCATTGATTTACTATATTCTATATCTTACTGCATTGAATTACTATATTCTATATCTTACTGGACTATCTTCTGCCTTGTTATCCCAATTATGCGTTGATTTACTATATTCTATATCTTACTAGACTATTTTCTGCCTTATTATCCCAATTATGTGTTGATTTACTATATTCTATATCTTACTAGACTATCTTCTGCCTTGTTTTCCCAATTATGCGTTGATTTACTATATTCTATATCTTACTAGACTATCTTCTGCCTTGTTATCCCAATTATGCATCGATTTACTATATTCTATATCTTACTAGACTATCTTCTGCCTTGTTATCCCAATTATGCGTTGATTTACTATTCCGTGGCCATTCCGTTGATTTACTATATTCTATATCTTACTAGACTAACTTCTGCCTTGTTATCCCAATAATGCATCGATTTACTATATTCTATATCTTACTAGACTATCTTCTGCCTTGTTATCCCAATTATGCGTTGATTTACTATATTCTATATCTTACTAGACTATCTTCTGCCATGTTATCCCAATTATGTGTTGATTTACTATATTCTATATCATACTAGACTATCTTCTGCCTTGTTATCCCAATTATGCATCGATTTGCTATATTCTATATCTTACTAGACTATCTTCTGCCTTGTTATCCCAATTATGCATTGATTTACTATATTCTAGCTAGACTATCTTATGCCTTGTTATCCCAATTATGCATTGATTTACTATATTCTATATCTTACTAGACTATCTTCTGCCATGTTATCCCGATTATGTGTTGATTTACTATATTCTATATCTTACTAGACTATCTTATGCCTTGTTATCCCAATTATGCGTTGATTTACTATATTCTATTTCTTACTAGACTATCTTCTGCCATGTTATCCCAATTATGTGTTGATTTACTATATTCTATATCTTACTAGACTATCTTATGCCTTGTTATCCCAATTATGCGTTGATTTACTATATTCTATATCTTACTAGACTATCTTCTGCCTTGTTATCCCAATTATGCATTGATTTACTATATTCTATATCTTACTAGACTATCTTCTGCCATGTTATCCCAATTATGTGTTGATTCACTATATTCTATATCTTACTAGACTATCTTATGCCTTGTTATCCCAATTAGTCCAGGCGCTGATTTCTGTAGGGGCCTTAGTTTTTGACTTGGCACAACTTACCTGCCAGAAAAGGTTTGACTGCAGATATGCAATCCTGGGGTCTTCTGCAATACTCCTAGGTACGTCGTACAGTCAAATTGTGGTAGCAGTTTTGCTGTAGGACGTCATCTTTCAACGTACCCTACGGTAAATGAGGCTTAGGTAAATTGAGAGGAAAACACGCCTCATGTTCAACCATTGCTTCCTTTTCAGCGTATTTCCCTTTAAATTTATACATTACATGTATGCAATGGCATACGACAGTAAAGCGATATAAAAAGTTTGTATATATGGTATATTAGACGTGAAAATGTCCAACGGAAGGGGTGATTTACCCCACCCCCTGAATATAACGTATCCAAATTCAAAAAGAAATGAAATCTTCCCCATTTCTTAATTTATCAAGTAAAATAGCATATTTATAATCATATTTTAACATTATTCTTATAGTATGTTTGTCATGTTTTACATTTGTTACAAATCAAAGGAAGAACATACCACCTGAAATGACAATTCAGGAATGCGTGTATTACACAATTTTCAGTTTACATTCTCTGCTGCAATATATTGTATCTTTGACTTATACTAAATTCGTATATATGGACATGACAATAGCCTTAAAATCATTAAATGAAATGCAGCAAACAGCCAGTATGCGTTTAACCATTATACAAAATGATATTTCAGTTATATACGTTACTTACTTTCAAATGTATTACTATTTAATGCAGTAATATCATGAGATTATGGGCTACCAAATGACCTCCACGAAATGAGGTTTGTGGACTGTAAATATCTAAAACCAAATTATATAGCCACATTATGAAGTGCGTTAGCTTTTCAGCAGATAAGGCGTTACCCTGCAAAAGCCAAATCACTACGTAACCTTTAAATAATAGGAATTCCTATAGTGTTAATATCCAGTTATTTCTCATTCTTACGTATCAATATTAACTTTTATTTGTAAGAAAATGACTAGCAATATGATTTTAAACTAATTTTGGCACCTGTTATTACAGTTATATATGTTACTTTCTGCTAAATACAATATTTAATGCAATGACAGCATTATATCACCAATTGTGTAAGCCACCACAATACATGCAATTATAGCTTGTCAGCTATTAACTTCAATAACTATATTGATAACTATGATTTGGGGAAAAAACTTACACTTTATTCCTAAAATTACCTTTTTTATTTACAATATTGGTTGAAATCGAGAAATGAAACATTAAAGCAGACGTTTATCCTTGCCATAGTAAAAAATCGTAACGGTTTCTGTCCCACATATGGCAGCGCCATACCTATTCATACGGTTAAAACCGCTCTATATCCAATCATTATCCAGTTGATGAAGAAACAATACCATGTGAGTAACATATACAACAAAAGTATTTAACCCATATTAGACTAGTGTTCTTTTTGTGGGACATAGACAAATAGTACAGGTCAAGATCAGACGCCACAGACTGCAATGTCTGACCAGGTTCTCTACTTTTTGCTTACAGGATGTTCTATCAAAATTTGAATAAGAATGAAAAACAACACCCAACAACCCTGAAGACGAATGTAGACTGGTCCTTTTGATAAAAGTGGGAAGTTTCATTCGACTTAAAAGGGTTAAGGAAATGGTGGCATTTATCATATGCTTTGTCTGGTTCTGCAATGTTATAGAACATTGGAACAGGATATTTTTTCCAAGGTTCTTTATAGTTATACATTTTAGAGGTCAAGGCTTATCACTTAGAACAACTCTCTTGCATTGTAAAGATTATATTGTAGCTGTTGCACAATGAATGGACTCAAATAAATTATTGGAAATTTTATTTTGCATTATTTCTATCAAGTAGGCTTAGTCTAAACGTGGAATTTGTTCATATAAAATTATTACGATATTCAGCATGTCAAAATAAAGACATAATAATTGAGGCAAGAATGTCATCCCATTAATCCTTTGTATGTTCCAAATCAAACAAAATGGATGATAAATAGTAACGTAAATAAAATATTAGTAAGCACATTTGACTTCAGTTCATGTGAGCCTGTAAAAATATGTCATTTGACACATCAGAGCATTTGCTGCTTGTGTATGTAGATGAAGACAAATGCTAGCTCCATTACATCAGCATGTAGGATTAACCTGTGCATTCGCCCATGTAAGGTAGGTACCAAAATCACATATAGCGATTCAAATCTTCAATTGAGTAGGTAAACATTACATAAGAGAGGTCGGCAATTTTGTTTATTTTATGCAAAGAAATTCACACTTGTGCTACTGTCAAAGATCATAATGAAGATAAGATATTCAAAATCTTGTATATTATATCACATAACATATACAACAATAGAGGCACTGCTTTATCAACCCCTAAGCTTTATACTTACCTTTAAAAGTAATAAAAATATGACTTCTTATCGAAGGAAGCATTGCAAATATGACATGCATGATATACTTGCATGTATCCTTTCTAGGCATTGCATTTAAGGCTTTCATTGATGGCAAAGACTACTGCACAAAGTGTTTGTAAGAACAATTGACTTTTCGTATGTCTCTATAAATCACTACCTTCAACATGTTTTGTGCTTTTATATAATTTCCTATTTATGTGTAATGCATTTGTTTTCTGTCTAAAGAAGCAAGATAGTTTTTTTGGAAAGAGCTGCGTTGATTTTAATTTTATATCGCTTATTCGTTCTTATGTTATCAAGAATCATATTTACAAGACTCCTGAAATAATTTGGCCATGCCACATCCGTTTATTGACAATTATCATCAGTTATTTAAGCATTGATTGCTGACACTGAGTAAGATCTCATGACTGCATGTTTTAAACGTTTTATTTTTCCATCCAATATCTTAAAGAACATTTTAAAGTATAGTTTACATTATCTGAGTGTCACAATGTCTTATTCAGCCTGACATAACTCTCAACTGATAAAGTGATAAAAATAGTTTCTTAAGCAGCAATTAACATGTGTTCCTTGGATATGATCATATCACATGAGATCGTTGTCATCCATTATCACTAATTTTACCCATTTTCAGGGAATTGTTTCTTCATTATAAAACCTCTCCTTATAAAGTGATATTAATTTAGCAAATGATCAAAGGTACTAACAGTTTCATTACATAAACTATAAAAGGTATGCTGAAAATAAACTAAAATCTATTTAAAGCTGAAACAAGTAATGTATCATCATCTGCATATGCATATAAATGTAAGTATACAGTTGGATTTTTAGAGATTTTCTTTAAAAATAACTGATTACAGACAGGTATAATGCATAACCTATATTGTAATACATATAAAGTTTATCCTACCAACTCTTAGGCAATTGATTTTGTCTGGAATTTAAGCAAAGAAAAGTAGTATAATTTTATTACCATCTCTCTAAACATTTAGTAATTTGTATTTTTTTCTATGGGAAATTAACCTAGGTATTTTACAAGGAGCTAACCTATATTATGCTATTGCTTTGCATAATGTGTACAATAGTAAACTGGGTACATAAAGATATTTTCTAATGACTGATGAGACTGCGTTCAATAAAACTTAGTTGTGTTGTTTTTCTCCTGCGATAAATATTACAAAATTCTACATCCTTAATATTTTGGCTTTTCAGGGCCCACTCGTATACTGTCTTTGATAGCATTTAGTACAAACATAGGAGCTTATGATATTTGATATGGTTATATATGTTACTTTGCTAAATTTGACAGAAATGGAATGTATTCTACTACTACTAAAGAGCTGTCTATTTCTTTGTTTATGTGTTTTAGAGTCTAAAGACTCTAAAACACATAAACAAAGAAATAGACTTTGGACAAACCAAAATGATATTTCGTGGAGATGAAAACTTTTTAAAAATTCTGCAAATGTAAATGTTTATAGATATAGTAACGTTATAAAAGCTGATAAATATTTTAGAACAAACTGCTGTCTTGTTATAAATTTTAAAACAAAACAGGTTTGACATTAAAAATTAAATAAAATACCATATGACATATAATATAAGGTATTTAGCAATATATATTGGAAGTCTTTAAGTTTGTTATGTACGTTACATATTGTCAAACAAGCATTGAGATATGGAACTTTACATCAGAAACGCAGTTAAGTATAGTTTTTTACTATCGTGTATCGATAGAACGCTCAAGTATGGTTTAAAAAGTCAGCGGATGGTATTGCATGCTAACAAACAAAGTGAAATGGTTCCATCCATATTCACCATTTTTTTGGGGGGTAACCACATTCAACAACTTATAATTCTTAAGTAATTATGATAGAAACAAGATGTTTGAAATTTTGAAACAGTCAGGTAATTATCTTTTCCAAACATGGTATGTAAAGCGTATAAACTCATTATAGAACTTAAATAATTAAACTTTGACCAAAATTAATTGATTTTATTAGGCGTAATTGAAGACATAACGTAAATGACAGTTATAACATAAAAGTTGTGCTCCTGGATGCAAACAATTTATTTTCATAATTGTTTAGGTCTATACCGAGATTTTGGCAGTAAATAACGACCGTATGGACCATCTGGATACAACCTGGATACCATTTCTTATTCAAATGGCTCCATTTTGTTTTTTATAGTAAAAATGGGGTAGGTGTACAAAACGACTCCTCCTGGAAAACTGCTACCACAATTTGACTGTACGACGTGCCTAGAAATGTTGTAGAAGGGTAGTTCTTACTATTTCCGAAGTCAAACCTTTTCTGGCTGGACAATTGTGCCAAGTCAATTTTCAAAAACCTAGCTCCTTGACTAAATTATGTGTTGATTTACTATATTCTATATCTTACTAGACTATCTTCTGCCTTGTTATCCCAATTATGCTTTGATTTACTATATTCTATATCTTACTAGACTATCTTCTGCCTTGTTATCCCAATTATGCGTTGATTTACTATATTCTATCACAGCTAACTTCAGCTTATCAAAGATTTCATCATGGTGTTTACTCTTCTTGTCCTTCTCAACCAAATTGGCAAACTCTTCATGCAAAGTGTCCCAGCCAACCTGGAAGTAAATGAAAAATTAAGGAATTCCATGTAATGCCATATATTCACAATGTATAGCTGTAAGAAAAGACATTCATCTTTAATTAATGTTGCCAACATTTTAGCTAAATGCCAAGAACAATAGCTGCAGCTTTTATTCAGAACAAAATAATAACAGAAACAGCAAAACTGACAATCATTCACCAGGACCTCCAATTCGAGAATCAAGTGTTAGGTGTATGTAAGGCATAACACTATGTATGAAAAAGCTGCATTTTGTTAAGCGGTACTGGGGTATGGATTATAAGAATCTATCACGAGTGTGAGGGTAGGATAGAAAAATCCGTCCCGAGGATCACCTTTTGGCATCACGAGGCTTGCTGAGTGATGACAAACGGTGTATCCGAGGGGCGGATTTTTCTATCCTATCCTCACAGAAGTAATGGATTCGTTTTCTTGCTCATCACTGTTTTTTTAATTTTAAAATAAGCTTCCCTAAGCACATGAATACTCTAAAATTCAATTTCACATGATGATGTCACTTTAACATAACAATGATGTCACTTGACGACCATGTGCGTGAGCTCCAATACAACCAATGTATGTAGCCCTCACGTGATAGCCTGGGTAAGATAGCATGGGTAAGATAAGATTTTCTAACCCAGGGTAAAATCTCAGATATCCTTGTCCGTTGTGCAAGAAAATTAGTTCTGTGGCATGTTGGTTCTGCCTATCCAAAAAGTTTCATCAACAGAATAATGAAGTTTATACTTTTTTTCAAAAACATATCACTATAGCATCTTCCTTTCTATGACATTTATTGTAGAATGTTGCAGCCGTTTGTTTTTCGCTGCAATCAAACTTGTTATTGTGTTGGCATGGTTTCTGTGTCACGTTATCAAAGTAGAACCCTCAATGTACATCCGAGGTCTGATTCCACGGAATTGGCTGAGGCCATTCCAATTGTAGAA
This sequence comes from Loripinus fragilis, assembly GCA_964019695.1. Classification (NCBI taxonomy): domain Eukaryota; kingdom Metazoa; phylum Mollusca; class Bivalvia; order Lucinida; family Lucinidae; genus Loripinus; species Loripinus fragilis. The sequence continues at coordinate 61,882,617 of OZ026529.1, read as the reverse complement.
CCTGTAGTTGGGGGAAATTAGTCCCTGCCTCTCATTAGAGAAGTAAACTTAGCAGAGAAGTAAATCATCCGCAATTTCAGCAGAGGAAATAACAAGATTCTGAGAGGGCTTTCCAATCCCTGTAAATCATAGCGTCACTGTGTGTTTGGCCAACTATTTTTCAATAAGATTCAATTTTAGAAGTAATGTAATGTTCTAAAATTTTGAAAGCTTGCTCATGCCAAAGAGGTTGAGATAAATAATGCAGGCCCAGATCAGACTGCCTCTGATGAAGTGGTTTTACCAGGATCTTCACTGTTTGCTATTCTGTCAAGCATTTTGTTAATTTCAGCCCTAAAAACCATTCTTAATGGAAAACAGGAAGGGAAAAGGGTTTTGGAGCAATAACAGGTATATTGAGACAGTTTAGTTATATCCCTGGAAAATGATCTCTCTTAACTGGTATTCCAAAGAAAATTTTATAACAAAAATCTTCAAGGCTGCTGATTTGTCTTCTTGGTGTTTATGTCACTTTTTCATATGGTGTTCCTGGTCAGGTATGGTACTTAATTGTACTGATTCCTTATCTTTGCCTTACTCACTACTTTAACAATCTATGAAATATCCTGCTGTCAGACAAGATTAGGCCTGAATAACAGAATCAAGAACAGATTGACAAAACCAGTCAAGGAGGAGCTAACAGCAGGGTTCATACAGGCAAGATTGTGTAAAACTCAAGGACTTTTCAAGGACTTCTCAAAGACTTTCCTACTGTTTTCAAGAACTGAAAACTTAAGAAAAATACTGATTTACACGTTAATATTTTACTTCTGAAATGCTGTAAGTCCATTTCTAAAGATAACAGTTTAAAATAATAAGTATAAAATTGTGGTGCCTTTATTTGGTGCAGCATATGCTGCACCAAATAAAGGCACCACAATTTTATACTGATTTAGGTATCCAACAACACTGTTGAATCCTCCTATAATGGTAAAATTCAAGGACTTTTCAAGGCCTTTGAGTGTTTTTCAAGTACATTTCAAGGCAAATTATATTTTCAAGGACTTTTCAAGACAGTCCTGTATATTCAAGTACTTTTCAAGCCTGTGCGAACCCTGAACAGAATTTTGCCTACCAACTTCTAAAAGTTACATACCGACCTCCAGATAATTTTGTGTGTTTTGATGCTTAAGTCCCAATCAACACTTTTCCGTATGTCAGATAAAGTTTCTAGCTCAACTACACAGCACATTGACTCCTCCGGTTGTGAGTCTCACACTAGCAACCCTTTGATCCCTGTCTAACATTCCACCAACTGAGCCACTGCACTCAGACTGTGTAAGTTTTATTTATTGTCTTATTTCTCAACCAAAACATGTGTTGTGGGTACTCAAAAGAACCATCTCCAGGAGAGGGTTCTTTTGAGCACCCACAACACATTACTGCCATGTTATAACTGATATATTAATAAATAGTCACAATTTAATACTAAAACTATTTGCTTATCTGGAGCTGTATGTATGACTCACTTACCTCTACACTTTTCTTTGGAAGAGCTACATTCCCCCAGTCTGTAAGCTTGATATCAACTGCTGTGTTGAACTCTCTGAAACAGACATATATCTCTCTTACCCAAGCAAAATGTTAGGGTTGGGAGAGCCTTAGGCTTAGAAAATGAGTCTTATTTAGGTCTCCTGGCCAACCCTTTGAATTTTTATAGTAGCTATATCCTGAAAAAGTTTTGAAAAACTAACCCATTTAAGTTGAATAGACAATTTTATACCATATTAGTCAGACAAGTTTGTTTTCTATTCTAGGGTTGTTGGGTTGTATTTTTCCAGGGTTTTTTCATTTATTTTATTTTTTTATTTATTTTTTTCTTAACAAATTCTGAATTCTGTACTGTACAAAACCCTGATCAGGCACTCAATGACTGTATGATCTGATCTGGGTCTGTACTGTTTGTCTATGCCCCATATAAACACGCTAGGCTTATGTGGGTTAACATTTCAGTGAAAAATTCATGAAAATGCAATGAAAAATAACAAAATTGTATATTAACGTCAAGAACAAGGCAAATTTGTCAAAATTTCATCCCCTCCCTTAGGATAGTCTGAGAGAACAAGGTTAACCACTGAATATGAAAGATCCACAAAAGAAGTACCGCCTTCTATCCCCAGTCTAACGTTCTACCAAATGAGCCACTGCACTTTACTAACATACTAGTATGGTCTATACATCGGTTGTATTGGAAGTCATACGCATGGTCATCAATTGGCATCATTGAAATGTTAAGAGTGACATCATCATTTATCATATGACATAACTGTTATTTAGTGCATAACATCACCACATGTTACATAACACTTTCAGCAGGAACAAGTACAGTAAAAACTGTGTAAAACGGCCACTCAAAAATAGACAAAACAAAGATCTTTCTGTCAAATGGTAGCTTAATGAAGGTCAAAAGTATTGCAGAATGCTCCCCTTGGAGCATTCTGCAATACTTTTGACCTGCATTAAGCCATAATTGGTCTTTAAAACCAATTTGTGGTCTTTTTAGAGTGGCCAGTTTATGCAGGTTTAACTGTCATCTCATAGCCACGTCTGTTGTAACAATGTAAATTTTCATTGAAATAAACAAACTTTGAAGGCCATAAATTGCATTTAAAAGGTCATATGATAAACAGAATCTTCCACTCATGATCATTTTATATTAAATATATTAAACTTGTGGAAGGCTAGTTTAATAGGTTTCATATGAAATGATCACTGGTGTAAGATACTGTATGTTATATGGCATCTCAGTGTATTCTGGAATTTCTGTGAATCCATCATAAATTTGTGTCAGAGGTTATTAGAACAATCTGGCCATCAGTATCACCCTTTGTAACCACTTGGCAAGCCTTGTGATGCCAAAAGCTTATCCTTGAGGTTGATTGAGACTCAAAGTAAATTCTTAACTCTTTGCATGCTGGGTAATTTCTGATGCTTTTGTTGTCGTCTGCTGACTTTTTCAAAATTAACTTTTTCAAAAAATTATTTCAAGAACACATAGTGTCAAACGGTTTGGATCCAGATCAGGGCAGAAATTCTGTCGGTATGATCTTGGTCATAACTGTTTGCAAGAGGTTATCAAAAGTCACTGTTAACAAGGAGAGAGTTATAATCTTATCAATAATTAGTTTCTACATATCTTACCCTGTATTATCTGCTTGAGCTGCTACCAGGTAGATATTTTCAAACACATGTGTGGCTGTCTTATCCCAGAGCTTGTTACGAAACAAGGTCTCCCTGTAAATAGAAAGGAAGATATCAGTTACCAGTCTACTTTCTTAACACATGTGTGGCTGTCTTATCACAGAGCTTGTTACAAAACAAGGTCTACCTGTAAATAGACGGGAATAAATCAGTTACCAGTCTACTTTCTTAACACATGTGTGGATGTCTTATCCCAGAGCTTGTAACGAAACAAAGTCTCCCTGTAAATAGACGGGAATAAATCAGTTACCAGCCTACTTTCTTAACACATGTGTGGCTGTCTTATCACAGAGCTTGTTACAAAACAAGGTCTCCCTGTAAATAGACCCGAATAAATCAGTTACCAGCCTACTTTCTTAACACATGTGTGGCTGTCTTATCACAGAGCTTGTTAAGAAACAAAGTCTCCCTGTAAATAGACGGGAATAAATCAGTTACCAGCCTACTTTCTAAACACATGTGTGGCTGTCTTATCACAGAGCTTGTTACAAAACAAGGTCTCCCTGTAAATAGACGGGAATAAATCAGTTACCAGCCTACTTTCTTAACACATGTGTGGCTGTCTTATCACAGAGCTTGTTACAAAACAAAGTCTCCCTGTAAATAGACGGAAATAAATCAGTTACCAGTCTATTTTCTTAACACATGTGTGGCTGTCTTATCACAGAGCTTGTTACAAAACAAAGTCTCCCTGTAAATAGACGGGAATAAATCAGTTACCAGTCTACTTCCTTCACACATGTGTGGCTGTCTTATCACAGAGCTTGTTACAAACCAAAGTCTCCCTGTAAATAGACGGAAATAAATCATTTACCAGTCTACTTTCTTAACACATGTGTGGCTGTCTTATCACAGAGCTTGTTACAAAACAAAGTTCCCTGTAAAATAGATGGGTATAAATCAGTTACCAGTCTACTTCCTTAACACATGTGTGGCTGTCTTATCACAGAGCTTGTTTAGAAACAAGGTCTCCCTGTAAAATAGATGGGTATAAATCAGTTACCAGTCTACTTCCTTAACACATGTGTGGCTGTCTTATCCCAGAGCTTGTTACAAAACAAGGTCACCCTGTAAATAGACGGGAATAAATCAATTACCAGCCTACTTTCTAAACACATGTGTGGCTGTCTTATCCCAGAGCTTGTTACGAAACAAGGTCTCCCTGTAAATCGACAGGAATAAATCAGTTACCAGTCTACTTTCTTAACACATGTGTGGCTGTCTTATCCCAGAGCTTGTTACGAAATAAGGTCTCCCTGTAAATAGACCCGAATAAATCAGTAACCAGTCTACTTTCTTAACACATGTGTGGCTGTCTTATCCCAGAGCTTGTTACGAAACAAGGTCTCCCTGTAAATAGACGGGAATAAATCGGTTACCAGTCTACTTTCTCAAACACATGTGTGGCTGTCTTATACCAGAGCTTGTTACGAAACAAGGTCTCCCTGTAAATAGACGGGAATAAATCAGTTACCAGTCTACTTTCTTAACACATGTGTGGCTGTCTTATCCCAGAGCTTGTTACGAAACAAAGTCTCCCTGTAAATAGACCCGAATAAATCAATTACCAGTCTACTTTCTTAACACATGTGTGGCTGTCTTATCCCAGAGCTTGTTACGAAACAAAGTCTCCCTGTAATTAGATGGGAATAAATCAGTTACCAGTCTACTTTCTTAACACATGTGTGGCTGTCTTATCCCAGAGCTTGTTACAAAACAAGGTCTCCCTGTAAATAGACGGGAATAAATCAGTTACCAGTCTACTTTCTCAAACACATTGCATGCTGGGTAATTTTGCATGCTTTTTTGTCGTCTGATGATTTTTTTAGAAAAAAATTCAAAACTTTCTTTCAAGAATTCTATAAAAGTGTCAAACAGATTGTAAATAAGGCAATAATTTCTCTGAGTTACCATAAATTCGATTACAAAATAGTTGAGCTGTAAGAAAGTTATTTCAAAGGCTTCAGATTAGCAAAACACCTTTCAGAGTGTAAAGTTATTTTTAAATTCTTTGATATGTACCAAACTATATAAGTATATGAAGTGTGTACTTAAAGATATACAGGCGGGAGGATTTGTGACGGTGCAGGAACAGCTCTGCGATTCTGGTTTTCAATTTTGGCCAGAAGTTGAGATGATATTTAAAAGAAGTTCTACTTTTAGCTCTGGCAACCATTTTGTTTAGTGGAGTGGAACCATTTGAGCAATTTTGGTACATGGCCTTACATTTGGGGATTTGTGTCTAACTATTTTAAATTGGGGCCAGAAGTTCAGGAGATGTAGTTTAAAGAATTGAGCCGGGACATGGGATTTCCAACAATTTGGTATGTACGACCAGCAAAGCCTCCAATCAGCCTGTGCATATGCGCAGTTGCTAGTCGGTTAAATATTCTATGAGTGTTAAGCTACTGACTGAACATCATTTGGAGTTTCTAAGTTTAAAAGGAGGCTGCACAGGCTGGTCTGAGTCTACACTTGTCAAAATGCCACATTGTTGGAAATCATGTGTCACCGCTCAGATGTTTTTACTATTTTTAGCTCTGGTTGCCATTGTGTTGGGCTGAGGTAAACTGTTTGAGTAATTTGGCAGAGAAACATGTGGGGGTGAAAATATTTTGAATTTAAGCCAGCAGTTCAGGAGGCGATGTAATTTAAAGATTTTTCTATTTATAGCTCTGGCAATTCTTTTGCTCAGCAGAGCAGAACATTATAAGTCATTTCTACAGAAAGCACTTTGGGGAACACCTAATGTGAAATTATTTTGAATTTGGGCCAGCAGTTCAGGCCCCAAAGTTAAAAAACTTTTTTCATGCTCATCTCAACCGAGCAAGATATTTCAACTGCTCATAAAAACTAAAATATCAACAAATGAAGAAGTGTTTTGCTTTAGGTCTCTCAGATGTTGCATTCATCATGCTAATAAATGTAAAAATGACAACAATTGCTGGCATTTTAACATTTATGAACAGGATAAATTTCGTGCTCAGCTGAGTTGAGCATGGAAAAAGTTTTATAATCTCGGGACCAGGATGAGATGTTGCTTCAAGATTTTTCTGTTTATAGATTTGGTGGCCATTTGAGAAATGAAGTTTTTTGTTTGGTTTGATGTCTTACTTCCCAATCAACAGCTATGGTCATGTCAAGATGGTCAGTTCACCTAGCCACACTTTGTCCTGGACAAGCTTGACTAAGCAATTAACCAGTACTTCGTGCACATACTTTTGCTTGTAACTGACAACAACTCTTCTTGAATTTGAGGAAGAAGAGAGAATGACCGTAGAAATTATTTCATGATCAATCTCCATGAAAGTATGGGAGCGGGCCAGGATCAAACTCACAATCCCTGGATCTGTAGTCAGACTCTATACCGACTGTGCTAGGGGGCCCAGAGTAAATGAGTGGAACTATTTAAGCAATTTTAAAAGACAGCATAATGGAGAACACTTGTGTGAAATTATTCAAATTTGCTTCCGAGGTTTAAAAGATATCATTTAACCCTTATCCTGATAGAGACGCCTTTTAACGCTTTTGCAAACAGAGCAGACCCAGATCAGGCAGCTCTTGGAAGAGCTGCCTGATCAGGGTCTGCTCTGTTTGCTTATGGAAATATGATTAGATATGATCCTACTATAGTGGACCTTACGATTAATTTCTTTGCTCTATGTACCAACCTGAAAATTTATTTATATAATTATTCATAGTGGATGGAGACTAGCATGAATATTCATGAAAGAAAGGGTTAAAGAAAACATTTATGAACAACGGTCATCAAAGACTTATTCCAGACAAAGATCAATCACAAAAGCTCACCTCGGGCACTTTATGCTCAGGAGAGCTAAAATCAAAGCATCTTGAATACCTCTATGCTCTCAAACCTGCAAGTATTATTAACTCACCATTGTTTTGGTGTGACTAGACTAAGATTGATGACATCATCTAAAATCTCTCCTTTAGCTTTCTCAAACAATTCTTCCTGCAATACACCAAATTCAAGTATTTAGATATTGTAAGCTAAAAATTGGAATGGAAAATCAGTACAACTCAAATGTTTTCTTCTACAAACTAGTTTGGGATTTTATTCCTTCTTCAGTGCAAAATGGTTGATTGTATATAATATCACTTAGAAGTGATGCATGACGTTACTATGGGATGTTATAAGCGCCAAATGAAATGACGTCAAAAATGCCAAATTAACTGACACTATTTAGTGACTTTATTGTGAGATGGCAAAAGTGCATATAAAAATGAATACATTAAGCTGGATCAATGATACAAAATGTCACTAAAGACTTAACAAGTGGAATTATTGAACATGAAAATAAATAGTGACAAACAGCATATGTATACATTAAATATGCATATACCTTTACCAAATACTTAAATTACCTTGCTTGTAATTACTTTTATCCTCTGCTGATTACCATTATAAACAGGTTAGATCAAGACCAAGACCAATTGAACCGCTGGTCCTGATCTGGATCCAAATTGTTATCCTCCGACAAAGTCGGAGGGATATAGTTTTGGCGTCGTCCATCCGTCCATTCCGTCCGTCCACACTTTTTGTCTGTCCGAAACCATCTCTCAGTACCTATTGGTCAGATTTAATTCATTCTTGGTACAAATGATAAGTACAATGGACTCTCGATATCCTATAAATTTGGTCAAAATTGACCCCTTAACACTTGAGTTATTGCCCTTGTTTAATATAGGCAATTATAAGGCAAAACCTACATTAGCTTTTTTGTGTGATGATCTTCACATTTAATCAAAGCTATTATATTTAACAACTTCTCACTATAGACCATGATTGCCAAGTGCCTGTAAATAAGCATGGCAGTGTCAAAGTTTTACCCCACCCCCTTTGACCCCACCTAAGGGGTCAAAGGTCAAGTATTTAAATTTTGCAATAACTAAGGCAATTGTTAATATTTTTGCTGAAATTTTGCATGCAGGCAGAGCAGCAATAGATATGAAACATATAAAACGGGATTTCAGTTTGAAGGCCTGGGTCTGAGCCCATTGGGTGGATTTAAGGGGTGGGGCCGAGGCCAAAATTAAACTTTTTCAGAATATGGTCATGTTGCATATCAAATTAAAGCTGACGACACTGGCAGCAACATGGTAGCAAATATTTTGCCCACATACACACCCTCGACCCAGGGGGTGGGGTCAAAAGGTCAAACTATATCTTTTTCTGAAAGTAGACATGTTGTATATCAAATTAAAGCTGACGACACTGGCAGCAACATGGTAGCAAATACTTTGCCAATAGACACACCCTCGACCGGGGCGGGGGGGGTGGGGGGGGGTGGGGTGGGGGTGGGGGGTTAAAAGGTCAAACTATATCTTTTTCTGAAAATAGTCATGTTGCATATCAAATTAAAGGGAATTGAGCACAGAGCACCATGAAAGCAAATATGCTGTCATTACACACAAATGACCCCTGAGGTGGGGTCAAAAGGTCATTTCTTTTTTTCTTTTCTAAAAGTGGTCATGTTGCATATCAAATTAAAGCGGAAGAAGTGTAGACCTAGATGCAAGGTCACACTTTAAATTTACACACACCCTTGACCTCTGGGGTTGGGTTTAAAGGTCAAGATATTGAAATTGTGGAGATGTAAGTATATTTATTTTTATTAAACTAAGCACTAAAACATACTTGACAGGCGTTTGTTATGATCTGAACGATAATGAAGGTGAACTAAGGGTTAAATAAATGGGATTTATGTTTTGTGATTTACATGTTTCTCTCAAATAACCCTTCGTCGGGGGATATAAATTCGTCAAATTTGTTTTGTTTAACGTTTTGGAACCGCACCGAGAAAAATGTTGATCAGCAATCTAAGAAAGTAAATTTGGTCAAAACCTGATCCGAAAGCATGCCATTAATTCAGTGGTATGCCAAGTTAGCAAAATTATCCCCCTTTTGTAAAATAACTCACCTTGATAAATCAATAAATTCCCTTTTAAATAAAATACTAATTCTAACCAATTTGTTTTGGATTTCAAGGGCAAAATAATTGTATTTTGAGGGCTTTCAAGACAAATTGTCATGTTCAAGGGCTTTGCAAGAAGGATATCAAATTCAAAGTATTTTTTAAAGATAAACCCTTTTGTATTCTGATGGATTTGCCCATACATACTGATACAATAAGTATGGGACTGCCCATTGTGTATTTTAAGGGGCCAGAGACAGAACTTTCTAAATTAAGATGTAGATGAATGTTGTTTTAATCATAGCAAACAGTGCAGACCTTGATGAAATGCAGCATCATGCTGCATTTCATCTGGGTCTTCACTGTTTACCAAAGTACCTGTTTAGGGTTTCAAGAAAACAATGGGTTTATGTGTTGTATTGGGGACTTAGTGTGGCTTTCGACAATTTTAGTGAAAACTTAACCAACATTTATCATATAACACTCAAAAATTGTGCTTAATTGGACCTATGTTCAGGCCTTAAGTTAAGAATGTGTAACAAAAATTAATGCTCTTATTTCTAAATCAACACATAATTTGTGGGTACTCAAAAGAAACATCTCAATTAGATGGTTATTTTGAGCATCAAAAACTACTGAAAAGAACTGTCTCAATGAGACTGTTAATTTGAGCACCAAAAACCTTTGTTTAAACTAATTGGTAAGAAAATAATGACATTTTATTCTCAAATGCTTTTGCTTAACCAGATGTATGTAGGAAGATTTTCTTACCCTATCTAATTCTCTTACTCTTGGAAAGGTATTCTTCCATTCTGTCTCCAAGTTAAATCTAGTGGCTGAAATGAAAAAAATCAATAAGCAATGCTTATTAGATACCCCCGCACAGTCAGGGTCAGTGAAAAAACTTAGTTTTGGCAAGTGATAGTTCAAACCAGCAGACCCTAGTTTTGAAAAACAGATTTCAGAAGAATCTGTGAAAATGATCTTAAAGCTTGCAATCTGGAACATTTGTTAAGATCAAATACACAAATTTATTCACACCTGAAAGCTCTATATATCAAAGCTTATATAGAAAAAATAGTCTAAGTTCTCAAAGATGTTATTTTATCAAAAAAAATTTTTTGAACCAAACTCCTTCGTGCATATGTTCAATGTATCTACATTGTATAGGCAACACATCAAATTGCTCCATCAAAAGCTGTGGTAGGAGTTGATCGGCCCATGAATGATCGGCCCACCATATATGCATATACAAAAGCCTTGTTAGGGGAAAATTGTCTAAGTTCTCACAGCTGTCATTTTGTCCAAAATTAATTTTTCCAATCAAACTCCTTCATGCATATGTCTACATTGTATAGGCAACATATCAAATTGCTCCATCAAAAGCTGTGGTAAGAGTTGATAGGCCCATGAAGGCACTATCCATGCATATACAAAAGCCATATAAGGGGAAAATTGTCTAAGTTCTCATAGCTGTCATTTTGTCAAAAATTATTTTTTTTCAACCAGACTCCTTCATGCATATGTTCAATGTGGTAAAGTATCAAATTGCTTCATTAAAAGCTGTGGCAGGAGTTGATCGGCCCATGAAGGCACCATCAATGCATATACAAAAGCCCTATTAGGGAAAATTCTCTTAAGTTCTCACAGCTGTCATTTTGTCTAAAATTATTTTTTTCTGACCCAAACTCCTTCATGCATATGTTCAATGTGTCTACATTGTATAGGAAAAGTATCAAATTGTTCCATCAAAAGCTGTGGTAGGAGTTGATTGGCCCAAGTATGGACTATAACAGCATAAGCATAAAACCCTATATAAAAAGCCATTTAGAACTACAAAGGGAAATAACTCTAATAGAATTGGCCCCTAGCCCTTACTTTTTTGCTTAAAGTATTTGTCTTGCATATATGAAGATGTTTTCGGCCTGTCCATGGACTATAATAGCATAAGTATAAAACCCTATATAAAAAGCCATTTAGAACTACAAAGGGAAATAACTCTAATAGAATTGGCCCCTAGCCCTTATTTTTTGTTTAAAGTATTTGTCTTGCATATATGAACATGTTTGAAAGGTTTGATGAAAATCCAGCAAAGAATCTTCAAGATATTAAGGAAACAAAATGTTATGGACGGACGCACAGACGGACGAACGGACACACAGACAACGTGAAAACAGTATACCCACCACAAACAAAGTTTGCGGGGGGTATAATGATAAAATTCAAGAAAAGCTGATGACCAGCCCAAATTTTGTTTTGCCAACAGGCATTTAGGCAGTCTTTATTTGAGTACTCACGTTTAATTGAACTTATTAAATGAGTTGGGGGAAAAGCAATAAAATGCGAGGCTTGCTGTCAGAGCAGTTCATCGCTGTTTTGCAATGAGTTTCATAAATTTAATAATACAGGAGCACGAATGTTAGATTCTATTTATCACATGACATTAAAAAAAGCTAAACATTAAAATTACTTAAAAATTGCATTTTTTGGTATGAAAACACCAAGGTTTTGTCATCTTTTAGTCAACATTATAATGGAAGTCATTACGTAACATAACTAAATCTGCAAACCACTAGTGGTTTATCAATTTTATTACATAATGTGATATCACTCCAAGAAGCAACGTCATGTGATAAAGTAAATTTTCCAATTAATCTGATGACAATCAATCTGATAAGCTGTCCGATGATCAATAGCAAATCTGGACTTAAGTGTGCATAACGAAAATTTAATTTTCTTATTTCTCAACCAAACATATGTTGTGGGTACTCAAAAGAACCATCTAAATGAGACGGTTCTTTTGAGCAACCAAAACATATGTTAAAACTGATGGGTAAGAAAATATTAACAATTTTATGCTGAAATTTTTCTGTGTTCAAAATTTGAGAAGACCAACCTTTGAAAGCATCAGCTTGTTGTTCTACCGTCTCCTTCACCATCTTCCAGAAGAGCTCTGACACGGCCATGCTGAGATTATGTGTGTTCATCTGAGTAGGCATTAATGCACCATCTCTGTGGAATAATAGACTTAATTAAAACAGGGGAGCACAATAGCTTAGTGGTAGAGTGCTTCACTTGTGATTGAGGGGTAACTAGTTCATGCCTCCCCAGTGGCACCGTCTTGAGTCCTTGAGCAAGACACTTTTAAATATAAGTGTTCCTCAATACTTAGGCTAGCACTGGCATAACTGAAAAATTGTTGACTGGGATGTAAAACAAATCAAATCAAACAAACAAAATAAACCAGTGAATAATAGGCTAATTTAGTTCAGGGGAATAAATTAATGCCCATCGCCACCATAAAATTGAATTTGCGACCATAATCTGATGATTTCTGTTTGTTTGTTTGGTTTGATGTTTTATGTCCCAGTCAACAGCCATGGTCATGTCAAGAAGGTCAATTCACTTAACCACACTTTTTCCTGAGCAGGCTTGACTAAGCGGTTTTAACCAGTACTTTGTGCACATACTTCGCTTGTAACTGACAACAACATTTCTTGAATCAGCAGAAGGAGCATAATCTGATGATATACCTCCAAAAATGAATTTTTTATATTCATTTATATCCTTAATAATCAACAACAATAGAAGGATGGCCTTAGAACAGCAGCAATAACCGAGGTACTTAAACATATCGTACTGGCCAAATGTTCACCTTAGATGCTGCTGTTGTAAAAGCACATATTAAATTGTTTAGCACGCATGGAGCCTGCCTAACTTATTCTATGCATCATCACAGGGAAACATTCAAATTAAATTCACTAACTGTGATGAAACCAAGAAACCTTTTCCTTCATGAATATTCATGCTAGGCTCCACCCACTATGAATAATTATATAAAACACTTTTATGTTGGTACATAGAACAAAAAAATTAATTGTTAGGTCCACTACTTTCCTGCTAGCAAAAAGTGACAGTTACGTCATGTTTTGTTTACAAAGGTATCAGGGGCTTATAATCGATATAATCTATCGATTCGGGTTAGCTCAAGTGGAATGTACAAGTTATTATTTTACTTAACAATTGTAAACAAAATATTATGTTTCTGTCACTCTTGGTTGGCACGACAGTAGTGTAGGATCAGATATATCATATTTCTATAAGCAAACAGAGTAGACCCTTACAAGAGCTGTCTGATCTGGGTCTACACTGTTTGCAAAAGCATTAAAAAGGCATCTTTATGAGGTAAAGGGTTAAATTGCCATTCATGACTACACAAGATTTTTGTGGAAAATAAGGCCTGATATATCATGTGAATCATCTGCTGGCAGATGATTCACATGAAATATCAAGCCTTAAATAATTTCTAAAAGCATCAGCAATATCTAAAAATGTCATGTCATGTCATTTTGTGTCATCTCATGTCATGTCATCTGCTGCAAAAATATATTTTATAGATTTCTTTGGATCTAAGGCTCGACATTTCATGTGAATCACATAAAGCTTTGCACCTTCCTGATTTTCTGAAAGCAGCAACTATATTTGAAAATGGTGTCTACTGACGTAGAGTTTGAGGTTGCACAAACAACACTTACTTTAAAAGTTTTGAGTTTCTGAAGAAATTTTCTTCGTAATCTACAATTGTCTGTATGCTGTCATTGGTATTGCCTGCAAATAATTTAAGATATGTCAACATAGTTATATCTCTACTAACAAGATCGCAAATCAAATGAATTCTTTGCCTTCTCGAAAATTTGGCATGTTTTATTGTCGTCTGCTGCTTTTCTTCAAAATCAACATTTTTCGAAAAATTCTTTCAGGAATACCATCAGAGTGTCAAACAGTTTGGATCCAGATCAGGCCTGACATTTTGTCGGGCCTGATCTGGGTCCAAACTATTTGCAAAAGTTATCAACAGACGACATTAGTAGGCAAAGAGTTAATGGTAAGGAAGTTGGTAAACTAATGAATGATTGATGCCAGTATGTGGACATCTCCTTCTCGGTAAAGTAATGGGAGCGAGGAGGCTTAATGGTATATTGCTCGTCTGGAGACCGAGGGGTTGCGGGTTCAAGCCTTACCGGCCGCACTGCATTGTGTCCTTGAGCAAAACACAGATTAAACAAACCAGACACCCCTTAAGCATTTCGGATGGATAAAATATCTAAGTTCAACAGACCTAAAAAAATGTGAAAATATTTATCAAATGTGCACAAATAGAAGGTGCACTTGTTCAATGTATGTATAATCATTATGCAAAGTTTGAATATTAAAGAATGAAAACTTTGAAGTTACAGATTACACAAACCAGGCCCCCTCTTAGCATTTTACAGAAAAAAATGTCTAAGTTCAAGACCCAAAAAATGAAGAAAACAAATCATGAAATGTATACAAAATAGTAGGTGCACATCTTCAACTAATGAACAATCATTATACAAAGTTTGAATATAAAGGAATGAAAACTATTTGAGTTACAGATTACACAAACCAGTCACCCCCTACGAATTTCGGATGGAAAAAATGTCTATGTACAACACCCGTAAAATGTGAAAATATTTATCAAATGTGCACAAAATAGGAGGTGCACATCTTTAATGTGTGAACAATCATTATGCAAAGTTTGAATATAAAGGAATGAAAACTATTTAAGTTACAGATTACACAGACCTGACACCCCCTACGCATTTCGGATGGAAAAAATGTCTAAGTTCAACACCCGTAAAAAATGAGAAAATATTTATCATATGTGCACAAAATAGAAGGTGCACACCTTCAATGTATGAACAATCATTAGGCAAAGTTTGGATATAAAGGAATGAAAACTGTTGGAGTTACAGATTACATAAACTAGGCACCCCAAAGCGAACAGACGAACGGACGGACGGACAGACGGACGGAGTGGACCCACTACTAGACCTGCTTTCGCTAAAGTGACGCAGGTAAAAGTTATGATCAATGCATCAAAAGTGCTTTATCACTGGTATCCTTTATATGGGTATAATTGTCCTTCTATACAATAGTGTTGTGAAAATCAAAGTGTACTTAACCAAAACTTTGAAGAATGCGCTGACAACATGTTTAAAAGAATACACATCTTTAAATGCATGTGATAGTTCTAAATAAATGTGCTGTTACATTTGTGGGAAATGTACAAAGTATGAAACCTGTGCATAATTGCACAGGTTTCATACTTTGTATGTTTCACGTGGTTATATGCCCGACCCTTCCTTTACTGTAAACAAGAATGCAGAAGAATGTGACAACTAATAAGGGCCTGCACAGTTTGCTTTCATTTGATTCTTTTTACATCCCACCAGTCAACAATATTTCAGTTATGTCGGGATGGGTCTTCCTGGGTTGAACCAGCACTAATCAAGGAGTAATGTCTCTTGCTCGAGGACACAACACACTGATGCCGTTGAGGCTCGAACCTGCATCCCCTTGGTCTTGAGCCAAGCACTCTACCACTGAGCCCCTGCGCTTCCTGTTTGCTTTGATAAACAATGTTTCGTTGGGCCTGATCTGGGTCTGACATCGGGCCAAATGCTACCTTAGTTAATCTGATCTGGCAAGATGATTTGTCATGCCTGACAAATCTAAACTGATTGCAACTTTAACTAGCAAGAGACAAAACTAGACAGTAGTGGGGGAGTGGGGGGGAGTTAAATCAATCAATAAACTTACCTTTCCCAGTGACAACAGCAAAATATCCTAGGGCTTTCATGGGAAACAATCTACCTTCTAGAATTGACTTTATCTGAAAAAAAAATGAGCAAACAAATGATAGTTTATTACTTATTGCACATGCAAAACCT
Source organism: Loripinus fragilis (assembly GCA_964019695.1). NCBI lineage: Eukaryota > Metazoa > Mollusca > Bivalvia > Lucinida > Lucinidae > Loripinus > Loripinus fragilis. The sequence goes on along the minus strand of OZ026529.1, from coordinate 61,866,686 downwards.
AGAAAGCATATGAGCCCTGACATGTGATTTTCAACAATGTGGCATTTTGATAAGTGTAGACTCAGATGATCCTGTGCAGCCTCCTGATAAGCTTAGAAACTCCAAGTGCTGTTTGGTAAGAAGCTTAACAGTCATAGAATATTCAAGCGACTAGCAATGACTATGATCAGACTGCACATATGTGCAGGCTGGTCTGAGCCTTTGCTGGTCGCACATACCAGATTGTTGGAACTCTCAAGATGTGGCTCATATATACAAGGTTGCCAAAACAGTAATAAACACAAGCCTGCCTCCTTTAAAGTCATTTGTTGCATTCAAGTCAGCATACCCCTCAAAGTTACAGGTACTGGGGAGTTTACAAGCATAACAGCATTAGCTCCCTTGTTGGAGATACATTAAAATGGAGTTTTGAATGCTACAGTGTAACTTCCACAAATAATTAAATAGAGTAGTTTGAGGGGGTATAGGTACTGCCAAATTATATACCGTAAAATGGGAAAAATTACCTGTCGTCTGATCTTCACGTTATTTTGCGGTAAGTCAGGAACCGGGAAAATTGAAATCAACGAAATATTTTCCATGTTTGACCATTGTTTATTTACCTGTATACAGAAAAATAATTGTGTATTCATTTGTGTTTCATTAGCAGCACCTAAAGCACCATTTTTCATAGACTGACTAATTAACATGTCAAGCTACATGTACATAAATAGATCAATCAAGGTCATGCTCGTGAGCATTCAACCGTTACACAATAGACGGCTTACTAGTTTCAACCACTGATATTGACCGACTGAATGCATACTTCAGACATTTCGCAGGACATTTAACTTGCAGCTTTAATTTTCGTGGAAGCAAAAGCGCCGCGAAAATTAAAAAGTGCGAATATTAATCCTCATGTTTTTGAGGCAAAAACGTGAAAATTTGGCGACGCGAAAATATACCATGTTACGGTATTCAAAAATTCTGACTTACTCTGTTAGGATTATAGAGACTGGCTTCAGCTAAATCCACCTTTGTGAGTACAAATATGGTTCTTTTACCACTGGGGTCCATCTGATTTACCACCTCTGTAACGTTACTTCTCTCTGCATCTAATGAACCATCTGTAAATAGCATATTGTCAGTACAGTAAAACCTATCTAAAACGGCCACTCTCAAAAAGACCAAAACTTGGTTTTCTAGACTAATTATTGCTTAATGCAGGTCAAAAGTATTGCAGAATGCTCCAAGGGGAGCATTCTGCAATACTTTCGACCTTCATTAAGCTACCATTTGTCATTGAGATTTTTGTTTTGTCTATTTTTGAGTGACCGCTAAGACAGGTTTTGTAACATACAAATTCTTTGAAAAAATTGCCAATCTCAAACCTTTTATATCAAGAACTGTATAGGACCAGATAAGAAAACGCTTTGAGCGTAAAATTGTATTTATTTTCTGGCCTGTTAATTTACACATGTGTTTTGGGTTTTCACAAGAACTGACTCCTTGAAACAGTTCTTTTTTAGTACTCACAGCATATGTTTTGGTTGAGAAAGAAGAAAACAAATCACTTATTTAACCTTGAAAGTGCCACCTATAATTTGCAGCTGACGACAATTTCAAATTTGCTGATTTTTCAAAAATAACAAATTAAAAATAACAAATAAGGCATGATATTTCGTGAGCAGATTCTCATGAAATCATACCTTATTTTATTAAAAAATTAGGAAAGATGTCACAAAATTTGTCTTCTGCTACAGTTGTGATTGGCGCTTAAAGGGTTAAATCTGACTACCAGCCAAAGTGGGAACTTTTTCTGCTATGCTTTACTATTCCTGTAGAATCTCTCAAATGGTAATTGGTGGGATTATTCTTTGGTGCTTTAATTAAAGGATTATCCCAAACATATAGATACAATAAGCATAGATTTTGTCCATTTCGTATTTTAAGGGGTCACAGGTCGCAATTAGGGAGCGCAGTGGCTCAGTGGTAGAGTGCTTGACTCGAGACCGAGGGGCCGCTGGTTCGAGCCTGACCTGCGTCACTGTGTTGTGGTCCTTGAGCAAGACACATTTATCCTAGCTTAGTACTGGTTCAACCCAGGAAGATCTGTCCCTGTATAATTGAAAGATTGTTGATGGGACATAAAGAATCAAATCAAACAAAAACAGGTCGCAATTTCTAAATTTGATTAAAATACATGAGTATATTTCTTCCCTGCCTTGTATTATCATCAACATAGAGTTACACATCGGGTCAGATAAGCAAATGTTTTACGCTTAAAAATGTATTTTATTTCTTACCATATAGTTTTACATATGCTATGGGTGCTCAAAGAACCGTCTCATTGAGACGGTTCTTTTGAGTACCAATAACATCTGTTTTCGATGAAAAATAAGAAAATTATTTTTCAATTACACACTTATATCTAGAGGGCTGAGTACATTACCTTGTATACATAAAATAATGGCATTAGGATTTTCCATATAACTACGGACGAGTCTTTTGATTCCTTCTCTGGTATCAGGGGCCATTTCAGTTGTCTCTGTCTGTAATATACAATACAAGGATTTAGAACTTGAAGCATTTGAATAATTCTCCCAAAAGCAAGAACAAATTGCCATCACTGTCACTTGCTATTTTTAGCAAGCAAATACAAGTCACTTTCATATCAACCAAACCATGCAACACAGCATAAGATGTATTACAAACATTGTAGATCCTGATCAGCTTTGATTCTTTACTTCCCATCAACAATCTTCCAGTTATGTAAGAATGGGTCTTCCTTGGTTGAACCAGTACTAAGCTAGGATTAATGTGCTTTGCTTAGGCACACAACGCAGTGACGCCGGTGAGGCCCCTTTGTCTCGAGTCAAGCACTCTACCACTGATGCACTGCGCTCCCATCAGCTGCTTCTGAGGACTCTTCATTGTTGACTATGTCAACAATCATCCAAGTTTCATAATTGCTAATTTCTTCTTTAACCCTTGACCAAAGTCCTGAAAAGGTCATCTGCTTAATATTTACATTCTTGGTGCACTTGCCTTAGATAAAACCAACATTTCTAGCTGCTTGCATTTCTCGTTGCAAAACATTGAAATGTCATGTGACCTAGATTGTGTCTCTAGGCGGAGTAACGTCACCGTCAGCCAATAACTTTCTTTGTTTATCAACGTTTGTGTGACGTCATTCATGTATTGCCACAACCTTATGTACACGAGTTTTGCTCCCTGGCCGTTCCAACATCTCCGTTACAAATAAAATATTTTATTTTATATGGATAACTGAGGGGAATTGGGTGGAAGATAATTAAGTGAATTTGATTGATAATATGGAATGTAAATATAAGGTTTGAAATTCATATTTTAAGCTTGCACTGGATGCTTCCGAGAAGCCCTTCAGGCTTCACAGACATTAAAATAGCTAATGTTTTTCATCTACCAGTGCAAGCTTAAAATATGAATTTCAATCCTTAATAACACTTGTTGCATATATTCAAATGCAATCCAAACTATTTGAATCCATCATAGAAGCAAACAGTTTGAACCCTGATCAGATTGCGCCAAAGGGGAGCAATTTGATATGGGTCCTTAATGCATGATCAGACTGACCCAAAAGGAAGCAATTTGATACGGGTCCATTTTGTGCAAACAGTGTGAACCCTGATCAGACTGCTCCAAAAGGGAGCAATTTGATATGGGTCAATTTTTTGCAAACAGTATGAACTCTAAGGGAGCAGTCTGATCTGGGTCCATACTGTTTGCAATATGGGTTACCACAGTACATTAGCTCTTGATAAAACTGACATTTTCCATAAATGGAGGTAAAAGGTTCAACTTACTGAAATAATCCCTGGTAAATCCACTAGCACCATTCTCTGTATACCTGGACCTTTAACACTCATAGATATACACTGATAAAACGTTTAACTTACTGAAATAATCCCTGGTAAATCCACTAGCACCATTCTCTGTATACCTGGACCTTTAACACTCATAGATATACACTGATAAAACGTTTAACTTACTGAAATAATCCCTGGTAAATCCACTAGCACCATTCTCTGTATACCTGGCCCTTTAACACTCATAGATATACACTGATAAAACATTTAACTTACTGACATAATCCCTGGTAAATCAACTAGCACCATTCTCTGTATACCTGGAAATTAACACTCATAGATATACACTGATAAAAGGTTCAACTTACTGAAATAATCCCTGGTAAATCCACTAGCACCATTCTCTGTATACCTGGACCTTTTACACTCATAGATATACACTGATAAAAGGTTCAACTTACCGAAATAATCCCTGGTAAATCCACTAGCACCATTCTCTGTATATTTTATGGACCTTTTACACTCATAGATATACAGTGATAAAAGGTTTAACTTACTGAAATTATCCCTGGTAAATCCACTAGCACCATTCTCTGTATACCTGGACCTTTTACACTCATAGATATACACTGATAAAAGGTTGAACTAACTGAAATAATCCCTGGTAAATCAACTAGCACCATTCTCTGTATACCTGGAAATTAACACTCATAGATATACAGTGATAAAAGGTTTAACTTACTGAAATTATCCCTGGTAAATCCACTAGCACCATTCTCTGTATACCTGGCCCTTTAACACTCATAGATATACACTGATAAAACATTTAACTTACTGACATAATCCCTGGTAAATCAACTAGCACCATTCTCTGTATACCTGGAAATTAACACTCATAGATATACACTGATAAAAGGTTCAACTTACTGAAATAATCCCTGGTAAATCCACTTGCACCATTCTCTGTATACCTGGACCTTTTACACTCATAGATATACACTGATAAAAGGTTCAACTTACCGAAATAATCCCTGGTAAATCCACTAGCACCATTCTCTGTATATTTTATGGACCTTTTACACTCATAGATATACAGTGATAAAAGGTTTAACTTACTGAAATAATCCCTGGTAAATCCACTAGCACCATTCTCTGTATACCTGGACCTTTTACACTCATAGATATACACTGATAAAAGGTTCAACTTACTGAAATAATCCCTGGTAAATCCACTAGCACCATTCTCTGTATACCTGGACCTTTTACACTCATAGATATACACTGATAAAAGGTTCAACTTACGGAAATAATCCCTGGTAAATCCACTAGTTTTGTTTTGTTTGATTTGATTCTTTACGTCCCATCAACAATCTTTCAGTTATAAAGGGACGGGTCTTCCTGGGTTGAACCAGTACTAAGCTAGGATAAATGTTCTTGCTCAAGGACACAACGCAGTGACGCCGGTGAGGCTCGAACCCACGGCCCTTCGGTCTCAAGTCAAGCACTCTACCACTGAGCCACTGCGCTCCCGTAAATCCACTAGTACCATTCTCTGTATACCTGGACCTTTTACACTCATAGATATACACTGATAAAAGGTTCAACTTACTGAAATAATCCCTGGTAAATCCACTAGCACCATTCTCAGTATACCTGGACCTTTAACACTCATAGATATACACTGATAAAAGGTTCAACTTACGGAAATAATCCCTGGTAAATCAACTAGTACCATTCTCTGTATACCTGGACCTTTTACACTCATAGATATACACTGAAATGATACAACAGAACCATAGGTTTAAATAAACATTTTTTTGAGCGTAAATTTGTAAATATTTTCTTACCAATCATTTTTAGCATATGTATTGGGTGCTCAAAAGAACCATCTCACCCTCAACAAATGTTTTGGTTAAACAATAAGAAATTTTATGGTTTTGTTATGCTCTCTTATCTAAAGGCCTGACAGACCCAAATCATGGGGCAAATTCTGTTTTGACAGCTGTGCGCTGATCAGATATCACATATATCCATGTTAGTTAGATAGGACACTCATAGATATACACTGAAAAATATACAAACAGACCCATACCATGGGGACAATCTGCTTTGTATGCGCGCTGATCAGATATCATATATATCCATGTTAGTTAGATAGGACACTCATAGATATACACTGAAAATTATACAACAGACCCATACCATGGGGAAAATCTGCTTTGTATGCGCGCTGATCAGATATCACACATATCCATATTACCGGTAGTTAGATAGGACACTCATAGATATACACTGAAAAATATACAACAGACCCAAATCATGGGGCAAATTCTGTTTTGACAGCTGTGCGCTGATCAGATATCATACATATCCATGTTAGTTAGATAGGACACTCATAGATATACACTGAAAAATATACAACAGACCCATACCATGGGGACAATCTGCTTTGTATGCGCGCTGATCAGATATCATATATATCCATGTTAGTTAGATAGGACACTCATAGATATACACTGAAAATTATACAACAGACCCATACCATGGGGAAAATCTGCTTTATATGCGCGCTGATCAGATATCATATATATCCATGTTAGTTGGATAGGACACTCATAGATATACACTGAAAAATATACAACAGACCCATACCATGGGGAAAATCTGCTTTGTATGCGCGCTGATCAGATATCATATATATCCATGTTAGTTAGATATACACTGAAAAATATACAACAGACCCATATTGTACTTTCAAAGATAGATGAGAATCGTTATAAACAAACACTGACGAGTTTACCTTGATTTTGGGCGCGCAGGTAGTCTCAGTTTACAGTTAAAGTGAACCTACCACAGATGACTGAATATGCGCGTGGCAGTGAATAATCATGCTTTACCTTTTTATAAGAAAAATAGAATTGCCTCATTACTATGCATCTTTGAAAGTACAATACCATGGGGAAAATCTGCTTTGTATGTGCGCTGATCAGATATCATATATATCCATGTTAGTTAGATAGGACACTCATAGATATACACTGAAAAATATACAACAGACCCATACCATGGGGAAATTCTGTTTTGTATATGTGCTGATCAGATATCATACATATCTATATTAGTTAGACATTGTCAAGTCATCAAATTTGGTACTTTTTTTATTTACCTTGATAGCAACCAACCAACGAGGGTTGGTTGCTGTTACGATTAGAGGCTCTGTTCTGTTCTATTCATCTGCTATATGAAGGCCTGATTTCCGTTCTGTCAAAACAGAGTTCCGGTATCTATACGGAGTCGATTCGATCGAACTAAGAACCTTATTCTATCTTTGAAAAATGTGCCGTGATCATCACTGGCATTGAAAAAATTCCAAAAGTAAAAGTGAATCACGAAGATGTCAGTTTTGTTGATATTTAACTTGTATTTTAACAATAAGACTGAGGGATTTTTTGATCACAAGGAGCTTGAACGTTAACGATAGCTCATTCAAGCAAGCGTCTTAGTGATCCCCATGACGTGACGTCACAATTCTTATAACGTTACGTCATGACGTGATAACGACTTGAGCAAAACGCCACGTGCATCGTCGCGCCTTTGAAAAAAGACGGCCACAAATGAGCCGCGACGTAAGATTTCCTACAATGTGATATGTGCGACCAGCAAAGACTCAGATCAGCCTGCGCATACACGCAGTCTGATCAGAGCCTTTGCTAGTCGCTTGAATTTTTTATGCGTGTTATGCTACTGACTGAACATCATTTGGAGTGTCTAAGCTTAAAAGAAGGCTGCACAGGCTCGTCTGAGTCTACACTTGTCAAAATGACACATTGTTGGAAATTACATGTCGCTGCTCAAATTAAAACCCTAAAGGTATCCCAGGGGTGACAACCTACGTCATAACATTGATCTCGTAAACACGTAGAACGGCGCCATTTTTGTTTTGCAAGGTAAGATTTTCCCTTCGTAAGACTATACAATCATTATCTGTGAAAACTAAGCAGTGCATGCGGTGCCTACCATCACTCTTGAACAGAATATATAATGGTCACGCCTAGAAATGCCCTTGCCTTTGTAATCATTCGCCCACAAATATCGAAGCGGAAGACACAAGGATGATTTTAGCAGAGATGTAGTATACACATTTATAAAAATTACATATTTTACAGCTTATATCACCATTCTTACCAATATTTGTGTGATTGTAGTTACCAGTTGGCCTTGACTATCGTTCATAACCATTATTTGCTGATGGAAAATCAAAGGAACATTCAAAGTGCCAATTTTGATATCGTAAACACTTATTTTGGCATAGATGTTGGACACACTAATGACGGGATCGATGTGACTGCGTAGATGACGTATACACTTTCAGTCCAAAAGGACATGCATCTTGACGACAAGATGGAGAAATAATATTCTGGTCCCAGTCATGAATACTAGTTCATTTTTCGATGCTTGACTCACTCGCTAGACAGCCTATCTATCTTGTGGTAATGCCTACACCCTCGCAACTCTTTTGGCGGGCACCGAGCATCAGGGTTATGAAAAAGAATAAAAGATGAATGAATTGTAGTGAGTCTAGGTAAAGATGAAAGGCCAACATTGCGTTGACGATCTAAAGACTTGGGGCAACTGGTTTGTAGGGCATTCGACTGGACAATTGCCAGCGGAAAGAAGGAGTATTCATAGTAGTCCTTGCTAGTATGGATTTGATAGAATGTCATAGAGTGGCAATACCCTGAGATCCTATGTGTGGGCTACATATAGTCGGGAAGGAGCACAGCCACCAGGCCATTAACAAATTTAAAGAAAAGGCAGAGGCCGACCACAGATTGTCTCCCTTCAAGGGTCTACCAGTTCAACTGAGACTGCAATGAAGTGACACTATTCGTCCTGGTGTAATCACTTAAGGTCCGCCAGGCTGCACGTCTTTGGACCATTTCAACTTTATGGGTTCTATCTTCGGTATAGAGGTCCCACACTGCTGAAGCGTACTCCAGTTAGGAATGAACTAGGGATTGATAAGCCATTTCTCGAATTTGAGGGGACTTAGTTCATAAATCTGAGTGACCTGTTTGCCATGGCTGTGATTCTGTCCATATGAGATTTCCAACTGAGTTTTCTGGAGATATCCACCTCAAAGTACCTGGCGCTGCTGACAGCCTCCAGCACCTGTGTATACAGTATACACTGCCCTTGAGGAGGTCACCCTCAAAACCTGGCACTTGGAGTGGTTAAACTCCATATGAGCCGTGACATGAGATTTCCAAAATTGTGGTATATGTGACCAGCAAAGGCTCAATTCAGCCTTGCGCATACGTGCAGACTGATCAGAGCGTTTGCTTGTCGCTTGAATATTCTATGACTGTTAAGCTACTGACTAAACATCATTTGGAGTTTCTATGCTTAACAGGAGTCTGCACAGGCTCGTCTGAGTCTACACTTGTCAAAATGCCACATTGTTGGATATCAGGTGCAGTGGCTCATATCCCATCTAGCCTCCGATGTCTGCAGTCTGTCAAGGTACCTCTGTAGTTTGTCACTGTGCTTGGAAAGTGCAGTCATCACATGATGGTTGCAGTTCAATAGGACACTTAATAATGAACAAATATTACCATTTCAACCGCCAGGTACACTATTTTGTGCACTCTTCGACTACAACCAACAGGCGATGACTGTGCTGTTCGAGTACTGTGTTCTCTAGTCTGACTCATATCAATTTTGATTAAAAATGTAGGGGAAAAGTAATTCATTGGTATATACTCATAAAAATTATATCCTCACAGGCTTTATAGTCCCAGAGAGAGGGGGGCGACTCTCAGTTTTTCTTCATACGTAGGCTTGGGCCTAGCATCTATCATTCACTCCAAAAAATATCAGGAGTTTCAAGAACCTCAAAAAAATATTTGAAATTTTACCTACCCCAACAAATACCACCCATTCAGTACCTGGACTCTAAGAAAAGACCCTAAGATGCATAGAAATGACCCCTTGTCAGTTTAAGGAATGTCCAGGTATAGGTCTATATACTCCCTTTAAGTGTATATTGTATTATACCTTGGCATTTGCTTGGACATACGTTTGTACTCTGGCCAAACTACCTACAATGAGAAAATAATCCTAACACATACACCCATGATGTAAATAAGTAGGTGAGAATGCAGAGATCAGGAATCAATACAATAAAGCACCACACCTGACCCAGGACACCACATGGGAAACTGACAAAAATACAAGAGAACTTCACATACAAGCGAGCCAAGAGGCCAGTCCTTCCCAGCTGGTGACCGTAAGGCTGCAATGAAAACACAAAATATAAATAGCCAAAAATGATCCACAAAGGAAGCACTGCCTTGGAAGGGTCAGTAAAACCATTTTACAGGAGGACTTAAACTTTATCACGGTACTAATACATAACCTCTTTTAGCTTCCTATCTATTTGCAAAAATAAATCAGTGTTGTTAACATGCATGTCCTTTTTACTGTCAACATGCATGTCCTTTGGGGCTGAAAGTGTATACAACATTAACCCAGTCACAATAATCCCGTCATAAGTGTGTCCGACATCTATGCCAAAATAAGTGTTTACGATATCAAAATTGGCAATTTGAAAGTTCCTTTGATTTTCCATCAGCAAATAATGGTTATGAATGATAGTCAAGGCCAACTGGTAACTACAATTACACAAATATTGGTAAGAATAGTGATATAAGCTGTAAAATATGTCATTTTTATAAATGTGTATACTACATCTCTGCTAAAATCATCATTGTGTCTTCTACTTCGATATTTGTGGGCGAATGATTACAAAGACGAGGGCATTTCTAGGCGTGACCATTATATATTCTGTTCAAGAGTGATCGTAGGCACCGCATGCACTGCTTAGTTTTCAAAAATATTGATTTGTCTAGTCTTACGAAGGGAAAATCTTACCTTTCAAAACAAAAATGGCGCCGTTCTACGTGTTTACGAGATCAATGTTATGACGTAGGTTGTCACCCCTGTATCCAATAGGAACTACCGATCAAGAGTCACAGCGCCTTTAAAATAGCTTGCAGGATTATTTTATTTCCTTACACTTTTGTCACTTTTCATAAGGTGTTCTGTGCCAGGTTTGCTACTAATTGTATCGATTCCTGATATTTGCCTTCTTCCTTATTTTTTTATACTCACACGAGTACCGACTCAAAAGAAATACCGTATACTGTGCTATCCTCTCAGATCAAATAGTGGTTGGTTGCCCATTAGGTGTGCCTATTTCATATTATGAATAGTAGAATGTTTTGTTCTTTGAATGCACAACTTAATCTTTTATAATCTTTGAGCCATTCAAAAGGCAGCCAACTCTAAATAAACTCAAAGTCTATAAAAACCAGAATTTTCACTTTGAGTTAGCAGTAGTTTGAGCTTAAAGGATTACTTTCATTGTATCTGATTAATCAATATGTTTTGACTGCTTAAAAGAAATGTCTCAGCGTGACTATTTCCCAGTCTGGAACACCTGTCCTTCTGTCTAAAAATCTATTATAATATATTTGATCTGGGTGCAGGCGGACTGTCAACAGTTAACAGCTACACATTATCAAATTCTATGTAAGTAAGTGTGCAAAGATCAGGAATCGATACAATCAAGTACCACACCTGACCCAGGATACCAATGGGAAAGTGACACACTCACAGTAGACACCACAAACGAGAGCCAAGAGGTCAGCCCTTTCCCAGCAGTCTAAATTATGCAGGTACATTCATGAGCTGACAGTTAACACAACTTTACTGTTTACCCAACCAAAGAACTGCCACTTCCAATAATTAAAAGAAAACATTTATATGGTAACAAACTTTATTTACTTCCTTTGTGTATGGTTTAGTCTTTTATCATATGACATCACATCTGGAAGTGATATAACACATGTTTTAAAATCGATAAATCACCAGCAAAATGAGGCCAATAATAACATCAATATATATGGCAAAATCTTGACTTTTCTGGGGCCATAACATGATTTCAAAATAAGTTTTGAGGTTGTGAGTCATATGATAAATAGAATAGGCAAGCCTCAGATTTGATCTCTTTTAACACCAACTAGTTTAACCCTTTACCTCATAAAGACGCCTTTTAACAGTTTTGTGAACAGAGCAGACCTAGATCAGGCAGCTTGTATAAGAGCTGCCTGATCAGGGTCTACTCTGTTTGCTTATGGAAATATGATTGGATAAGATCCTACACTAGTGGACCTGACAAGTAATTTCTTTGTTGTATGTACAAATGTGAAAGTTTATCATTCATAATGGTTGGAGCTTAGCATGAATATTCATGAAGGAAAGGGTTAATAATACACAAGGGCTTATGCAGTATCCTGTATTTAAAACACCTACCTCAGAACTGACAGTTTGACCGGCACTAACACTAGCCTTCATTCTTGACTCCACCTCTTTTCTCAAGGCTTCTGTCTGTAAAAACAAATGAGATTTCCAACAATGTGGTATGTGCGACCAGCAAAGCCTCAGATCAGCCTGCGCATATGCGCAGTCTGATCAGAGCCTTTGCTAGTCGCTTGAGTATTCTATGTGTAACATGTATGGTGTTTATCTGTTTCATATTTTGTTTACTTAGTTTCTGTTGACCCAGATATTACTATTGATGGTAAATAAGTTGTTGTAAACAAGGTGTTTATTCAATTATAAGATTTTTCTAGAAGGATGACTAATCATCTAGAAATTAAAAATATATTGTCATGGAAAGTTCCAGAAAAGCCTAGAACCCTCTAGAATTTTCTTTTCCATGCCAATAGAAGCTTTGAGTAGGTTCTGGAATTCAGTGGAATCATTGAGTAATCTCTGGAACTTTCCGGAATGAATAAATATAGCATATGATATCATAGTTCTTTCCCGATTAATCCAGAACTTTCTGAAAGGGTATATATGAGAGTAAATATTCATAAGGGCATCTTTGGAATAATTTCACCATTTATAAGTCTAAACCTTTTGTACTGGAATTCTAAAGTGGAATACTGTGTTTAATTTATTCATTTTGGATTACTTTGGATTATTCAGTTTTGGATTCAGACTTAGTGTTCATTTGGATTTAATTTCAAAATCTGCTGAAAGACTTGTGTTGATAAATATTCTGAGGGACAGTTTGGACATACAAGGTATTGTAAATTAGACTTTCTTTGATTGTACAACTATTTTCCATTGCTTATTGTGAATGATAATTTTGTTTTTAATAAATTTTGTTAAATTTTAAAAGTGCTTTTTGCTGACTTTCCAAATAGCAAATTTTGGTTTCCTGAATTTGTTTCTAGTTACGCCTGGCACGTAACAGAAATGATTGTTAAGCTACTGACTGAACATCATTTAGAGTTTCTAAGCTTAAAAGGGGGCTGCACAGGCTCGTATGAGTCTACACTTGTCAAAATGCAACATTGTTGGAAATCACATGTCGCGGCTCAATTATTATATTTTATGTGTAGCAAGTGCAGTCATTTTACATTCTAGAAAGAGAATTGCAAAGGCGATGATCAGACTGCCCCAATGTGCTGACTGGTCTGTGCCTTTATTGGTTTGTATGCAAACAAAGTCAAGTTTTCTCGTGACAAGACACATATTGGTACCAATTACCTTTGATACTGTTAATATAATCATTTATTTGAGGGAGTGGAAATAGCTATATAGTTATATCAATTTTCTTTACACTTGTCACAAGACAACTGGGACACGTAAATAGAAATTGCTAACTTGCCGTGAATAAAATGGGATCAGGATGGGCCCAGATTTATTAGTATCCCCATGGTTCAATTTTAAAAAATCTGTTTAGGTCCCAGCAAGAAAAGATATCTATTCTTTTTTTCAGGCCTGATCTTGGTACTAACTGTTTTTAGCAGATGTGTAAGGCCGCCACTTGAGGGGAAAGCACTTGGTGTCAAGTGCGGTATTTCATAGTCATTTTCATATTAATTTAAAAGGTGTTAACATCCTCTGCTACCCAGGAAGACCTGTCCCAACATCACTGAAAAATTGTTGAATGGGACGTAAAGAAGCAAAAAAATTAAATAAATAAATAAATAAAAGGTTTTACCTCACTTTCTTTGGAGAGATCAAACTCTCTATTGCTGTCCTTGAACTGGGCCACATGGTAAGGTCCTTCACTGAGAGTGACCTTCACTGGGGATCTGGTCATCATCTCTCCTGAGCCTCTGGTGAAAAAAGGAAAATATTTGATATAATTCTAGGTCTAATTCTTAGTCTAATTCACTTTCCCAAAAACCATGCACACTTTAACTCTTTGTTAAACAGACAATAAAAATTACCCAGCATGCAGAGTTAAACCCACTAACCTTAAGGTAAACCTAGGATTAATTGTGTGATACTGAATATGTGTGTGCTTTTTGTTTGTAGAACTACAGTAGAATTTCAATGGCTCGAACTCTGATGGCTCATTCACATTGGCTGTCTAGAACTATCACCATGGTCCCAACAGGTGATTTTATGCATAAGTCAACCTGGATGGCTTGAACTTTTCTTGGCTAGAACTATATTTCATGGTCCCAAGCCTGTTCAAGCCAATGAAGTTCTACTGTATGTGTCACATGCTAAGTTGTCGTTGCATTGGTCAGTTATACACTATCAGGTGACTTTTAGCTGGCATTTTGGGCATGGTTTGAAAACGTCTATTGTATACAGATAACTTTATGAGAATGCAAAACTATGTCATCTGCAAACAACAAAGTCTTCAGTTCAGCCTACTTTCACATGGGTGAAAGTTAATAATTTCCAAAATCCTGAACTTTTGAAATTCAAATTTTAAAACTTGCAGGATGGCTACAAAAATGGATAATCTAAAGTTAAAATGATTAATTGTGTTTAGATAATCTGGAAACTAATCAATGAAGCTATTATAATCTCCTTAATTCAGCATTTTGAGGCTGACTTTCCATATTGACTTTCTATGTAAAGTCAGCCTCAAAATCCTGATATTCAGGATTAGTCCTGAAACTTTCACCCATGCATTCAGTTTGATTAGTGAAACATTAATTTAGTTAGATGGCAGGCCCTTAGATAATAGTGCATAATCAAAATTTAATTTGCTTATTTCTCAACCAAAACATATGTTGAGGGTACTCAAAAGAACTGTCTCAATGAGACGGTTCTTCTTAGCACCAAAAACTGATGTCAAAACTGAAAAATAAGAAAAAAATCACAATTTTACACTCAAAAAAATGTGCAGGATTTTACAGGACGCAATATCCTGTGTCCTATACGAATAAATCATTAGTAAGGACCCATCAATTCACCTTACCTGCGTCCGCTGGGACGCAGACATGTTTGTTGTGCCTTTCATTTAAATTCCAAATTCCAAAGTTATTTCCTATAGATTCGGGTTTTCCCATATTTACAGGCTATCTATAAATAAATAGGACAGGTGCTTCTGCTAACCAATAATATCTGGAGGTGTGTCAAAACAGTCCAATCAAATTTGTGTTGCTATGGCGCTTTGAAATCTCATCATGTCTCGCTCCCGCTCTGATTTATCGATCAACATAGACGCTTGTCACCTATTGGGTTTTATTATCAAGCGTGTAAATGACTAGAAATAAACGGCTGCTAAAATATCGAAAATGAGCGATCTGAGAAACTTATTTGGCAAAATAAATGCAAAAAGGACCAAGAGCCATCCTCTAGGGGCTGTTCTGAGTCAGATAGTTCCAATCATCTCAAAAACCAGCCCCTAAAACAGATTGAAAATTCCTATCTAACTGAGTAGCTGATTAGGTTAATACAGGTCGATACGAAAATGACTTGATGTTTTGTGACACCTGTATGACAACTAAGACCTCTTCGAATCCCTTCACGGAAGGTCCATATATAAACAGATGGGACCCCCATTTTCAATGATGGGACCCCCGTCATAATTAAAGTTGAGTCCCAAGGACCCCCAAATATTCCACTTGGTGTAAAACCCTGAATGTGTCTATATATCTCAATCTATGTAGATAGTAAAATATCTCAACCATTTATATACTTATGGATTCTTCCTTCTGGTTTGGTATAATAAACTTGGAATAGTCCATTGTACATATCTAGGGTGTCCGGTTATAATTTAAAAAAAAAAAAAATGAATTCTTTTGTCTGAAGATCTGCTTTACCTTCACAAACAGTGTAGACTCTGATGAATTTCATCTGGGTCTTCACTGTTTGCAAAAGTACTTGTTTAGAGGTTTCCCTAATACAAAGGGTTAGCTTGCTACATCTAAATTTTCCAATATTCTAGGTCAGCTTCTCTAGCTATCCGACAGTTAAGAAGACCTTTAATATCACAAATTTCCAAAACTGGCCCTGAGGTTATGAATCTTTTCCATGCTCAACTCAACCGAGCATGACATTTATCATGCTCACAAATGTTTAAATGTCAACAATTGTTGGCATTTTAACATCATTTGTTAGCATGATAAATACAACAACTGACAGTTTGAAAGCAAGATATATCTTCATTTTTAAGCATTTCTGCTTTTATGTGCTCAGACCTAAATGAAATATGTGTGTGGTTCCTGTTGCATACCCACAAAATTTAGGGTAGGTAGGTAGGGAAATTATTAAATTTTGTTATAACATTTTACAAAGAAAATAGTGACAAAATCTGAAAAAGTGCCCATTTTAGGTATTTTTTCTTCAATGACCATTTCAATGTTTAGGGTAGGGTTAAAAGAATTAGGGTAGGTAGGCCAACAGGAACCACACATATATTTCATTTAAGCCTCAGTTAAGTTGAGCATGAAAAAAGTTTTATAACCTCTGGGCCAGGTTTTCTCATGAGGGGGCTCAATAAGAGAGCTTGATGTAGCAAAAAATTAAGTTTATAATCTTATAATACAAATGAATACCATAGGGCCAGTTAAGCAAAAAAGAAATTAGTGTAAAATTGTGATTATTTTTTTTACTCGTTAGTTTAAACATGTGTTTTGGGTGCTTAAAAGAACCGTCTCATCGAGACGATTCTTTTGAGTATCCACAACATATGCTTTGGTTGAGAAATAAGAAAAATAATTTTCTGTTACTCACTCTTATCTGGGGGCCTGGAATACATCAAAGAAAAGTTTTATGTAACACTTAATGATTTTAAAATGATGAGTCTGATTCTTTATGAGCAGAAAGAAATGACTGTTTACTTATGTGTTTTTGTACTTAACAGCCCACCAACAGCTGTGGTCATATGGAGACAGGGGCATGGCTTTAGTCTTATTGCACAGACTGGAGAACCTGGAGATCAAACCCATGAACCTTGGTTATAAGACAAGTGATTTATCCACTACACCTAAGCTGCTTCTAAAGTTTACTTTGGCTTGTTATCTGTTCGGATATAAGACTAAGGGTAAAACTTTCTAAGGACTTAAACGACAAAAACTTTCACTAAGACAAAAAAAAAAATATGTGTGTTTCAGGTTACACCAAATTTTAAAATAGGGACGGTAGGAAAATATTTTTATTTTGTTAAAAGTTTTTAAATGGGGAAGATGGGGAAACAAGATGGCCAACCTGGGAAATCCCTTGGAAATCCCCTAAATATGCTTA
The DNA here is from genome assembly GCA_964019695.1 of Loripinus fragilis. Classification (NCBI taxonomy): domain Eukaryota; kingdom Metazoa; phylum Mollusca; class Bivalvia; order Lucinida; family Lucinidae; genus Loripinus; species Loripinus fragilis. Next base: position 61,849,290 of record OZ026529.1, on the reverse strand, counting down.
AAAACTTCAGGGTCGGGGGGCAAAAAAATTAGGCAAGGTCAGGTAAGGCCTAAAAAAAAATATGTGTGTTTCAGGTTTCCCGACCGATTCGGCCGAAAATTGGCCGATTCAATTGTTTTTAAGCACTTTTTAAAATAAAAAAAAATAAACACGCCGATTCAGACGATTTTCTCCATTACAGTCATTGTATCCGTTGCGGTTACTTTCTATTTTTCGGTTTATCCGCAATGAGTAGACTGGTTGTCTATATATAAGTTTGATCGTCGCGATGTATTTGCGGTAAAACAACGACAACCAGTCCTTTATTCTATCATTGAAACGCATGACATCTAGAAGGTGTATATATTTGCAAGCGTTCGGCGGAGTGCGCGATTGACGACCAACATGGCTTCGATACTTTCGATTCGTATGCAGAAATGCTCGCATATAACGGGAGCGGTTAACGTCCTCAGGCCATTTTCGAATGGTATGAACATGAGAGACGTTTGTCTTCAATATCATCCACCTCTCGATAAAGTCAAGCAGTCAGCAACGAAAGCAAACTTCACCATCCACGGTCGAAAAGATGTAAAGGAGGTGCACCGGTAACTAGGTTCGGAAGTATACGTCTTTTCAACACTGAATCAATTTCCAAGATAGAAAAGTCACAGCCTTACGGAAACTTGAATGGTGGAAATATATACAGGAATTGAATGTAAATATTCATTTTCGTTCTCTATCTAAGGTTAATGAGGAGAAGGCTGTACATTGAACGCAGACACTTGTCACTATGAGTCAATGTACCCATCCCACCTTCTCCTCTTCTGTCTTACCCTCACTTTTCAATGGCCAGGGTTGTTGGGTTGGGGGCGAATTAAAAAGTACAAAATACAGGGGAACCTATGCCCAATTTTTTTTCAGGGTTGGATTGTGGCATGAAGGAGTAAAGCATTCAAACCATTCATTTTACCACCATTTTAGCATCAGTTTCATGGGTATCTAGCCCTTTTCCAACCCCCACCCACTAAGGGTGCTCTCAGAAAAAGGTTGAAGACAGCATTCAGTTTTTTTACGAGTATAAAAATAGCTGTATTTTGCATACTATTAAAAGGCATGTTGTCAGACTGGTATTAACTCCTGTTGTGTTTCACAAATAATATCTTTCCTCATTTGTTGAGTTGATGTGGGTTTAAAAAACATGTTTGAAAGTTTTCAGGATTATTCCTGAATTCAGGATTTTGAGGGGGACTTTCCAAAGAAAGTCAGCCTTAAAATGTTGAATTCAACAGACTATGATAGTTTCTTTGACAGATCTATTTCTGTATGTCTTATAAGACAATTGACCATTTAAATTTGAAATTACTATTATTATGTAGGCGTATTGCCTGTTTAAAAGTTTGACTTTCAAAAGTTCAGGATATTGGAAATTTTGAACTTTCACCCATGTCAAAAAGAAAGAAGAAAATAAAAGAGAAAATACAATTCTGTTTTATTTCATTATTTTTCTCAACAAACACAAATTCCACAAGGTTTTGGACTTCTTAGTCCAGATACAAGATATTTACCTTTCCACACACTGAAATTTTAGAATATACATATATATAAAACAAGTAAAGATCTATTATTGATCCGAGTACTTTTGATATAGTCGCGCTTGAGAAAAAAAAAAAAAAAAAAAAAAAAAAGACCCTACCTACCTACCCAGGGTGAATTTTAAGAAGAAACCTGAAACACACATATTTTTTTTTTTGGCCTAACCTGAAACACACTATTTTTTATTTTAGGCCTTAGGCATAAGACACACTGACCCACTATTACCTTGGAAATATTCTGGCTTTAGCAATCATCTCTAGAACACTGGTTTTTCCTGAGCTCTGATCACCCACCACTACTACCTGCAAATATATGAAATGTTTTACTAGAGCTTTGCCTGCCAGCAGCCTAATTTGTTGTCTGCTTATGATCTTTGCAAACAGTTTGGACCCAGATCAGGTCTGACAGAACACCTGGCCTGGTCTGGATCCAAACTGTTTTACACTCTGGTATTGTTCTTGAAAGAATTTTATGGAAAAGTTAATTTTGAAAAAAGTAATAAAAAATAATTAAAATTACCCAGCATGCAAAGACCTAGATGTGTCTGACTCTGACAAAGGGCATCATTGCCTTAGTTGAAAGAGTTGAAAGAGAAATTGTATCATTGAAACCAGGCCCCGAGGTTATACAACTTATTTCATGCTCAACTCATCTAGGAGTGCAGTGGCTCAGTGGTAGAGTGCTTGACTCGAGACTGAGGGGCCGCGAGTTCGAGCCTCACCGGCCTCACTGCTGCTGTGTCCTTGAGCAAGAATAAGGACATTAATCCTAGCTTAGTACTGGTTCAACCCAAGAAGACCTGTCCCTTTATAACTGAAAAATTGTTGATGGGATGTAAAGAATCAAATCAAACAAGACCAAACTCTGCTCTGGACCTGCGTTGCCGGTGCACATCTTCAATGTGTGAACAATCATTATGGAAAGTTTGAATATAAAGGAATGAAATCTGTTTTAATTACAGATTAAACACAAATAAACAATGTAAGCACTCCAAAGGTGGTGTAGACGTAATAATGTCTAAGTTCAACAATCCCAAAAATATTATCAAATGTGCACAAAATATAGTGTGCACACATGTTCAAGTTTGAATATGAAGGAATGAAAACTGCTAGAGTCACATATAACACAAACCAGATGCCCCCCTAAGTATTTTGGATGGATATAATATCTAAGTTCAACAGACCTAAACAATAAGAAAATATTTATCAAATGTGCACAAAATAGGAGGTGCACATGTTCAATGTATGTATAATCATTATGCAAAGTTTGAATATTAAGGTATGATAACTTTTGGAGTTACAGATTACACAAACCAGACACCGTCTTAGCATTTTAGAGAAAAAAATGTCTAAGTTCAAGACCCCCAAAAATGAAAAATATAATAATGAAATGTATACAAAATAGGAGGTGCACATCTTCAATGTATGAATAATCATAATGCAAAGTTTGAATATAAAGGAATGAAAACTGTTGGAGTTACAGATTACACAAACCTGACACCCCCTATGCATTTCGGAAGGAAAAATGTCTAAGTTCAACCCCCTTAAAAAATGAGAAAATATTTATCAAATGTGCACAAAATGAAGGTGCACATTTTCAATGTGTGAACAATCATTATGCAACGTTTGAATATAAAGGAATGAAAACTATTTGAGTTACAGATTACACAAACATGACCCCCACCCCCCCTCTATGCATTTCGAAGGAAAAATGTCCAAGTTCAACACCCGTAAAAAAAGAGAAAATATTTATCATATGTGCACAAAATGGGAGGTGCACATCTTCAATGTATGAACAATCACAAGGCAAAGTTTGGATATAAAGAAATAAAAACTGTTGGAGTTACAGATTACACAAACAAGGCACCCCAAAAGTGTTGTGGACAGACGGACGACGAACGAACAAACCAATGGACGTACGCCCAATATTGAATATGGGGCCAGTTTATACAGGGCCATTAATTAGGGGCCAAGTGTCCAAAAATAATGGGCCAGTTTAGCTCCGAATTGGCCCATTTACATCAGACTGACAAATTACTGAGGGCCATTTCCAGTTTAAACGTCCATCACCATAGACATAGAATGGCACTTTTTCAGAAGTTTATTTTATTACCTCCCCTGAGGTTCCCTGAATCATTTGAGACAACATACAGAATCTTACAGAGGGCCATGGCCCCTTGATTTTTTATGGCCCCTTGTTTATCACCAGAGGACTAAAAAGGCCCCTAAGTTGATATTTGTAGCACGGACAGACAGACGGATGGACAGAGTGGACCAACTACTAGACCTGCTTTCGCTAAAGCGACGCAGGTAACAAACAAGCAAACAAATGCTCAACTCACCTGAGCACAAAATTTCAACTGCTCATAAAAACTAAAATACCGACAAATAAAGACATCTCTTGTTTTCAGGCTCTCAGATGTTGTATTTATCATGCTAATAAATGTTAAAATGCCAACAATTGTTGGCATTTTAACATTTAAGAGCAGGATAAATTTCCTGCTCAGCTGAGTTGAGCATGAAAAAAAGTTTTATAACCCCGGTGCCTTTAGATAAGGGTGTGTAATCAATAAATAATTTTCTTATTTCTCGATCAAAACATAAGTTGTGGGTACTCAAAAGAACTGTCTCAATGTCATTAAGGCTGGTTTTCACAGATTGCAGCTCATAAGTTTTGGGTGCTCAAAAGAACAGTCTCATTGAGATGTACCCAAACATATGAGCTGCAATCTGTGAAAACCAGCCTTAATGACTAAGTTGTCAAAATTTTGTTTATTACACAAACTTAATCAAACGAAGTGTTAATAACTTTTACTGCAAATTTTATGAAATTATCTCCAGTATTTGTGGAAATATGGTCTTTTGAAACTATACACTGTCTAAACTTTAACGAGCAACGTCAGAAATGACATGACGCTACTAATGACGTCAAAGTTAACCTCCAGATTTGCGAGTTTGTCAGGTGCATGAAAAACGTGCTATTCCTTGCTAACACGTGCTATTCCTTGCTAACATACTTTTGTTATTATCCTTAGCATGTGTACAATGGAATTAGAAGAAAAGTTGACACTCATTCATTTTTACTTAAAGTTTGCATGGTCTGAAACGACTGACCATACTTTGGAAATTCTGGCAGTTGCCAAGGTATAGTTGTTGTCATGGAAACATATGGCATGATAACAAAGAAGTTTAATCAGAAATAATTGCCAGTTTTATTCTACTATCCACCTGAATAGGTTTTAAGGCAAATAATATATAAACATGTCAAATTTCTTAATTTTGGTGTTTTTCAAATGATTTTTACATAAAAAGTCCTAAATGTTATTAAGGCAGGGTTTCACAGATCATGTCTCATATGTTAAAACTAATTGGTAAGAAAATATTCAATTTTATGCTGATTTTTTTTACGTATATTCAAACTTGTCTGAGAAACTGCTGATAGTACAGTAATACCTTGAAAATTCAAACTCCGATTGTTCAAAATACTCGCCAATAAGATTTCCAACAATTTGACAAGTGTAGACTCGGACGAGCCTCTGCAGCCTCCTTTTAAGCTTAGAAACTCCAAATGGTGTTCAGCCAGTTGCTTAACAATCATAGAACACTCAAGCGACTAGCAAAGGCTCTGATCAGACTGTGTGTATGCGCAGGCTGATCTGAGGCTTTGCTGGTCACACATACCACATTGTTGGAAATCTCATGCACTGGCTCAAATAAATTTGGACTTAATGGATTCAGAGAATAGGGTCTATTTATGAACTATTTTCATGACTGTCTATAAAAACATGTTTTGGGTGCGTAAAAGGAAAGTCTCCCTAAAAAAATTCTTTAACGCACCAAAAACATAAATTTGGTAGGAAAATAATGATATCATCTTGGGGTGTTATATTATACAGTTATTTCATGCCTGCTTGTAGTATAGTCAAAACTATTAGTCTATTACCCCGAGGTGCTGTGTGCGACCTGATGCACTATTGCAAGAGGCCAAATGGCGAGTGGAATAGTGCATCAGGTCGCACACAGCATCGAGGAGTAATAGTTTGGATTTACTACAAACAGGCATGATATAACTGTTTTATTACCCAACCCATTGATGATGTTAAACTGCAGCGTCAATTGAATGGAGAATGTGTCGATAATGCGAATTTGGTGCAAAGCAGAACATTTTGTCTGATCTGCTCAATTTTGTTCTTAAAGTGTTCTGCTCATTCTAAGAAAACAAGTACCCACACTTTATTCCTGACCATAAACAACAAAGTTATGGGAGTTTAAAGTTGCCAAACCAGGCCTCATATCTGCCATTTTACAAAACATCTCCTGGGGTAAACAAATCGTATGCCCATCTTCATCGTGCATGTCTATTAGCGCCTTTGTGTTATTAACAGTGAAGCAGGAAACCAGGCCATGGTATAGTTCCTGTCAATATCCTAAACTATTGCCCGGACACATGACATAGCGAAAAATAGACAATTACCCCATATATAGTCGGTTGGGTAATAAGTTCTAATATCTAGCTCCCTATAATTCGAACTTTCGATACTTTGAAATAAAACCTCTAGTCCCTTGGACTTAGAATTTATGAGATTCAACTGTATGTCATTATAGTGGCCATTTTGGCAGCTATATTGGTAACCCTACATCCAACATAATCCAAATTTAAACTTGTATAAGACATCTATAAGCTTAAATTTGGATTATGTTGGATACCCTACATCCAAATCTGGTGACAAATGACTAAGTTATTGTGACTATAACGGAAGACTGTTATGAAAAGTTGGCGGCTATCTAAGAACTGTGCATCAATGTTAAAATTTGTCTGAGATGATAGAACTTATGCATTAATAAAATTTGGATGAAACCCAGTGAGAAATGACATAGTTATTGTGGCCACAAGGTAAAATGTGTCATTATAGCTGCCATTTTGGCGGCCATCTTGGAACCTTACATGAAGAAAATAATACTACCTACCCTTGGTAGATGATCTTGTGTATTATAACTGGAATCATAACCTGCCAACTCATCTAACACATCAGAATACATATCTATCAGGGTGGTGGGGGTGGGAGGATCATGAAATGATGAGATTAATACCTACCCTTGGTAGATGATCTTGTGTATTATAACTGAAATCATAACCTGCCAACTCATTTAACACATCAGAATACATATCTATCAGAGAGGTGGGGTGGGGGGATCATTGAAATGATGAGATTAATACCTACCCTTGGTAGATGATCTTGTGTATTATAACTGAAATCATAACCTGCCAACTCATTTAACACATCAGAATACATATCTATCAGAGAGGTGGGGTGGGGGGATCATTGAAATGATGAGATTAATACCTACCCTTGGTAGATGATCTTGTGTATTATAACTGAAATCATAACCTGCCAACTCATATAACACATCAGAATACATATCTATCAGGGTGGTGGGGGTGGGAGGATCATGAAATGATGAGATTAATACCTACCCTTGGTAGATGATCTTGTGTATTATAACTGAAATCATAACCTGCCAACTCATTTAACACATCAGAATACATATCTATCAGAGAGGTGGGGTGGGGGGATCATTGAAATGATGAGATTAATACCTACCCTTGGTAGATGATCTTGTGTATTATAACTGAAATCATAACCTGCCAACTCATTTAACACATCAGAATACATATCTATCAGAGAGGTGGGGTGGGGGGATCATTGAAATGATGAGATTAATACCTACCCTTGGTAGATGATCTTGTGTATTATAACTGGAATCATAACCTGCCAACTCATCTAACACATCAGAATACATATCTATCAGGGACTTCTGAAATATCACAAATCATCAATAATCATTTCATGACAGCAGGCCTCCAGATATGACAGGGCTCAAGCTAGGAGAAGACTTGGGAGAAATAGTCTCCCTAATCTGGCTCACTTCTCCCTGTTTTCAACTGTAGGAGAAGTTTTCATGCAGTTCAGGATTGCCACTCAATATTCTTTTCAAAATTCCCTGACTTTTCCCTGGCTTTCCACTGTTTTCCTAACCCTTTTGGAAGGCCGATTTTAGCCATTTTCATCCATCGACAATTTGATTTATGCTTGCTGATTTAATCTTTATTTAAAGAATCTCAAATCTCAAACCATGAATATTAGAAAAGGAATGTTTCTGAACATAAATTGCTTGCAATAAAAGGAATGTTTCTGAACATAAATTGCTTGCATTTTAATAAATTGCTTGCAATTTATGTTCAGAAACATTCCTTTTCTACTATTGCTTGCATTTTATGGTAACTAAAATTTCCAGAAGCCTATTAACTAGCAACTTTTTTGGAAAATTTTGAAATTCCCTGACTTTTCCATGACTTTTTTCATTTTTCTAAATCTCCCTAAAAGCAGTTAAACTTCTCCCTGTTTGAGTGCTCTAGCTTGATCCCTATGTGTGCGTATCGAATGGGCCTTGTCGCAACAAAACCTGTCTTCAGGGTTTCCAAAAAAAGCAAGACTCAAACCAGTCCTCTCAGCTACAGAGACTAGCTAGAAAATTGAAAATTCGCTCATAGGAAGTCTAGGTATTATGCTTTCCAATAAGCGAATAACAAAGGCGGACTGCGCGGATGTGCAGGCTGGGTCTGCACCTTTGTTGTTCGCAAACACCAAAGACAGGTTTTCTCGCGTCGAGGCCCAAATATTAATTTTTTTTATTTCTCAATCAAAATATTTGTTGTGGAAATATCTGTCGTGGGTATTCAGCGTATCATTTTATGAGTACAATAGAAAAACATTTTCTAGTTTTCCACTTTGTAGTGTGTTTTTGTTTTGTTTCTGTTGATGCTTTACGTCCAAATCAACAATGTTTCAGCCATGTTGAGAGCTTTCATGGGTTGAAGGAGTACTAAGCAGAGAATGAAGTTAGTGTTACTTGCTCAAGGACACAACATAGTGCTTCCGGTGAGGCTAGAGCCAGCCTCAATCTCAAGTCAGGTACTCTACCATTGAGTACCCAGCTGCATAGCGCAGTTGGTAACTTGCCTGGCAGGTGAGGCTAGCTCTGTAACTTGCTCAAGGACACAACAAAGTGCTTCCAGTGAGGCTAGAGCCAGCAATTCTTCAATCTCAAGTCAGGCACTCTACCACTGAGTTACTGCATTCCTAATGTTGTGGTTTTACACCTCTCAATCGACCAGATGACTAAAAAGGATTTTGTCCTTTATATTCCGCTGAGGAAGATTCCCTTAATTCTTTTCTTTTTTTTTTAAAAAAAAGGCCAATCTCTTGCAGAGGACAAAAAATATGTATCTGTGCAGCCATATTTTATCAAAAATTACAGCTTCAGCTACTAAATCTAACATGAATGTAGTTGGATGACTTCTTGAACAGAAATCATAAAATTGATCACTTCCTAGTTTCAGGCATTTTCTGGTGGGATTGTTAACCAATATGGACTTGGAAAACTCAAATTGCGTCCCAATGGATTACTAGTACTGTCAAAACAAATGCGGGACAGATGCCTAAAAAGTGTGGCAAAATGCACAACTTTGTGCGCCACCAATAACAAATGGCATGGATCATTCTAAAAAGTTAGAGTTTTCTATCAACATGGATATGCTGTATTATGATCTAGAAATACATAGAAATGCTGGGAAAGTAGGAAACGCCAAACAAACAATTTTTTTATTCTAGCAAAAATGGAAAGTGATGTTTGGGCTCAGGTCATTGTCCCATGATTTCAAAATATGGCCCATTACTTTCCAAGTCAGTGAGCCCAGTGGACCCATCCTTTTTAGTTGTGAAAAAATCTCATTTAATAAAAATATTTATCTTGCAGGAGTCTACAAACTCCACAAAACAGAAAGACAATGTAGCAGCCACCAAAAAAGACAAAACAAAGATCTTAATAACAAATGGTAGCTTAATGAAGATCGAAAGGATTGCAGAATGCAGAATACTTTTGACCTGTATTAAGGGATAATTGGTCTTCTTTTTTGAGTGGCCACTCAAGACAAGTTTTACATATAATCGGCAGTCAATTTACATAATGCAAACAAGTGTCTGAGTCAGTCTGTAGGTAAAGCATACTACCCAAATGTCAACTGTGGTTAGTTTGATATGCTTGGGACCATGGGTCACTTCGGCCCACCAATCTTGAAAAGAATTTGAAGCACTGAGGCAAAATAGAAAGTGATGTTTGGGCCCTTACTCATCACCAGTACATACCTTCATTCTCCTCTTCCTATGTCCAGACTTGAGTTCTTTAAACATAAGTTGTTTTCTTAAATCTTTGTTTTCTTTCTCTAATCTATCGAGTTCTTTCTGATAGCGGTTCTGTATCTGCAATACCTCCTCCTGTATGTTGTCTAACCTTTGCTGCTCCTTCGACTGAAATACACACGACACTCCTCATTACTCAATTTTAACCAAAAAATTGTGAATATTTTCTGTTCCATCAGTTTTAACGTATGTTTTGGGTGCTCATAAGAACCATCTCATTGAGACGGTTCTTTTGAGTACCCACAACATATGTTTTTAATAGGAAATAAGAAAAAAAAAACAATTTAATTGCACACTCTTTTCTAGTGGCCCAATATATTCACATTGATTACCTTTAACCCTTAAACCGAGATTTTTCAAAAACAAAGTGGATCCCAATTAGATGGCTTCTGACAAAGCCATCTATCAAGATCTACACTGTTTTCCACTCTGATTGAAAATACATGCTTATAACTGGAATGTGGCTAGTTTACAGGACAAAATTGGGGAGGAGTGAAGTAGTATATAAAAATATTCAGCATGACAAGGGTTAAGTGGGCTGAGTTAAGAGATCCAAAATGTGAATTATCTATTCACAGATGCTTTATGGGAAACTTAAAGCCTTATAAGGATACCTTACTTTTTGCATTCTGGGTAACTTTGTAGTTGTTTTGTCTTCTGCAGATCTTTTTTTAAAAATTATAAACCTTTTTTCAAACTAATTGTTGTTTTTTAAAAGTAATGTGTCTGCCATCTCTTTCCAACAATTCAGGAAGATAAGTCATTTAAAGAAAATTTAAGTTTAAAGACAGATCTAAAAACTGTCCAAAAATTCTTTCAGGAACACTTTCAGAATGACAAACTGTTTGGATCCAGATTAAAACAGACAAACTGTCAGAGGGAGCGCAGTGGCTCAGTGGGTGAATGCTTGACTTGCAAGTTCGAGTCTCATCGGCGTCACTGGGTTGTGGTCCTTGAGTAAGTATCCTAGCTTAGTACTGGTTCAACCCAGGAAGACCCGTCCATTAAACTGAAAGATTGTTGATGGGACTTTAGGAATCAAATCAAAAACAAGACAAACTGTCGTCCTGATCTGGGTCCAAACTGTGTGCAAAAGTTATCAGCATACCACATAAGTCACTGCTAGCAAATTAAAGGCTGATTACACCATATACCGGTATGCTTCTGATTTCAGTCGATCAAATAGTGTAATTTCATCATTAATATGGATTCAAATTGTGAATTTAAGACAGTGGATCCAGATCAGCTGGCTTCATTAGAAGATCAGGATATACACTAATTTCAAAAAAGGTATAGAATTTGAGTGAGTGGGCAAGTGAAATTGTGTTAAACATCCCATCAACAGCTAGGTCAAATGGGGACTCGTATATAGAATTTTAAAGAAAAAAAGTTTTGTGCACATGCACTTTTTCAAGTTGAATACGGTACCTTCTTTTTCCTGGTTCCCATGTTTTCTTCCTCCTCCGATCCTGGTACCAGTCCTATGCCAATTCGTGGAAGAATAGAACTTGATGTTGTTTTAGAATCTGAAATCAAGGGGAACAAAAAAAATTGTGCTTGTATAATACAGTGCCTCCAACCACAACCATATCTATATGGGTGCAGGCCTCCAGATAAGAGTGCATATTTGAAAATCATTTTTCTTATTTCTCAGCCAAAACATATGTTGTGGGTGCTCAAAAGAACCGTCTCAATGAGACGGTTCTTTTAAGCACCCAAACACATGTTTAAATTGATGGGTAAGGAAATAAAAGCAGTTTTAGGTGCACAAGCAATCCTTATCTGGACCTACATGTATGTGGGTGCACTCTTATTTAACTCCTTTTCTGCTAGTGTCTTCTGCTTATAACCTTGTAAACAGTTTTGACCAAAATCAGAGCCCATATTTTGCTGGGCCTTTTCAAAAGTTCGGCCCCTTTAGATCCAAACTGTTTACACACAGATGGTATTTCTTGAAAGCGTTAGTTTTGAGAATAAAATCAGCAGATGACAAAAAAATTGAAAAATACCCAGCATGCAAACTGGATAATATTGAGTAAACTGCTGAAACTTTCAAAGAAAGTGTAACAGCAAAAAACATGTAAAACTATTAGATGCTTAAGAACTGAAAGTTATTTTTCTACGTTTCACCGAGGTATGAAATGTCAGGAAAATCACAGTTAATTTGCATGAGAACATGTTGTCAGCTCATTATTAAGAGTATTAGTAAAAAGCATCTACAAGGGTTTACAATGCATAATTGAATAAAAGGGCAAGTGTCCCCAGGGAGAAGGCCATTTTGAACATTGAATTTTAGTGCATAAAATTCAGAATTTTTGCTGGGAAACTCAGCCTCCATTTTTATAGTTTTCGACATTATTTTGCAGATTTACAGCAAAGGATAGGCCTCCAAATTGACAAAAGTCTAAATTAATTTATTTACCCCTTTCTTGCTATTCTGTGAGAAGTGAAATATTCACATTATTTTACTTTAAAGGTTTGTAAAGTGGTATAAATAATATTCAACAGGGTTCAAGCTGGACCCTGACAATAGGGAGAAGTGCCTTCTCCCTTCAGGTAAATTAGGGAGAAGTGAGTTTGATAGGGAGAAATTAAAGCATGGAAATCAACATTTTCTGTCAGTTTAGAAGCAAATTAGCCATTTGTCATCATGGAAAGAGAAATATGATGCAGTGATAGTAGATTTCAGCTTGCGTTTGTGTGGTGACATAATGAAAATGTTAATGTGTCTCCCTAAAAAAAATAAAAAAAATTGGAGACTCCCACTTCTCCCTGGGTCCCATTTAGGGTGAAATTTCGGCCATTAGGGAGACTGTTTTGCCCTAGTCGCCCCCTAGCTTGATCCCTGATTCTAACACACCTCACCTATATATATAGACAATGCTAAAAAATCATGTTATATGAAACAACAAAGTCACAGTATTGAAAGCGCAAGGAAAGAGCGAGCTAGCTGACGTCAATTACCACTGCAAAATGACGTCAGTCATGGCGTTAGACAGTGTAACATAGTTTTGACTCTTGAAATATATATAAATGCATGTCAAACAGTCTAACTATTTCAGGATTTCTTCAGTGCAATGGCAGAAACTTTGAAGAAGCTGAAGACTTCATATGTGTTTTCATCCTTTATTGTGCATGTGTTTGAATCAAAATAGATCAGCTCTTGTGTGTTTGTTTTTGTTTGTTAGTTTTGTTGCTTTACGTCCCAAGTCAACAGCTATGGTCATTGCGGGACGGTCAGTTCACCTAACCACACTTTTTTCCTGGGCAAGCTTGAACAAGAAGTTAACCAGTACTTCGTGCACATACATTCGCTTGTAACTGACAACAACCCTTCTTGAATGATCCAGCGGAAGGGAGGAGAATGACCGTAGAAATTATTTCATGATCAATCTCCACGAAAGTATGGGACCGGGCCAAGATCGAACTCGCGACCCCTGGATCTGCAGTCAGACTCGCATCTGTTGCCAGACACATTACCGACTGCGCTACACGGCCCGGTAAACCTTGTGTGTGAATTGTTGAGTAATAATTCAGTGTTTGTTGGTCAGTTGTAGGAAGGTAAATCACTTGCCATGTTGCACTGTGCGCTCGTGATTTGATCTTCTTTACAACTGACCTCCAAACAATAAATTATTACTCAACAATTCACTGCTAGAGCTGGTCTATTTCAAACATAACTTAGTGTCCAGCCTCTTAACTGTTTATCACCTGATAAGTTTGCATTGGACCCTGACCTGGATCCAATCTGCTAGACACTCAGATGGTATTCCTAAAAGAATTTTGAAAAAAAAACAGCAGACAACAAAAAAGCATGAAAAATTCCAAGGAAGAAAAAAGATACTATGCTGGTTGAGGCAGTTTTCCTGGAACATGCATTAACGTTTCAAAGTAAATCTAGTTATACCAAAGTATCAATTTTAGAAGAAAACTTTTTGACTGTAAAAAAGCCAGATTTTTTTTTCAGATTTAGGGTCGGGGGGGGGGGGGGGGGGGAGGGGGGGGGGGGGTTTGGAGCTCAAACTGGTCATTTTCAGAGCTTTTTTTTATCTCTAGTAAAAAAACAGTAAAAATAGGAAGGTAAACCAACAGTCTGTATCAAATCTCTAAATATTTCATCATTTTCCTAAAAATCTGGACGGGATAATCTCTTTTAACAGTGTCACTCTCAAAATACACAGACAGAACCTCAAAAATATATTATTTTTTTCAACGGAAAAAATAATATTTAGAGTCGGCGGATAAAATTAAAAAAAATTTTTAGAAATTAAATTATTTTTTTCCCATTTTCCGGAAAAATACAGTAGGAGGGTTTGTAAATCAACTAAAACAAAAATATTCTGGCCTAATTGCAATGGAAAAGTATAAAGAAAATTCTTATCCCTGTTTTAAATTAGTATTAGAATACTCTTTCCCAACCCCTGACTGGATAAGGGTAGTTGTCAGCTAGTGACAAAAGTATGTAAATCCTAAGTACTGGTCATCTTTCCAGGAGCTGTATGATAGGATTATCAACCGTCTACATGTGACTAAAAGTTGTTAAAAGTTAAGCCCCCAAAACTATCTACTTGTTAGCTCACCTGAGTCAAAGGCTAAAGGTCAGTTTCATTGTATTGTCATTGTGCCTACCTCCGTAAACTTTTTCAGGGACGACATCTCCTAAACCACTGACAGGTCCTAATCTAATATTAACTACTTATGTACAAATCCAATCCCTCACTTTCCTTCAAAATGAGCTGGTGAAAAGAGATAAAATGTGAGTCTTGCAGAACATTTTATCTCTTTTTCGCAATGAGTTTAATAAATTCAAATATACAGGAGCATAAATATTAGATTCTATTTATCACATGACATTAAAATTACTGAAAAAAATCACATTTTTGACGTGAAAACTTCAAGAGTATGCCATCTTTTACACAACATCATAATGGACGTCATTACTTCTGTAAACAATTAGTGGTTTATCGCTATTAATGTATGGCATTATGTGATAAATTTAGATCTAACATGGTCATTCTGCGGCTCCCGTATTTTTTACCACATTGATGTGGAGAGGGCGCAGTGGCTCAGTGGTAGAGTGCTTGACTAGAGACTGAGGGGCTGAGGGTTCGAGCCTTTCCGGCGTCACTGCATTGTGGTTTTTGAGCAAGACACATTTATCCTAGCTTAGTACTGGTTCAACCCAGGAAGACTCGTCCCTACATAACTGAAAGATTATTGATGGGACGCAAAGAATCAAATCATACAAAAACATTGATGTGAAATTTCGAAATTTTTGGAATTGTAGTAAAAATGACCATGAACAAGAAATGTCACAAACACGTGACGAATGCCCCCAAAGGAATTGGTCTAGCATAAGTTACATTTGAGGAGAGTTAGCTGTAATACGAGGGCTGTTCAAATATGAATGCAAGTAGCCTCATAACTTTCTTCACATATATGCTACGACAAAATGTCATACCTTTCTGGAAAGAGCTATTTGTCGCCTTTAAAGTGGCACCAAACCTAAAGAAAAACTCACTATATTTCTCAAGTTACAGACGCTCATATAAAGGCCATTCCTGTATACTGGTGTTTTTCTAAAGCAAATTGCCATGCACATTTTGGTACACGTGCGAATATAGTGTCATATCTTTGTAAGTTTGAGACAAAATGGCACCAAATTTTAGATGCAAGTTTAAGGTACACTGACAAAGTTGTTTGCAGGAAAAAGTTTATATAATCCTGTTTCAATCTCGAATAAACAGGCACGTTCGTGACGTCATTAATTTTATGATAAACGTCATTTTGAGTTATCTACTGGTGATGCAATAATGAACATCGCTGTGTCTTTTTCTTTGCGTTTTGCTTAAAACATGCTTAATATGTCATAAGGAAGTTTTCAAAACGATCCATCCTCTATTTACAGAGTTGTCACACTTTATATCAACTTTCAAGCATTTTTCTGCTTTTTAATGACGTGTTGACATTACTTAAAATATGTTCAATCTGTCTAGTCCTCAAGACCAGGCGAGTAATTTTATTGTAAATAATGCCTATTTTGGTAAGACTTAAAGGTAACACGTTCAAATTTAGATTAAAGCCTTAATTTTATGGCAACAAAATTAAGTATATTTTCTATAACCCCTTCACTTAAGGTAGCTTTGACTTAATAAAAATACGTTTAAGCGTTTAAAAATTACCCACTATCCTTCAATGATTTGAAGCAACAACTCAGTATGAGCGATCAACATATTGTCTTTGAGGTATCACTAGTTTAACTGTTGCTTTGTGCGTTTTGATAGAGAAATTTTTGACTGAAAACTGAAAGGTGGAGTTTTGTTTACCATTTATTTGCAAACATAAGGAGACTTTAGTGAAAACGATTCGATGTTATTTAACAAAAACAAGTCGGATTTTCGCAACTTTCACAGATTCATTTTATAAGTATATGGGGATACTTCCTTGAAAATTTCAAGAAATTTCACCGATTTTTCGAAGAACTATACGCTTGTCTATATCACTGGTATGTTCGAAGCATTGAGTTTGTTAGTATACAAAAATGACCCTCATTCAAAGGGCGATAGCTCGATAGGTCTACTGGATTTTGCTTTAGGTCTGGTGCCAGTTTAAAGGTGATATATAATCCTTTATAAAAACGTATGCCATTTTGTCGTAGCATATATGTGACGAAAGTTGTGAAGCTACTTGCATTCATATTTGAACAACCCTCGTATAGCACAAAAAACCTAGTAATGAGGCCAGAAGTCAATGTCAAGGTCAAAGTGACACAAAATGGTATGCACCACTCCGCCATCCCAAGAGGAATCACCAACCCAAATTTGGGATTCCTACATCAAATAATACAGGAGTTATGCTCTGGACACAATAATTCTTGAAAACAAGGTCAGAGGTCAAGGTCACAGTGACTAAAAAATTGTTTGTGACACTCTGGCATCCAAAATTGCATTTACATACCAAATTTGGAATACCTCTGTCAAAGAATATAGGAGATATGCACCAGTTTCTAGAAACTAGGTCAGAGGTCAAGTTCAAATTCAGTGACTTAATTATGGTTTGTGACACTACGTCATCCCAAGATGCATCCACACACCAAATTTGAGATTCCTACCTCAAATAATATAAGAGATATGCTATGGACATGATTATTCTAAAAACCAGGTCAGAGGTCAAGGTCACAGTGACCCGAAAATGGTACATGACACTCCGCCATCCCAAGATGCATCCACACATCAAATTTGGAATTCCTAACTCAAAGAATATAAAAGATATGCTCGGGACACAATATTTCTTAAAACTAGGTCAGAGGTCAATGTCACAGTGACCCAAAAATGGTATGTGACACCCCGTCATCCCAAGATACATTTAAACACCAAATTTGGAATTCCTATCTCAAAGAATATAGGAGATATGCACCAGACTCAATGCAGTTTCAAGAAACTAGGTCAGAGGTCAAGTTCAAGGTCACAGTGACCCAATTATGGTACGCAACACTTCGTCATCCCAAGATGCATCCACACACCAAATTTGAGATTCCTACCTCAAATAATTTAAGAGATATGCTCCGGACACGATTATTCTAAAAACTAGGTCAGAGGTCAAGGTCACAGTGACCCAAATAAGGTACATGACACTCTGCTATCCCAAGAAGCATCCACACACCAAATTTGGAATTCCTAGCTCAAAGAATACAAGAGATATGCTCCGGACACAATATTTCTTAAAACTAGGTCAGAGGTCAAGGTCACAGTGACCCAAAAATGGCATGTGACACCCCATCCTCCCAAGATGCATTTACACACCAAATTTGGAATTCCTATCTCAAAGAATATAGGAGATATGCACCAGACTCAATGCAGTTTCTAGAAACTAGGTCAGAGGTCAAGTTCAAGGTCACAGTGACCCAATTATGATACGTGACACTTCGTCATCCCAAGATGCATCCACACACCAAATTTGAGATTCCTACCTCAAATAATATAAGAGATATGCTCCGGACACGATTATTCTAAAAACTAGGTCAGGTCAAGGTCAAGGTCACAGTGACCCAAAAATGGTATGCGACACTCCGCCATCCCAAGATGTATCCATACACCAAATTTGGAATTCCTACCTCAAAGAATATAGGAGATATGGAGGGGACACGAAAGCGGGACAGACGGACAGACTGACGGACGGACGGACAGACGGACAGTGCGATTACTATATGCCTCCCAAAGTTCCTTTGGGGGCATAAAAACTGCCCCTTGATAATGTGATTTGCTTATAACATTGTCCATTCCTATGGACATGAAAATGATAAAGGGACTGCACTGTAAGTTTCATAGGTTTAGATAAGCAAAATTTTTGAGCATAAAATTGTAAATATTTTCTTACCTATCAGTTTTAACATATGTTTTGGGTGCTCAAAAGAACCGTCTCATTGAGACAGTTCTTTTGAGTACCCACAACATATGTTTTGGTTGAAAAATAAGAAAATTATTTTTTGGGTATGCACTCTTTAACTAAAGGCATGAAGTTATGAATATGAAACAAACCATAAAAATACAGTTCATATTTAGGACATAAAAAATCCTGGAAGAGGCTATTCTTAATTCAAAAATAATTAGCCTAGGGCAATTTTTTGTTAGACTGAGATTAGCAGAAGTTATGAATGGAAATGGAAACAAAGCATGAGTACAAACCTGCAGGTACTGGACGATGAAGTGGTGAACTTAGTGATGGATACCCTGACAAAAAAATAAATGGTTTGTTTTAGTTTAGCTCTTTGGCAATACAGGTAGTTTTTGTTTGGCTGTTGATTTGATTCTGTATGTCCCATCAACAATCTTTCAGTTATAAAGGGACGGGTTTTCCTGGGTTGAACCAGTACTAAGCTATGATTATAATACAGGTAGTTATCGTCAATTTAAAAATGAGTTAGGATACACTATCAGCAGACAATGTGATGTTACTGACAGTAAAATAAAGACTTTCTGGACATTTGTAAGACTATTGACTCAAGTCTCATTATCCAGAAGCCATGTCTCAACTATAGATCTTAAGGGAGCAATAGTTGCTCCCACTTGGATGGACTAAAACCCTAATGATCAAGAGGCTGCAATTAGAGATATACAATACCATATGTAATCAAGACTTTTGTTAAGAGTGTGTATCAAAAAAATAATTTTCTTGTTTCTCAACAAAAACATATGTTGTGGGTACTCAAAAGAACCTTTTCACTGAGACCGTACTTTTTAACTCCCAAAACGTATGGTAAAACTGATGAGTAAGAAAATATTTACAATTTTACCCTCAAATATTTTGTTTATCTAGACCTTTGGTAATGTATATATCAGTTCTCACGAATAGCAAACAAACTTCACAAGAAGATAAACCAATTAGAAGTTGGTACAATATGCATACCTGTCTTCAGGGATTTTCCTACCTTTCTGAAGTTGAGGCCAGGGGCCTGTTGAATTTGGGGAAAAAAAGCATTTGGACCATCAAACTTGGGAAAATTTGATGCAATCTAAAAGAACTGGAACGCCATTCTAAATGGGATATATGAAATATATGAGATATTAGCAGTATAAAGCTGTGACATATTTGTTGCTTTAATTGCCCTCATAAAAAATTGCATAAAAATGTGAATGCAAACATGTCACATGTTTTCATTCACATCTTTATGCAAATTTTCCTTCATCTGCAACTTTGCTATTTTTGTTCCGATTTTCATGAATTTTTTTAACAAAATGTAGAACTAAGAAATTGGGAATGATATACACCATTTTGGGAAGATTTTGCTCATTTTTAATTGGGAAGAGGCCGATATTAGGCCCCAAATTAGGCCTGGGAGGGTCCCTAGTCTTTCTCACTAAAGTTGGAAACTAATATTGAAAAGATTCAAATCATAAGCCACTTTTCCTGCCAAAACAGTGATTTTTTCTACAATTAAATTACAATGATCTCAGATGTCCGCTATTAAAGAGGTAGTGTTGCCCTTGTTTACAATAGTGCAGAGGGAATCAAAACAAAATTTACCAAAATTTCCAATAATGAGCTGATAACGTGTTAAAAAGGATGAACTTCTTAAAATGCATTTGATTTTTATATTGCCCTGTTACAAAACTCATTTTGTTCATTTGCTGGGGATGTACATCTAAAAGTTAGATGAGCGTGTGTTGAATCTCTCACGGGTGGTAAACCTAGGAACTACCACGAAATTGTGTTAACGTAATTTTGTTCCCAAGCCACATCCGGGACACGTCGTGGTAGTTTCCAGGCCGAAAATTGGATAAAGAAAGGTTGGTGTCACTTTTATTTTGTTTTATTTTACAACTAAGAACAAACGATGGTGAAATCCGACAATGTGGTTCCGTGTAAATATGTCTCAGCGTCGCCTCTAGCCCAAAAATTTGTTTGAAAAGTTATTTTCTTTCTTTTGGTACGTGTTTCCCCACTGAGCATCGGACCAACTTTCCCCAAAGTTCGAAGGATTTTAGCTCATATCTGTCAAATTGAATGGAATTTGATATCTTTTGACGATGGAAATGATAAAAAGACCCTGAATAAACATTCCTGCACAGAAAAAAATCTGAGCATTTACTCGTAAACGATTCATGCCCCGTTCGTCCTGTGTGGTAGTTTCCAGCTCATCGTGGTAGTTAAAATGCTATCGTGGTAGTTTCCAAGACTTTAAAGGATACGTTTCTGAAGTGTTACAAAACATTATAGTGGTTGTTTGTTTCGCATGATAACCCTCGAACTCGTCAATTAATTACCACGGTAAACAAATAAACCACATTTCAACACCATGAGGAAGCTAAGCTGAGGACTCGAGATTCAATGTGATGCTTGACAGGTGGAGACCATGCCCTGGACTGCCAAACAACACCTCTGGAAATCTAAAGCAAAAGAAGGTCGTCAGTTGAGCCGTGGTGGACCAAGCAACAGACAAAAAAAATGATATAAAAAATTGCGTCACTCGCTACGTTGTTCCATGTTCAGTCAGCTTTAAGATAAAATGGCAGGCTAAGACTACTGGCCCAAAGTATTGTTAGTACTTGCGCTTCGGAAAAAGGGAAATATCCTCGGGTTGGGACACTTTTTATATACATGTGAGTGTGACGATGAACGGGCATGTTATTTGATAATTAAAAAGCATGTTTATTCAAAAACAAAAATGTGAATAGCCCTTCTTTACATTCTTCTCATCATTTCAATAGCCCACTAAAATTAGAATTCAGGCAGTCGTCATTTGTTATCTGACAAAAGGTTATTTGAAGAGGTCTTCGTATGAATAAGAGGAGTATTCAAGGTTCTGCCCGCACACCCTGTCTTTATAAAAATGAAGTAGCCCCTGAATAGTGGAAATCTGCTGATGCGAACTACTACTAAATTCCTACAAAGTCTTGGAAACTACCACGATAGCATTTTAACTACCACGATGAGCTGGAAACTACCACACAGGACGAACGGGGCATGAATTGTTTACGAGTAAATGCTCAGATTTTTTTTCTGTGTAGAAATGTTTATTCAGGGTCTTTTTATCATTTCCATCGTCAAATGATATCAAATTCCATTCAATTTGACAGATATGGGCTAAAATCCTTCAAACTTTGGGGAAAGTTGGTCCGATGCTCAGTGGGGAAACACGTACCAAAAGAAAGAAAATAACTTTTCAGACAAAATTTTGGGCTAGAGGGGACGCTGAGACATACTTACACGGAACCACATTGTCGGATTTCACCATTGTTTGTTCTAAGTTGTAAAATAAAACAAAAATGAAAGTGACACCAACCTTTCTTTATCCAATTTTCGGCCTGGAAACTACCACGACGTGTCCCGGATGTGGCTTGGGAACAAAATTACGTTAACACAATTTCGTGGTAGTTCCTAGGTTTACCACCCGTCTCTCTAGTATTTGGGGAGAAAAGAAAACTTTTGGAAGGGGGTGTGGGACACAAGTTATTCAAAAAAAGCATGCCTTCAGCAAAGAACATTGCTTTGCATTCCATTTTCACACATTTACCATTCTAATGCACTTGATTTTGAAACACGATGTCTGACTGGATAACGTCAAAAATTTGTGACAGTATGTATCCTGAGATATACTGCTGGAAATAGTTTGACGTCATTAATTACTTCACATTTTGCTGGATGACATGCTGCTTTATGTGGTTTGCAATGCTCTAAATTTAGTCAAAAAGGCAAAAGTGTATTCCAATGGGGACAACCATATTCAAAATCACATTTAACTACATATCAGACTGTATATCCACGGACATACCTCCCCCAAATGAAAATTTTGAATACAGTTATTCACTAAGTAAATATCTGTCATATGAATGGATGAATACACTTTGGTAACAGAAAATGTCTTTGATGTAGGCGTATTTATCAGCTAACTGGTCTAGAAATTGTTGGGATGGCTGCGAAATATTATAGCCACTGAGGGTCACCAAATAAACACTTTTAGCATGCTAAGGTAAATACCTCCTGAAATTTGACAGTGAAAGAATCTTCTCTTTTACAAATGCGTTTGTAAGGAGAAAAGGGGCAGATAAAAGCAACTACTTCGCCTGAATCACCCTCTAGCGAGGTCCCTGAATAGTGACCACAGGTACATTTGCATTGCATGCCTCTAGATAGGAGTATGTGTAACTGATTTTTTTTTAAAGTTCTCAACTAAAAAATATGATGTGGGTTTTCACAAGACGGCTCTTTTGAGAACCAAAACACAAGACTGTAAAAATTGAATTAAATTACAATTTTATGCTGAAAGATTTTGCTTCACTGGACCTATGCGTTAGAGGGAAATGAAACTGGCAGATATGTGTACACTTAATAGAAGTGGCCTTTTGAAGAAGTTTGACAAATTACAACGAAATATTCAAATTATATATCATAAGTCCACACACTGAGACAGGCCAAAAAAATTTTGTGTAAAATTGTAATTATTTGCTTATCCATCAGTTTAAACAAAAATGTGACTTTGTGTGTGGGTACTCAAAAAAACTCTCCTACATATGTTTAGGCTCTCTCTCTCTGGCCGTCTCTCTCCCTGTCTGTCTCTCGCTCGCTCTCTTATATGAGGCAGTTACATATGCATGAAAATTCTAGTGTGCTTTTTATGTTTTGTTTTTTTATTTATTTAATTTTCCTATTCAAAATCATTTCTAAAAATATGCTGTAGAAGATACAAAGCATTAGTATATAGACAGCATAATTTTGTGTTGAAAAGCTATGTTAATAGATTTATATATTGCTGTATGTTACATGTTATATACTTCTATATGATATATGGATGCTCATCTATGCTAATAATTTTCATGTTACAGAAGTAAGTAATACCAAAACAATGAACCAGTGCTTGCACCAGTGGACGTTTTGGGCATTTTTACCTTCGAAATTGGATTCTGTACGCTAAAAATTTGAAGGTCGGACCTACCCTGACTTCCCCATAAAATCTCGTCCAACCGTCAGCAATAGCCCTGATGTAAACATCAGTATTCAGAATTTGGGAGTTTGATCTCGCTGCCTAGTCCAGAAAGTCAAGTGTGCGTAACAGCAGTTATTTATATAATCCATTCAGTACAATAGTTAACCAATAGGTGTTTGGACAACCATGCAAAGACCGCCCACTGCCTGCTGTGCAGATTTAATTGACAGGTGTTAAATGATCATTGCGACGGTCGCATGAGTACATGCCAAGTGATATTCTTTATGAAAAAAAATTGTGTTGGGAAACCACCTGAACGTGTTTTTTTTACCCCAAATTCGATGCATTTTCCTTCCAAAATGTATTTCAATATTTGTTTGATATTGTTTGGAAAACGAGAGAACAATGTTTTTATGTATACATAATTTTAAATCTCTGTATTAGACCTGATGTTTTTCTTCATGAACCATATGCCGAAATCTGAGAAATTTTAGATATGGACAATCACGGTAATTACCCCACCCACTAGGCCAGCATAACGAAGAAAACAATGAGACAGTTGCATTTAGGAGCCTGAGTTTTAAATAGCATAACCAAGATAGTTTCAAGCAATAAAATCAAGGTCTTTTAATACCAAAGAGCCAGCAATATTTTTGTGACTTGTATAAAATATGAAGATTAAAAGAAACAAGTTGAGCTTTCATAAAGCATTCTGCAAATGAAGCCAAAGCAGGTATTTTTTAAGTTTCAAATAAATACTATCCATATATAGCAATGCAAGAAAGATTTCTTTATGATAAGGGAAATCTATCAAAACTTGCCTGTTCTCTCTGTCTTACGCAACACTTTTACAGGCCCTCAAAAAAAATCTGAAAGTGTTCTGGCAAGAGGAACCTATGGCGAAATTTCAATAAAAGCACCGCAAGCACTGCATAATACCCCACCACTGCTGGGGGCACCAAAAGTTATTTTGTGAGATATATAATGCCTAAATAGCAACAGAACTGAGATAGACAGTGATATGACGTCCTTAGTCACAATATGTAACCTTTGATGGTCAACATATCTGTGAAGTTTCATTCAGATACTCCATATAGTAAATGAACTACAGGTCAAAAACCATTTTTCAGATCAATCAAGGGCGGATAACTCATGAACTGGAAAGGTAAGGGTGATGGTCCTTACTAAAAATATGTAACCTTTGATGTTCAACATATCTGTGAAGTTTCATTAAGATATTCCATATAGTAAATGAACTACAGGTCAAAAACCATTTTTCAGATCAATTAAGGGTAGATAACTCATGAACTGGAAAAGTAAGAGTGAAGATCCTTAGTCACAATATGTAACCTTTGATGATCAACATATCTGTGAAGTTTCATTCAGATATTCCATATAGTAAATGAACTACAGGTCAAAAACCATTTTTCAGATCAATCAAGGGCAGATAACTCATGAACTGGAAAGGTAAGAGTGATGGTTCTTTGTCACAGTATGTAACCTTTGATGTGAAACATATCTGTAAAGTTTCATTTAAATATTCCACATAGTAAAGGAACTACGGGTAAAAAACATTTTTTAATTCAATCAAGGGCGGATAACTCACAAACGGGAAAGGTAAGAGTGACGGTTCTTAGTCACAATATGTTACCTTTGATGTGAAACATATCTGTGAAGTTATATTCAGATATTCCACATAGTAAAGGAACAATAGGTCAAAAACCTTTTTTCAGACCTATCAAGGGTGGATAACTCACAAACTGGGAAGGTCAGAGTGACGGTCCTTAGTCACAATATGTAACCTTTGATGTGCGACATATCTGTGAAGTTTCATTCAGATATCATGAACAGTAAAGGAATAACAGGCCAGAAACCATTTTTCCAATACGAAAAAGGGCAGTAACTCCGTTAAAAATGGACGGATTTTGCCCATTAACAATCCCATACCACTCATCGCCGATAACAATATGTATGCAAAATTTGAAAAAATTCCGTGAATAAATACTCAAGTTATCGATCGGAAATGGTGAGCACGGACGGACGGACTGACAGACGGACAGACATCGAAGGGTATAACATAATACCTCGCCACACTTTAGTGGCGGGGTATAAAAACCAAGGGACAGATCAATGAATAATTATCAGAAGGACACATTAAAAAGAGAAAAGCAGTAAACAATGTATATTTTCCCCATTTTTTCAGCTTTTACCCTGTACATTGTTAAACAAACAGTTAAACATTAACATGTTTAAAACAAACACAAAATCAGTGTAGGTAAGCATTGCAAACAACATCATGCTTAAAAATAGAGCAAAATTTTAGCACTGTGCGCACGCTACCGTGCGCACAATTTGACTTCCACAAATTAGGTCTATGACTTCCGAATCTCAAAGAGTGGAAGTCATGACTTCCTGTTTCAAAAAGTTAGTGCAAGCAGTCCACTGATGAACAATCGAATTTGAAAAAAAAAACATAACAAAAACAACAACGCTACAACATACCTTATTTTACCAAATTAGAGTAATGTGCACATTTTTTTTTCAAAATCCGCTACCCTCTTTTGAAAAAAGGGTAGATCCAGATTAGCTGGCCTCAGCTGACCAGGATCCACACTATTTTTCATCCACAAATTGAACTATCCATATCAATAATGAAATAACATTCACAGGCCTTTATTTAAGAGTGTGTAACAGAAAAATGATTTTCTTATATGTCAACCAAAACATATGTTGTGGATACTCAAAAGAACCATCTCAATGAGACGGCTCTTTTGAGCACCCAAAACATATGTTAAAACTGATGGATAAGAAAATAATTACAATTTTACGCTAAAATGTTTTGTTTATATAACCTGTGATTCATTGGATTGACTGTACAACACAGAAAAGCTTGTTATGTATAAGCCACCCAAAAAGTTCCCTTATTGTGTTTACGTATTGAAGCATGTCCATTAAAGTGGTTGAATATGGTAATTCCAGACCTTTAGTTAAGAGTGTGTACCAAAAAATTAACTTTCTTATTTCTCATCCAAAACATATGCTGTGGGTATTCAAAAGAACCGTCTCAATGAGACGGTTCTTTTGAGCACCCAAAACATATGTTAACCCTTAAAGCGCCACCTATAATTTGCAGCAGACGACAATTTAAAATTTTGCTGCTTTTTCAAAAATAACAAATAAGTTCTTCTACCCCTCTTTTTTCTTCTCTCTCTTTCTGCTTACTAGTTAAGTCTTAAAAAAGATTTTCAATTTATCTTAGAGCAAAGTAATCTTGAAATAGAAGTGTATAGTAGATTCCATGTGAAAATTTGGATGAAGTTGTAAATATATAAAAACTATATGCTAATAAAGAATTATAAAAAAAAATAACAAATAAGGCATGATAAGGTCTGCTGGCAGACAATTCTCACGAAATATCATCCCTATTTTTTTTTGAAAAATATGAAAGATGTCGCAAAATTGTCGTCTGCTGCAGTTGTGATTGGCGTTTTAAGGGATAAGAAAATATTTACAATTTTACGCTCAATTTTTTTTTATCTAAACGTATGTGACTGTACCTTCTGATACGATGGGTCTGGGTCTATGTTCTTCCAACCAGCCTGATAGTTCTTCCCATCTCATCTTCCTCTTCAACCAGCCCTGTAATAACAACATGCAATAAAACCTTGAAAATTCTAACTCCAATTTTTCAAAATACTCGCAGGGCTTTTTCCAGCAATTTAGGGAAAAGGCCCCTGGCCAAAATCAGGAGCAAAATAATCACCTTAACATCAAAATTGGGAGAAATTAATGACAATGAAAAAAGTCAATAAGCAGTGCTTATAAGATACCCCCCGCACAGTAAGAGTCAGTGAAAAAACTTGGCAAGTTATAGTTTGAACAAGAAGACGAAGATTTCAGTAGAATCTGTGCAAACAAAAATTATAAACTCCTTCATGCATATGTTCAATGTGTCTACATTGTATAGGCAAAGTATCAAATTGCTCCATAAAAAGCTGTGGTAGGAGTTGATTGGCCCATAAAGGCACCGTCTATGCATATACAAACACCTTATTAGGGAAAAATTGTCTAAGTTCTCACAGCTGTCATTTTGTCAAAAATTATTTTTTCTGAACTAAACTCCTTCATGCATATGTTCAATGTGTCTACATTGTATAGGAAAAGTATCAAATTGTTCCATGAAAAGCTGTGGTAGGAGTTGATTGGCCCATGTATGGCCTATAATAGCATAAGCATAAAGCACTATATTAAAAGCCATTTAGAACTACAAAGGGAAATAACTCTAATAGAATTGGCCCCTAGCCCTTACTTTTTTGTCTAAAGTATTTGTCTTGCATATATAAACATGTTTGCAAGGTTTGATGAAAATCCAGCAATGACTCTTTGAGTTATTAAGGAAACAAAGCGTTACGGACGGACGGACGGACGGACGCACGGACGGACGCACGGACGGACGGACGCACAGACAACGTGAAAACAGTATACCCCCTACAAACAAAGTTTGCGGGGGGGTATAAAGAACATAAAAAGAGTAGCAAAATATATCCTCAAAATCAAGTTATTTAAGATTGTATTATGTCAAGCATACCACTTAAGCACAAGTGTTTAAGTATCATTCTGAAATGGGTCATTGTTTCTCATTAGTAGTAGCGGTCTCTAAAAAAGTAAAAAAAAAATTTTTTTTTTTAACTTTTTTTTAATTGGGAAAAACAGACATGGTATTGGGAAAAAAGGTGGCTATTTTCGATGGGAATGGGGCCTAAATTCAGCCCCTAGAGAAGGGCAGAAAATCCCCTGACTCGCTAATTCATAATAAATTTGGGACACATTGGATTCAGAGAATTGATCTATTTTAATAACTGTCTATAATAACATGGTTTGGTTGTTTAAAAAGAAACGTCTCCTTGAGACATGACATTTCTGTTGCACGCCAAAATCTTACGTTTGATATACGAAAACCTCTGATTATAATCCTTTTGAGGGTTTATATACATGTACATTTAGGTCTACCTTCCTATAATTCGAACTACTGATAATTCAAAATCAAAAATCTAGTCCTGAGGACCCTGAATTGATGAGATTCACCTGTATTATAAGTATATCCTGATACGTAAAATATTTAGCCTAACATTATAAATATTTTAGGAATCATAACTGATTGCATTACCCCATAATGTACACTGTGGGTGCCCAGACAGACAAACAAGACAAATCCAATAGAAGCGAAGCCAACTTTCCTTGGGGAAGTTTGTTGGTAAAGCCCTAAAAATTCTTTCAATACCACCAGAGTGTCAGTTTGGATCCAGATCAGGCCTGACACTTTGTCGGGCATGATCTGCATCTAAACTGTTTTCGAGGACAATAGTAGCAAGCAAAGAGCTGATCTCACAAGAAAATACTTCCACGTGTAAGGAATTATAAAGGGGACGTGAAAGTTAAGGCTAAATCCCATAGCCTTTAATAGATGCCTTGACCTTGATCTGCATAGCTGAGACATGGCTTCTGCACACCATCTCACTGAGATGAACATTTGACCAAAATTTAAAGGAAATCTTCCCTAGGATTCAGGAGATATAGAGCGGACAGGAAACTGTTACAGATGGAAAGATGTCATTTTCAATGTATACTTGTGTCTTTTCGTTGTGTATCCCAATTCTACAAAATTTCCTGGAATTTATGACATAAAAGTCATATTTTTAAACACACAGGAAAGTTATGTGTGTGTCTTATGGGACAAATCTAATATAAAATACACTAAAAGTGTCCAAAACTCTAAAACACACAAGTATTCTTCTGTTTAGAGCGGACAGACAAAGCCTAAAAGGCCCTATCCGCTTCACAGATCAATTTCCTATTTAAAACAAAATGCTGTTGCCAGGCCTTTATGTTAGAGTGCGTAACAGAAAAACAATTTTCTTATTTCTCAACCAAAATATTTGTTATATGACTCCTATAAAAGATCTCCTCTAATTGGCTGAAATTAGCTTGCACTGGTTGTGACAGATCATGATGTCAAACAGTGATGAGCTAAAGACATTTTAACATTAGTTTGTCAGTGCTGACAGAGAGCTAAAAATAGATTGAACTAAATCTAGCCCAGGTGACATGGCTTTTGTCACTGCTGACTGACAGCTAAAAATAGACATTGAAACACCGACTGGTTTCTTATGTATATTTTACAGGTAAAATCTGTTGAATTCAGAATTTGTTCATTGTATGAGAACAGCATTTAACCCATTTATGCTGAATGGAATTTCCCACAGTTATCAATTAATACAGTCCATTTCTGATTTAAGGGATGTTAGGTGGTATTTTTCATTTTTATTCAAATTTTTAATAAAAAACTTATGCAAGAAAACAGTGGACACCATGATCAGACACCTTGTTAGACTGCTGTGTCTGATCTGGGTCTGCACTATTTGCCTATATCCCAGAAAAAAAGGATGCCAGGCATATGTGGATTAAAAATGCAATTATTTTACTTATCTCAATTTGCGAAGTATACTGTTGAAATAAATCTTAGTGAAAGTGCACTAGGAACATCTGACTTGAGTAAATTTATAAATATGAAAATACTTTGAATAAAAATAGGAAAAGAGAGACAGTGTCATATAACAAAGCAATTGGTGCATTCTTTTGAGGTTAACATCAGGATTAGTCAACCCTCGAAAGTGATGTTCACCTCGGCTTCGCCTGGGTGAACATCACTGTTCTCTGGTTGACCAATCCTGATGTTTACCCCATAAGAATGCATCAGTTGTATAATGTTGTGGGTACTCTAAAGAACCGTCTCCATGAGACGGTTCTTTTGAGCACCCAAAACATATGCTAAAAATTATGGGTAACAGAATATTTACAATTTTACGCTGAAAGTTTTTGTTCATCTAAAACTGTGTGTTGCTCTATTCCTACCTTACCTTCTCTGGCAAATCAGGCAAAGAAAGTTTTCCAATCTTCTGTTTAACATTTTTAAAGGGTTGTTTCAATCGGTCTAATGTTTCCTGCTCTGGAAGGTATTGATCAAGCCACTCAAGATCAGGTAGATACTGCTTCCAGGAATCAACTTTCTGTAACGGATAGAAAAAAAGTACTGTTATAAGGAAAACATATTACAGGTTTACATAACTAAAAAGTTTCAGAGTAAAATGTAAATAATTTCTTATCCATCAATTTTAACATATGTTTTGGGTGCTCAAAAGAACCGTCTCATTGAGACGGTTCTTTTGAGTACCCACAACATATGTTTTGGTTGAGAAATAAGAAAATTAAATTTTCGTTACCCACTCTTATCTAAAGTCCTGCATATTCTTAGCAGGTAAACAGTAAACATGGGAAAACTTGATATTAATTCAATATAACTAAATTTAAGGGAAAAACATCAAGCATCCTGCAAATGCTGGAAATTATGACATCTAAATGCTGCATGTATGCACATAGCAAATTCATTTTACAATGGGTAGGCACATCTGCGAACACAATGATCTCCATTTCCAATTGTAAAAAAAACGCATTTACTTTTCGATCATTTAAAGGATGATAGGAGGAATGGAGCATGCTACAAGCAAATCATGTTATTGTTTGTTTGTTTGATTTGATTCTTTACGTCCAATCAACAATCTTTCATTTAAACAGGGACAGGTCTTCCTGGGTTGAACCAGTACTAAGCTAGGATAAATGTGTCTTCCTCAAGGACCACAACACAGTGACGCCAGTGAGGCTTGAACCTGCGGCCCCTCAGTCTTGAGTCAAGCACTCTACCACTGAGCCACTGCGCTCCCATCAAATCATGTTATAAAGGGACAAATTTGCAAAGGAATTTAAGAACAGTTTCCTGTAATTTCCTTCTTAAAATTTCATGATAAAAAATAGGAGCACATGACTGTGTTATATCCAAATCCGTATTTTCACGAGACATCTTCTAAAGGGGCTGCACTGTATGTGTATTTTTGTGATTTAAAGCATCATTTTGGGTGATCAGAAATGCAGGTTTATTTTAAAAATTGTCAGGGGACAAAAATTCCACTGGTCCGCTCGTAATTATGAGTGAAATCTAGAAAGGACGAGTAATTTTTCCCAAAGCACTCGTCCTACAAGCACTCGTCCTGTAGGACGAGTGCTTTGGGAAGAATTACTCGAGGAAGTCATATTGCATATTACTCCCTTATGTTCTTTATTGCATACCCTTTTAAAGGATAAGTGCATATGTTTGCAGGACGAGTGAAAAATTGTAAGTCACTCGTCCTGCAGGACAAGTGCAATATTGAAATATTTCTGTCCTCTAAATTGTGTTCAGGGTTGGTGTGGCTGCTGCAATATCTAACTATAGGGTGACTAACAAGGCACTGATCACACTGGGTGAATATGCCAGCTTGTGCATGCCTTTAGAGTGTATGAAAAAAGTAGGTTTTACACAACATAACAAGGCCCATCTTGCACAAACCTTGCTAACTGCGACTCCACTTCCAACAGCTCCTGTTAACACAATCCATTTTATAAATCGTCTCCATGCCCTCAGTGCATTACCAACTCCTAGTCTTCTGACCTGTTGAGCATTTAATATCAACTTTGGTGATAGCAGCGTGTTCTGCAATGGCCTAGGAATGGATAATGTTCGTGCTGGTATGTAAAGATATTGCACAGAAAGCCGTCGCTTGTTTCCATGAAGAATGGTGATAATCCTTCCGCTGTTCTGAACATTTGCGTACTTGTAGTTTGCGATGTGCCTGCTGGTCGCTATCACTCCTCTAAGCTCCGCCCTCAATAAAGCCTTTTCTGTCGCCTGCTTTATACACACATCACAGGCTGGGCTGTAAGTTGAAGTAGACAATATGAGCTGCGACTTGTGATTTCCAACAATGTGGCATTTTGACAAGTGTAGATTCAGATGAGCCTGTGCAGCCTCATTTTATGCTTAGAAACTCCAAATGATGTTCAGTCAGTAGCTAAACACTCATAGAATATTCAAGAGACTAGCAAAGGCTCTGATCAGACTGCGCGTATGCGCAGACTGTTCTGTGGCTTGCTGGTCGCACATACCACATTGTTGGAAATCTCATGCTGCGGCTCATATAAGCCTCAACGTGACAAAACCAGTCTTCGGGGCTACTGACAAAGCCAGACTCAAACCAGTCTCCTCAGCTACAGAGACTAGCTAGACAAGTGAAACTTTGCTTGTAGCAAGTTTTGATACGATACTTGCCAATAAGCGAATAACAAAGGGGCTGATCAGACTGTGCCGACGAGCAGGCTGTTCTGCGCCTGTGTTGTTTGCAAACCCCCAAAGACAGATTTTGTCATGTCGCGGCCCATACAAATGTATAATATTAGCGGCATACAAAATTCGGCGATTTTAAAAGACTGGCATATTGGCATAGTTTAGTTTTGGCGATTTCTCAATTTAATGCACTTTAAAGTTGTTTTCTATTCCCATAGGAGCTACTTTTAAAGGAAATAATACGCTCCAGAATCCCTATGGAGACCATATTCATTCCTTTAGTAGTAGCCCCTTTTGAGACATGGTTTCCTCTACCTTGTCTACATTCAATCATACTCTACCGTTCAAAAGTTGGGGTTTGACGATAGGGATACCAACATACTTAGGGCGTGTGTCCATTTATTGCATATTGTGTAACTGAATTCGAAACTAAATTACGCAGTCTCATATTTTGGCAATTTTTGTTTTTACAGCCGATAGCGCCAAAAAACAAAACAAACAAAAAACAGCCAAATAAAATTTTTAAACACTTTTCTTTTTCTGTTCTCAAATAAAATGTTGGTTTGCAGGGCTGGAATTCACAAACTGCTGGCAGAAAAGCAAACAGAGAAGACCCAGATCAGTGATCAGACTGCTTCAGTTCTTCAGAAGCAGTCTGACCTGGGCCTGCCTTGTTTATCTTGAAATTTAGAGTTAAGTACCAACATCATCTGTGTTGACCTTAATATATGTACCAAAAAATTCTGCAAAAATTTCCTCGATGAAAAATCCAAACTTTTACACAATCAAGAGCACATCAAGGCTACAGTTTAGTTGGAGAATGATTTTGTAATTTTTGGCAACACCTGCGCAGAGCATATAAAGCATTATTTCAGTGCTTTTAAGTAGACAAATCGGTCTATTTTAGATCAATTGAACTATAACAGATCAAAATAGAAGTGTTCCCAACCTGTATGAGAAAAAAGAGTTAAGGAAGCAAGTGTTATAATATTCTATTATTCTGTGAAATTGTAAATATGTAACAATATGTTCTGTATTTATATTATATGAAATAAAGATGGAGAACCCCTCAAAAAAGATTTTTTTTTTTGTCAAATTGGGAATTTTTTGTCTGGAATTGGGAAAAAAACATACTTTTTGGCATTGGGAATGGGGCTGAATTACGGCCCCAAAATCGGGTGATCAAGAGCCCTGTCCTTAACAGCACAGCTTAATCGTCTTCGTCTTCCAACTTAAGGTCAGGAGTCTTATTAGACTGTAAATGTTGACCAAACTGTCAGAGGGATGAAACAGTCATCATGTTTCCAGGTTAAAAACAGTAAAAGCATAAAACTTCTTTGATTTTAAAACTATGCACAGGGCTGTGGCTGATTAGGGTGTTGCTCTATGGTTGGCTAGAGCAGTATTGAACCCTTCTAGACTTGTGCCATCGGTGACGAAGACTGGTAGTTGATTCCACTGGCGTATTGTTCGTGGATAAAATGAGTTATTGAAGGCTGCAGATGTTGCTGCCGATTGCTGCAATCTGGACCTACCCCTAGTTCTTGAACCTCCAGGTTTCAGGCTAGATTCAGGGTCTATATCAAGGAGGCTGTTCTGCAGTTTGTACAGGAGTGTCAGTCTCAGATGATTATTGGAAAGACTCGCTCACGCTGTGCTATGAATATTTTTATTAAAGTGCGATTTTTCACAGCTTAACCGGATGCCCCAGCAAGCCCACTGCCTTGGAAAGTGGCGCACCACATTTTGAAATCATGTGTTAATGGCGCGGGCGCACCGTAAATCTGAAGGCCTGAGATTACACATCATTTGAATAATATGATTGGTCACGCAGACAGACAACAGGTCACACCTCCCGCTGCATGGCCAGGTAGAATCAAAAGATGTTTATCTCCCACTGCATTTTTCTGTCAGCTACTGAGTTTTGACACATGCCGATAAAAAAAACAATCGTACGGAGGATGAGATGGAGAACCCCTCAAAAAAGAATTTTTGTTATTTTTTATACTCTTGTTTGTCGGAAAATAGCTTTTGTAGCTAATGTTTTTTGTTTATGGAAACCGACTTTAAATAAAGTTTCTTGTACCTCGTATGCTTCCGAACCCAGTTATCGGTGTACTTAAAGTTTTGACTGTTTTACAAAGGAATGCCAGTGTGATTCAATAAATTGAAAACACAAGTGACAAAAACATTCCTTCATCTATATTCAGTTAAAAAATTATGCATTTTTGTTGAGGATTTCAACTCAAATTAAGCCTTATAAATGAAGTACCCAAAAAAGTGACAATTAAAATTTGGTACCAGTTACAAAGGCATCACCTACAAACTGATGTATCTTTTTGAAGAATTGAAATATTTTAACCGCTTTATGCTTAGGCTTAAATGAAATATATGTGTGGTTCCTGTTGCCTACCTACCCTAATTTTTTTAACCCTACCCTAAACATTAAAATGGTCTTTGGAGAAAAAATACCTAAAATGGGCACTTTTTCAGATTTTGTCACTATTTTCTTTGTTAAATGTTTTAACAAAATTTAATAATTTCCCTACCTACCTACCCTATATTTTGTTGGTATGCAACAGGAACCACACATATATTTCATTTAGGCCTTATAGAAGACTTAAACCTTTGTCTCAAACTAATATACATCAGTGTTTGTTTGCTTTCGTTTCCATTTCAGGCTTAAATGAAATATATGTGTGGTTCCTGTTGCCTACCTACCCTATTTTTTTTAACCCTACCCTAAACATTAAAATGGTCTTTGGAGAAAAAATACCTAAAATGGGCACTTTATCAGATTGTGTCACTATTTTCTTTGTTAAATGTTATAATAAAATTTAATAATTTCCCTACCTACCTACCCTAAATTTTGTTGGTATGCAACAGGAACCACACATATATTTCATTTAGGCCTGACATTAAAAGCTGCATTTAAATATACCTATATCAAAAAAGTTCATTTTGGTGAAAATTTCAAAGTAAAATTTCAAAATGTGGGATAAAATGGAAAATGTTTAAGCAACAAAGCTAATATTTGTGTTGTGTTATTAGTTTTGAAGCAAACTTTCTAGTTCTGCAAGCAAAATTGATGAAGAATGTTCTAATTGCTTGTTTGCTGACTACCTCGATAACTAGTATATCCTCCGAGTATGCTGTTTCACGCTACACAATAATCACGCATAGTTCTTTTTCTGTCTCTCGCGCTGTCAACACATAAACTTCTGACGTCACACTGAAGTTTTTGGGGACTCTTAGCACTCTATTTTCGCTCGCCTTCATCATATTGAAAATTGCAATTCTGCCGATAAAATTATTGCGCAATTTATTCACACAGTGTTATTTAGTCATATTAAAGTTTGTAGAAATCAGGTGGAAAATAAACATTTTTTCATTTTTCCCAGTTCGTTGACACTTTGTCTGCTGCGTTTGCTATCATCCCAACTGCGAATTCACATGACTATCAAGTGGTTAGTTTTGGCGGTAAAAAAAGCATAGACCGCCATTCATGCCTTAGTTCTTGTGAAAAAATGAGAGAAAATGTGTATTTTTACATTATACTTTGGCTCAGTTGAGTCCCGGTTATTTAAATATTTAATTATTTGGGAACAGATCAAATCATATGAACATTACAGCTAGCATTCAGCAAGACGAATGCTAAACCAATAAGGATACCTAGAACCACACATTAAACCAAGAACTCAACATAAGACCCCACAGCCAATGGGACCAAAAACAAACAATGAATAAACAACAGCAGTCCCACCCTTGAGTTGTGCTGAGTCAAATCAATTATTAGTTCTGCTGTATTTATAACTATTCATTACCTGTAAAATTTATAAGATACTCTTGTTTATTTTGATCATACTTTTAAAAGTAGGCAGTGGCTAGAGGTACGGATCCGTACCCCTAGCCTGGGAGGCTAGGGATACGGATCCGTACCCCTAGCCTGGGAGGCTAGAGGTACGGATCCGTACCCCTAGCATATTCTACCATGTCAGGCTACAGGTACAGACATATAACCCTGATGAGAAATTCTTAATTATCATGATGATAAGTGTTAGAAAATACCTTGTTGTTGCATTATGAAATACCATCGCCATTTGCAATGTGGGATAACTCTGTATAGTAAATATAAAACGAAACACGAATTCGAAATTGGGACAAGTGGCCAGGATTTATGTTGTGTTGTTGTTATTATTATTATTATTATTATTATTATTATTATTATTATTATTATTATCATTATTATTATTATTATTGAATCAAATTAAAACTTGTTTTTGCTGTTTTCACTTTCGGTTTGTGTCATTAGCGAGGGTGCGAACAACATTCTGTGATTAATTGGTCGGCATAACGCACCACAAAGACATCTTTAAACTTACAATGATTAGCTGTTTTAATGTCCAACCTCAAAGACATCAGAAGAACTTAAGAACGTCCTTAATTAGCCTAATCCGTACAAACAGTATCTAGACCTATAATTATACCTATATTAATAACTATTTGATGTAACCTCGGACCCAATAAATAACCCAACAATTATATTTTCAGATAAACATTTTTGGTCCCCAAAGAGTCTTCACGATGAGACGGTTCTTTTGAGCACCAAAAACTTACGTTAAAAGTGATAGAAAATACAATTTTACACATCACCCGTCCGTCTGGTTGTTCGTCAGTCCGTATAAATTTATATTTTTTTTTCGAGCTTAGAAGTGACATAAGTACCTCAAGGATCTAAAAAATATTAAGTTGGTCCATACGTCTAAAGGTCCTAACAAATAAACCCAGCCAGCACACAATGTCAGACCAATATCGGTCCGCTAGCAAAACGCCATTCAAATGGCATTTCGTTGGCGGGCCGACCCTGGTCCGCTTTTTATGTTTAGTGGGATATATAATGCGTAGATCAATTATTCTCTAGTCATTTCAGACATATAGTTGGTGCTAAAAAGAGTCTTCTCGATGAGACGGTTCTTTTGAGCACCCAAAATCAACGTTAATTTAGAAAATACAATTTTACACATCTATCTATCTATCTGTCTGTCTGTCTGTCTGTCTGTCTGTCTGTCTGTCTGTCTGTCTATCTATCTATCTATCTATCTATCTATCTATCTATCTATCTATCTATCTATCTATCTATCTATCTATCTATCTATCTATCTATCTATCTATCTATCTATCCATTCCAAAATGCTTTTAAATTTCTTCTACAATTATTGATACTACCGCATTCTGGGTGTTAAGAAAGTGGTTTGGAGGTGTTTGGGGTGTTTCCACGGACCCTGACATGTATCATTTCACAAAAAAATATTTCCTTTCGAGGTTAATCTTCCTTTTATAGGTTAATAATAATAATAATAATAATAATAATAATAACAACAACACAACATAAATCCCGCACCACTCGTCCCATTTCCAATTCGTGTTTCGTTTTTATATTTACTGTACAGAGTTATCCCGCATTACAAATGGCGACTTGTTGGATTTGTATTTCATAACACAACAACAAGGTATTTTCGAACACTTATAACGATAACTTTTCATCAGGGTTATATGTCTGTACCTGTTGTTGGATTTGTATTTCATAACACAACAACAAGGTATTTTCGAACACTTATAACGATAACTTTTCACCAGGGTTATATGTCTGTACCTGTAGCCTGACATGGTAGAATATACTAGGGGTACGGATCCGTACCTCTAGCCACTGCCTTAAAAGTATTGCATGTCTGGCTTCCCATAAAACTGGGTTTTTGAGAAGTGCGTGATTATTGATGACGTAGACAGCAGGTTGCTATTTTTGTCTGGGATTTTCGAGGCCGGTTGGAGCACAGGAAAAGAGCTTTTCCAAACTTATCATTAGTTTTGTGGCGAGGATTTACATGAATAAAGGCGAAAATATACCAGTAATTTTTGTTTGATGTGACTGAATATATCAAAAATGCCGACAAGCGATATGTGCGTGATTATTGCTTACACTAGGATACACCGGTAACTGGGTTATTCACCATAGGACTCAGGTGTTGTAAAATAAGCGTCCCCAGTCAAACGTTTGCGTCCCAGGACACTTACTTCTGCATTTCAGAGAGCTCTGTTCAACGATAAAGACCGAAGCTAGTACACCCAACTTACAGCACTAGGTGGTGCCTTAATATTAAACTGTGCCTATGGTTTATTTTTGCAGAAGTGAGTGCATGGAGAAGGTGGGGACATTTTTGCGAGGCATGGAACTTACCCAAACTTGCCAACGGCAACCCTAAGCATTCTGAGGTTTTAATGCTCATGAGAAATAAACAGTGTATGTTCTGTTATGAAACATGCATGCTGTTTTCTGCAAGAGGCAGTTAAAATCGGCGTAAATATATCCCCAAAACTGACGAAATTTTAACTTTTAGAGGACATTGACCAAAGCACTCCGAAATCTTCCAGTTATATTTTCAGAATGGGATATAATAAAACCGAAATGAATGCTAACTTAATCAACCGGTTGATTGGAATAGAATGGTCGGGTCTGAAAGCCCCTGCCGAGCCGAGCTGCCGACCCACATTGTTTATTTTTTCAATATCATCCTCTGTGGAGATTTTTCAAAAATAAATTTTATCGAAAATCATTACATAGACGAAAAGCAATAAGTGGAACATTATTATTATTATAATAGTTCATAGTTATAAATTGGATTTAATTGCCATTTCATTAAGGTTAATCAAAATGTCTATTAATAGAACTGGATGTGGCCTTGTTGGAAAATTACCATTTTCGTGAAATTAAAGCATTTTTTAAGTAAGATTCCTTTAAACTTTTTTCTTCAATTATCTTTTATTTTCAGAATATTTGCCAAACTTGCTTGTAGACCTCTCAAATTTCCAATAAAAATCAACTGAACCCTTGATTCACTCGGCTGTAGCTTTCAGACCCCCTGCGAGCAATAAAATGGCAATAAAATCAAAATTATTGCTATTTACTATTATTATTATTATTGTTCCACTTATCGATTTTAGTCTGTGTGATGATTTTAAATAAAGATTATTTACAAAAAATCTCCACCGAGGATGAATTTGAAAAAATAAACTATGTAGGTCGGCACTCTGCAGCTCGGCTCTGCAGGGGCTTTCAGACCCAACCAAATAGAATAGAATAAAAACGGTCCACTGGACCCTAAAATAGAAAATGTAAGCCTATATTTACTTTTATATACTATTTTTACAGATACGCGCCTACTTTTTCTTATAAAGGGTTTGTGATTAGTTCCTGTGGAAAGGCTCTGGACCTCTCACCTGATTTTTTAGCCATGGAGGCAAAATGACAGGGTCCGGGTGGGGTCGGTTGGGTGTGATGGGTGGGTGAATGTATGGAAGGACGGACGGGCGGGCGGGTGGTTGAGGTGGACCTGTTTTTAAAATATTTTCAATTTTTAGCTCTGGTGGCCAAATGTTAATTTTAAACATTTTGAGCAATATTTGAAGGAGGATCATACGACGAACATTTTGGTGAATGTAAATACTTTGAATTTGGACCAGAAGTCAAGGATGGAACGTTTAAAGATTTATTCTACCTTTAGCTCTGATGGCAATTTTGTTCAGCGGAGCAGACTGTTTGGGCAATTTTTGATATAGTGCCTTATGAGGAAGATTTCTGTGTAAATATTTTGATTTTTGGCCAGCAGACAAATTTAAATATTTTCTATTTTTAGGTCTGGTCACCATTTTTGTTCAGCGGAGCAGAACAGTTTGAGCAACAAATTGAGGCTTTAAAGAGGAGAGGTATGATGGAGAAACATTTGTGCTCATTTTGAAGAATAATGTGAGTTTGTGTTTTTTTTCTTCGTTTTTCAAGTGTATCCCAACCAGTTTCTTTGTCAAGACCGTCAATAGATATCAATTTGGTGGTACCTGTTGCTATTTTAGCTGCTTCTAGTTGTTATTTTTCAATATCATTTATTTTCATACTGAGCACAATTATCCCAAACTACATCACCATATTCAAGTATAGGTCTGATAAATGCTGTATAAATGATTTCAAGGGACGTTCGATCTAATTTGAACTTTAATGTTCTCATTATGTAAGCTCTACACCAAGCTCTTTCCATCTGGTGATACCACGAACTTTGATACTTCCTTTAATATGCGAGTGTTAATATTATTTGTTCCAGAAGCTTTGCCTGATGCAAGGGATTTGAGAACACTTTCAACCTCAATAGACAGAAATGATAGAAGTAAGAATGATTGAGTTGAAACCCTCCAGGGTAACTATGGTTCAAATATGAATGCTTTCTGATAAGTGGTTTCTGAGACACAAGAGTTGATTCATGTTTATTTGAACAAATTTGAAATTGCCGTCACTCATTTATTTCTCATTATACTTTGTAATGATTGATCTACATAGGTTAGTCTGATCTCCAGGAATACGCATTTACCAAGAAAATGGCTATATACATAATTCGTTGGTTTGGAACAGTCTCTGAAGATGATTAGTCAAAACTTAAGCGTTTAAAAATGCTGTCTGAAACAAAATATTTTGAATCGTTCTCGAACGATTTCTCTAAAAGAGATGAAGCTTTTATCTTGGAACCTATTATAAATTGTACATAAATAGTTTATGTGTGTTCTGTAAGAAAATATAGCATTTTTGGTTGGATATTTACTTTTTGGAAGCAACTTGAACATCAAATTTTATTGTTTACAGTTTCCAAGGCAACACTAAATTGTATGCAAAACACATGAATGCAATATTTGGTGATCAGTTTTATCGACAATATATACTAAAACATCTCAGAACTTGAGTCAGCTGTTGGTTTTGAGAATTTGTTTTTCACAATTCTTCCAGGACACATTTTATGCATGTAATACCCATTTGGGCACTAGTATGGTAGAACTTATTTAGCCCAGTTTTCAAGCAAAAATAGGCACTCAGAAGCTGTTTTTCCATTTGAATACTAGAATGAAGGTTCCTCTAAACTTAAAAGAAAATTGCACACATTTTCATGAAAGAAACACCCGTTTAAGCTCTTAAAATCATTTAAAGGGGCGTGGGTGTGTATTTTGGGTTGCCGTGTTATGGGTATGCTTTGTATTGCCGGTTTTCCTATTTGGTTATTACAGGGACACGTTCGTTATTTATGAGAAAGTAAAAAAAAAATGTTTGTTTCATTTATATCCAATCACAAAAAGTGAAATTCACATCTGTTCAAAAAAACACGAAACAGGTCTCGTATACACCACTGGAGAACATTAACTGAAACTTTGTCGAAAATTTTTAAGTTATGGTGTAAGTTTCTCTAGTGGTGTTATGCGAAAATTATATACCCCTCAGCATAAATGCTGGGGGTATAACAAAATTTTGGGTGAAAATGCCATTTTTACCAAAAAACAACAATTTTGGGAATTTTTCAATATTCTAAATTTAAGCGTACAGGGCTTACCCTGGCTCAGAATTTGTTGTAGCCAACACTTTAGCCAAATGGAAACAGTTGGGGCCAATGAAATTCTGTTTAGCCAAGGTTTTAGCCAGAAAGTAGTATCAACAAGTTGTTTTGTTTTTGATTCTTTGCCCGCTAGGGGTGACATTTGTTGTCTGCTGATAACCTTTGCAAACAGATTGGACCCAGATCAGGCCCGACAAAATGTCGGGCCTGATCTGGATCCAAACTGTTTGACACCCGAATCTAGCATCCAAAGAGTTAAATATGGCACAATAATAAAGTGCGATGGGATAATAAAAGCCAAAAAATCCAAAAGCTGATTAAAATACACATTTTCGCAAATATGTATTTTTTGAACCACCTAGAGTGTACTTTTAGCCAATGGCTTATATTTGTAGCAGCTTTACATTTTAGTAGCAAATGGCTACAATGGCTAATGGCAGGGTGAGTTCTGGCTTAGATACAGATAGTTCCCATATAGTGGAACATTTGGGCACCAGCAGTTGCATGTTATAATTCATATAGCCAGGATAAAAATCAGAAAAGTTAACAAGTACAGGCATTTTGTGAAGAAAAGGGTTTGACACCTTGATTAGGGGTAATTTAGTACGCTGAATCCAAAAACCAATGTTGGCAAGCTGAGAAATGACGTCTTAATTACCTAATTTGCATATTTTAAAAATGGCCGTCAAAAATCAAGGAATTTGACATATGACTGAACTATTTCATTTTTTGACAATGTTTTTGCACCCAAAATAATTTGTATTATGTCCTAAGTTCGTTTTTCAATTAGAGTACATTGTTTTGGCGGCAATTTACATAGTTATTCCATGAAATTGCCGTATTCATGGTAATAAATGTCCGTTTAGTCTATAAAATCATATATAAACGTGCCTTATTCAGTATCCTGCTATTTAAATGTTAGCCTTATTCATAGCACGATTTTGGACTGTTTACCAGCTTTTCAAGTAATAAATGAGAAAGAAACTTTGATAATCAACAAGTTGTTTTGTTTTAAAATAAATATGCCATAATGTACATGACCAAATACATGGTACATTTTGTAACAGCACGCATATTCTTTAGTACCCTAGGGTCTAATTAGACCAACCTTGCACCATCAGGAAAAGTTCTTATGTGTGTCAAATTGTTTTGGGAGACCACCTAAATTGGGAAAATATTGCCCTAAAGAATAAACTCATTTGAGCTATGTAAAATCGCATGGTGTCCATGGCGACGCATAATGCGCTTCTAAAAAATGGGGATGTTCCTACAAAAATACTCATATCTCAGCAGCAACTCATCCGAAACTTTTAAACTTGGTTCCAACTAAATGTTAAGACATAGGACTTTCATCCAATGTTCAAATATACAAATTATCAAATTTGCATATAAATTATCAAATTTGCATATCCATGAATATTAATTAAAACATTAGAAATAAGAGAAAAATCGTAAAAAAAATAAAGGGGGTGTACATGCAAATTTATCTACATCTAAGCTGCTTACTATCCTATACTACCAGCCTTGGTGCCGATTTAATGCTAATACATAGCATGTTTACTTAATGGTCGAATATGCAAATTGTCCTAAAATTGTATTCATGAATATTAATTAGATATTAGAAATGAGAATAAGTTAGAGAACAATTAATAGATTGTACATACAAAATTACTCATATCTCAGCTGCTATTTATCCTAACTTTCATACTCACTTACTTTCTTAACTTGTTCCCAAATTAAAGTCCAGAAAAGGTTCAAAAATAGTGTTGTTTGATACGCAAATTATTTAATTTGTTTACTAGTGAGTATTTTTAAGATACATCCTTACTGATTCGTTTTCAATTTTTCTTTAGTTTTCTATAGTTTTCATCAATATTGATAAATAAGTTTGTTAAATGAATGTATATCTGACCATTGGAATAAAAAACTATGTCTCAGCCTCAATTTGATACTAAGATTAATTGTCTAGAACAATTAAAAGATGAGATAGG
The DNA here is from genome assembly GCA_964019695.1 of Loripinus fragilis. NCBI lineage: Eukaryota > Metazoa > Mollusca > Bivalvia > Lucinida > Lucinidae > Loripinus > Loripinus fragilis. The sequence continues at coordinate 61,805,408 of OZ026529.1, read as the reverse complement.
AGTTATTCTAGAAGTAGACCACACTAATTTTTCTACGTTTTTTCTCTCATTCCTAATGTTTACATTAATATCAATAAATTTGAAAAAATGGATAATTTCACATAATGACTATTGAGTAAAGTAAATGTCTTAGCTCTAAGTTAGTATCAAGTTTGGTAGTCTAGGATTATTAGCAGCTACGATGTGAGTAATTTTGTAGGTATAACCCCTTAATTTTATTACCATTTTCCCCTCATTTCTAACGTTTAAATTAATATTCAAGAATATAATCATAAAAAAATTTGCATATCAAATCGCGGCATAAAATGTGTTATGTCTTAGCATTCGTTTGGTACCAAGCTTGTTAGTCTAGGACAATTAGCAGATGAGATATAGGTAATTTTGTAGATATACCTATTTTAATATTTCTGCATTTTTCTTTTTTTGTTTACTGTTTTCATTAATATTCACCAATTTGTTAATAAGATTTGTATATCAGACTATTGTGTTAAAGTACTATAACTCACCTTTCATTTGGTACCAATTTTGGAAGTTTAGAATAGTTAGCAGCTGACATATAGGTTATGTTGTACGTACACTCCTTTAAAGTTTTTAACAGTTTTCTCTTATGTCTAATGTTTTCATTAATATTCATGAATATGCAAATTATATAATTTGTATATCATACTACTGGGTTAAAGTGTAATGTCTCAACTTTTATTTGGTATTAAGTTTGGTAGTCTAGAAAAGTTAACAGCTGACATTCAAGTAATGTAGTACATACCCTCCTTATTTTTTTCAACCATTTTTCTCTTATTTCTCATGTTTACATTATTTTTCCTGACTATTCAAAAAAGATGATTTGCATATCGTACCATTGGGTAAAAGTACTTTGTCTAAGCTTTGATTTGGTACCCAGTTTGATAGTCAATGATAACTAGCAAATGACATATGGGTAATGTGTATAGGTACACACCCTTACTTTTTCTACGAATTTTCTTTTCTTTTTATCTTTTTATTAATACTCATGAATATGCTAACTGAAAATTTGCATATCAGCACATTGAATAAAAAACTATGTATGGGCTTCAATTTGGTACCAGTGTCGGAAGTCTAGGATGAGTTTCTGCTTAGATACGAATCATTTCTTTAGAATCATATTGTGGATTTTCACATTATTGGGGAAGTGTAAATTGTTCTAGCCAGTTTTTCTTTGCTTTTTAGCGACCATTTTGCTTCGCCAGTAACTGACAGCTTGCTTTTCTTGAATTAGTGGAAGAGAGAAAAATCCATGAAAATAGGTGCGACACGCAAGTGTCGATCTTGGGCCTGCTTGCTAATGACCCAGCTACAGTGCCCGATGGGTTGCCATGGACACCATGCAATTTTATGTCATCCAAATAGGTTATTTTCGGCAACAATACGATTTTTTGGTATTCAGTGGTCCCATTGAACAATTTTGCATTCATGAGTAATTGTCCTTGGGTGCAAGGTAAGTCGAATAAGCCCCCTCCTTCTCCCGAGGTGTGTGTGTGTGGGGGGGGGGGGGGGGCGGATAGTTATTCTATGAGTTTACCTCTATTTTTAGTTTCATAAATATTCATGAATATGAAAATGAGATAATTTCATATATGACTATTGGATGAAATGACTTGTCAAATATCACTGAGGATATGATAACATGCAACAAGGACAGTTAGGGGGCAGAATTCAGTTTATATTTCCTTTTTTTTAATTTTCCCTTATTTTCTGGAATGTTCACCAGTATTGATGAATATGCAAATTTAATAACTTATCTGCATATCAGATCATTCCATCAGATGAAAGTACTACATGTAAGCTTTGATTTGCTAGCAAGTTTAATAGTGTAGGCTGAGTTGCTGATAAGATACGAGTCATTTGTAGGTACAGGCCCTTTTTCTTTAAAATCGCATTAACCCCCTCCCCTAGCTGAACCTAACAGAATTTCGTTTAAATCGCCATATTTTCCTGAAAACAATAGTGCATTTTTAAGATCTTATTTTAATGAAATCATTCCTGACACATTTGAGCCAGATAAAATGCATGGACTATCATGAATAAAAAACTTAACTAAGTCGGAAGCAAGATTTTTGCTCAAGTTGTCTCCCCTGATTACCTCTTGGTCATACTTTTATTCTAAATGCATAATTTGTTGTCAGTGAAGACCCCCAATCATGAGAACCTGTTTTTAGATTGATTTGTACCAGTTTGGCATCCTTAACATGTTACTCTACGGATTTTTATGGATTTCCTTCAATTTGGCGGCCATCTTGGAAATATGCAAATTAGATAGTAAAGACGCCATTTTTCAGCTTGCCAACATTGGTTTTTGGATTCAGCATACCAAAATACCCCTAATAGGTATCTCAAAATCTTTTCTTCACAAAATGCCTGTACCTTCTTAAATAAGCGTCTTTTTCTGATTTTTTTCCTGACTAATACTGATTAATTGAAGGCAAGAATTATCAAACCTAAGAATAATATTATTTCAGCTACAATTTAGCACTTTGAGCTCTTCAAACATGCTACCACCATACTTCCAGGTCTTTGTTCACAAATAAAAAGTTTGCTTAGTTTCAATGTTTCCATCAATTAAAAATAACACTGATGCAAAACTTGCTTTGAGTAGTACGTATGAACTGATTTTGAGTCAATCAAGCTTTAACAGAAACCAAATGATCTAGGTCTACACTGATTTTAAAAGATGTTACAGAACTTTGCCAAATATTAAAATAAGTAAAGGTGCAAAGATCAGGAATCGATACAATCAAGTACAACACCTGACCCAGGATACCAATGGGAAAGTGACAAACTCACAGAAGACACCACAAACGAGAGCCAAGAGGTCAGCCCTTTCCCAGCAGGTGACCACAAAGCACATATAAACAGACGCGCACAGACATAGCAAACACAAGTCAGAACAATAACATAAAAGATCCACAAAAGAAGTACCGCCTTGGAACGGTCAGTAAAATATTTTACTGGAGGGCTTAAACCGGTTTAACGGCGCCAACCTCACCCTTAATTCAGATGTGGATCAAGACACATAGATATTTGGTTTGCATGAAAGACCCCTAACTTATCAATGCATCATCTCCTAAAACATATAAATCAAGATTTAACAAGGAGATAAAGCAAGGATAAGGACTCAACAGTAAATTAAACTGAATACCGGAGCAAAAGAAATCCAACAGGTAAACCCCGGTGGGCCCGACAAACAGCCAAAGCATCAGGCCCCTACCATCTCATCAATAGATAAGTCTTTAAGTCGGAACCATCATAGAGTCTGAAGTCCGACCCACTGTTATAATCCATTATGCCCTTATTTGGTTGAATGTACGTGTACATGTAGTTGCATTAAGAAACATATGGACAACAGATGAGAGTGTCAATCTATACTATTAGCTCATCCATAAGCCTTAGGCTCAGTGTGTTAATGGGCGGATATAGACAGGGGTGGGGGTGGCAGGGGTCCGGAACCCCTCTGGAGATTCACAAGTGGCTATAGGTTTCCTTAGAAATACTGGTACAGATCTCCCTCGAGATTGGGTCCAACTGCCTCTAGAGGGAGTTCATACGGCCCTCTGTGTTATACGTAACGATGTCAGGACCCCCACGCTCCCTGACCCACCAATGGAACTAATAATTATGACACCGAATTTAGTTTTTATTCTACACAAAGAAATAAGTTTTATAAATATAGCATTTAAATCAAGTTTCATACCATTTAATTTAGTGACTTGGCCAGTTTGAGAAATATGTGCAATTTATATCCCCTTACATAAGGTTTCCTGACCAGCTGCTTAGAATGCTTGGTAGAATGTGAAATCAAAGCTGGCTAGACCTAGGAAGTTTCAAACAGGCAAAATGTAAGTATGACGAGGGAATGTCACAATCACACACTGCAGACCAAGGCACCGTTATAGCTCCTATTACGCAATTACGCACGTGCGTAATAAAATAGTAACATTCAAGGGAGGTCACCTAATGTAGTAAAAGTGATTTTCCATACCACAAAGGAAAGAATTCTCTCCCTCTGGGAGCAAATTCTTTCCTTTAATAGAAGTTCCAATTTCAAAAAGAGACACGATTGAAGAGAATCACTGCTGGAACCAGTAGTCTCCCTTTGATGTGCGTAACTTTTTCGTCGTTCTGGCTAAGCCATTGGGAGGTACACAAAACACAAACAGCTACATGACAGCAAGAAGAAAATAAAAGTATCATATTCAAGGACTTTTCAAGGAATTCTCCTACAGTTTTCAAACGCTGCTAGCTGTGACAAAATACCAATTTACACTTGAAAATATAACTTCACAAATGCTAGACTGAGATAACGGAGAAAATGGTACATGTATTAGAAAGGGGCTCTTACAAGGTATGGGAAATTAACATGCGAGTCTGCCCACGCTTGGAATTTGATATTATGTTGATTTATTGCCTGGGGTTTGACTCCTATATTTATGGTGCATTTGATTTTTATGCAATTTCATTGTCAATTTATGACGTCATGTATGATATCACTACCACACCTGAGGGTACCCTGTTAAAAACATTTCTACAGTAGTTAGCATATTATGTAACTAACACAGAAATGTTTTATCATTGATAAGTTCTTGTATACTATAAATGACATTGTTTGTATTAGGATAGTGTGTGGGCATTCATTTTTATGTCATGGTACCCCAATATTTCAACTGCATGTATTGTATTCCGTCAAATTTGGAATTAAAATTTTAACATGTTCCACTCTTTGTCAAGATACCAATTCAACATAAAAACTGTCCATATAATTTTAGAATATGTTGACCAAATTCCATGAAAATCATGGACCGGTAACATACGAGGGGCGTTCAATATGTAATGAAAACAGCCCAGTATATATCAAAGCTTTATATTTACACACTTCGTAATAACTTTAATTTAAAGGTCTGTTTCTTGGCTAAATACATGTAAAATTGCAGTTGTCCAGCTCATTATCTAATTAACACAAGCCACTTTCAAGATAGGGTGCTGAAGTACACTGCGATATGAAATAAAACAATATTTTCAAAAGCAGTTAACTACATGAACGAGGGATGTTTCAGTCTGCTTCTTCGTGTGGTAAATATCCATATATTGGAGATTTATACCTGCGAAAAATGTTGATGTTGCTTCATAATCTATGAAATACTGAGGCTGTCATTTTGGTTAAAATCCTTCTTGATGCTACATTTTCTGGCATTCCATTGACGGAGTCGTTTTAGCGTGAGCGAATACATAGCGAAAATTTATATGAAAATTATTTGTAACATTTTTTTATGGTCGCTTCGATGTTTATTTGCAAGTAATAAAGCCGATTTTGAATTTTCCAAATTTAATCTAACTCATAAAGTACCCACAAGTACGTCATTTGAAATAAGAAAATCACTTAAAAGAATGCCATCATTGGCTAACACTGAAATGGATCAGACAAAATACCGCGTTTCATCAATGTTTGCATCCGGATGCATTATTTGGACATTATTACACGTATTTACATGTACATAATCTGGCTGGCTAATTTCAGACAATAAAATTATTGGAAACGAAAATGTTATACCAATCAGATGAGATACCCCTAGATATTGGTTTCAGTTTAGCTGGTCTGCTGCCTATGCACTGTGTTTACTGAAACTTCGATACAATCAAAATTATTCTTTCCTGGTACAAAGCCACATTTCCGATTTTCAAGAACCGTGCGTATTTAAGTGTTATGTCAATTGCTTTAATTGACGTCAACGTAAGAGGGGGTAACGTATTAAGATCGTTTGCACGAGACATCGGTACCGGTCAAAGTTTGTATCGTTATAGCAGATAAAGGGAAAATGAGTCAGAAAACTATGGATATGCGATTCATGCATGTTAAATGTTTGTTTTAGAAAATACAGCATGCCTTTCTACCTTTGTTAAAATGAGTCTTTACAATTCGGAGGAAAATATATGCAGTGTATATTAGTGTGCTTTTTAAGAAGCCTGTAACATATTGAATTTGGAAAGATAAAATAATGTTTCATGTACCATTAGAACGGCGACGCTTTGATCTTTCGCTTGGCATATGGCATTAAACCCTAACGCGTTTTTGGATGGAGTTATGAATGGGTTTTCATTACATATTGAACCCCCCTCGTATTATTATTTTTTGACTTGTTGCAAACACAGGGCCCTGATTTATGGAAATGTTAAATATACAATTATGTTTCAGTGTAAAACATACTCAAATACTGAGTTCAGTATGAATGACCATACTACAGTAGTATGTATGTTGTAAGAAGTTGATATGTTTCAGTACTTTTCCCGAACAGAATACTACTATTTGGGCTCCACAATTCTTATTTAATGAAGTGCTTGCACAATAAATTTACCTGAAATGATACAAAACGATGACAACATTACTTAACACCCCTTAGTTTCTAATGTTAAAACTATGTCTAATCAACGTTATGCTTAATATGTACATGTAACATTATTAAGAATGTTAATTCATACAGGAGAAGAACCTCAAACCATGTCAATTTATGCAGGAGATGAACCTCATATCCATGATATCCTAAATGTAAGTTTCATTAAAAACCCACTTTATAAAACTTACCCCCTGTCGAACCCATTGGTTAAAATGAACTATGTTGTTCACAGAAACTCTTGACCACAAAGATATTGATAAATTCAATGTTAGAATCATGTCTGCTCGTTCTGTTGGGTAAAACTGATTGTGATTTTCATCGGTGAGCAATATTTATACTTTAGCTTGCTGGGTCTCTTTTTGTCTGTATGCAAGTCATACAACCTCGTTTCTGGACCTCACTTTTTCATGTAGAACACTTTGTTGAATGATACCACTGATCAGTCTCTGTTACACTCTATCCTGGTCACGGCACCAAAATGTGGCTACTATAGTTCAGTTGGGATGTAAAGAAAATGATTGGTTCCCCTTTTTTTTACACTTTTATTGTTACAATTTCTTGTTTCTTGCACAATGTTGTGCAGGACGTGATGTAGTGATACACAACATCTTGGCCCCGTGGTGCCACGACGTTAGGCATTCCTAACCGTGCAATCATCAGAAATTATCTAAACATGTTTTGTGTTAGAAAGGTGTAGGTAGATTTGAAAGCAACGGCATTCTGTGAAGTTCTTGATTCATCTCAACATTATTATTAATTTTGCAAAACCCAACCTACATCCATAAAAGGTAGGAAATGGCAATGTTACCGGCTTTGAATTTTCATGAAACTCAGATCAATAAGATATATATGGCATGTTTTTGTGATAATATGATATGAACACATCTGTCTTTGAAATTGAATTTAGACTTTTTTTTGTAAAATTCAAAGAAAAAAATAGAAGTTTTATAATTACTTCTTCAGAAAACGTAAACCATAATTTACCAAAATGGTTTTGTGGTATTAGAGTGTGGTGTTCTGCAGTCAAACTAGTTGACAAATCTTGGAAACAAATAAACTTATAGATTTAGGACATAGAAATTTAGAGACAGGTATCACTTCAAAGTAGGAGTAAGTCAGGATTGCCTCCGGAGTCCTATTTTTAATTATCAGATTCAATAAATATATTATGTCGGGTTAGTAATATGCAACGTTTAAAGAAAATCCATGCGTGGGCACATATTTAGAGCCCCTTTAAAATAAGATTTTTGTGTCTTTATAATTTAAATAGACATGACAATTATATACTGTCTTATACATACAGGTTATTATATGGCCGAGGTGTGCCTCTAGGTCATATTGGCATTGGGGTTTGCCATATCGGCCCGAGGGCTTTAGCCCGAGGAACTATATGGCAATACAGTGCCAATATGACCTAGAGGCAAACCTCGGCCATATCATAACCTTTTTATTACATCCGCGTAAACTCTTTTGCCTTTTAAACCAGTAGCGCCAGTGAGTCCGAAAAACTGTCAAGATGAAAATTGCTGCATCAAATAGCGTGACATAGAAAATGACATCATAAGATAGCTTAACATTGTTTACAATGTCATTGACGACGAGATATTTCAACACACTTTTGTCTATAAAACAATCAAGGACAGCCTTAAGATTAGCGTTCATGCACATCTAGATACGTGGTAATACGGGTATATCTTTCTTCTTCACTGTATTTTATGGAAAGTCAACCTTTTTCCCGAAAAATGTTTTATTTGAAGAGCTATCACAGGAACTTAACAATCCCCGATCGCTCAACGATCCGATCATCTTGACACAATATCAACCTCAGGGCAGGTCATTTTGTTTGTTTAACCGAAACTGGCGTAAAGCCTAGAACTGGTCCTTGTTCTGATGTCCCATTCTTTATCTTTCTGGCATATCGCTATTTCATGGCCCAAATCGAGCATAAAATACATCCAAAAACAGGGTCTCCTAACGATTCTAAATCTACTCAGCCATGTTGAAACGAGTAGCCTAGCCTAGATCGAAAAAGTGCACGATTCCAATACGTCATCACTATGAGGCAGTGCCAAAAATTCATAATGAGGCACCAATATGGATTTTTGGCATCGTCATGTGACTGTGCCACTATGGATTCAGTCCAATTGAAACTATTACCGAGTGCTAACGGCAATTTTACTATGTTAAAAATGTAGAAGGCATGTAATAAAGAAAATTATTGGATTCAAGGACTTTAAAAGGCCTTTGTGATTCTCCAACACATTTCAAGGCAGCATTCATTTTCAAGGACTTTTCAAGATGAGCTGCCATATTCAAGTACTTTTCAAGCCAATGCAAACTCTTCATATTAAAGACAAAAGTGGCTTCAGTAATCACATTTTGAAACATCATTATATGACTAAAATATGATTGAAAACAATGTTAAACTTCAACTCAACAACATAATCACATTATGTGCCTCATGAAATGGTGTCCATTCCATTAAATATGGTCATATTTCTTCCTCATGCTTTGGGGTTATTTTTATTACTGCCAATCATTCTCATTTTGATAGTTTACACAATGTATTTTTGAGTAGCATTCAGTTTATATATAATTCAAAATATCCAAACTCTTGAACTTTAGGAAATCCAAACTTAAATCTGACAGTATGCTTATAAACAGCTGACAATTTCTAGTTTAAATGGTCAATTGTCTTTTAAATTAGATAAACTGAAAACAAATCAGAGAAGCTTTTGTAATCGGCCTAGTTCAGTACTTTTTTTTGTTTGATTTGATTCTTTACGTCCCATCAACAATCTTTCAGTTATGTAGGGACAGGTCTTCCTGGGTTGAACCAGTACTAAGCTAGGATTAATGTGTCTTGCTCAAGGGCACAATGCAGTGATGCCAGTGAGGCTCAAACCTGTGGCCCCTCGGTCTCAAGTCAAGCACTCTACCACTGAGCCATTGCGCTCCCTAATTCAGTACTCTGAGGCTTACTTTCTATGGAAAGTCTCTATGGAAAATCAGCCTCAAAATTCTGAGATCAGGGATAATCCATGATTCTCTGACAACAATGTCAATCTCTGACAATGGTGTCAGAGTCAATATTTTTGACTCGGTGGTTAGAGCATTGGACCATTGGGAGCAATCCAGGTTCTATTCACAGCCAGGGTGGCTTAGACTGCTGTCTGTTCTAAGGCAGTGGGTCAGTTGTTGTTGATTCATTGCTTAATGTTCCTCCCATTGTTAGTGGGGGTTCTGTGTTTGGATCCTTGTTTTGTAATGCATTACCTATTAGTATCCTTTCATGTTTTGCAATCATCTTGATGAGGAACAGAGAGCTGGATGCTTTACTTTAATGGTCTTCCTGATGTCTTTTGATTTTTGTTTGATTTGATTGAATCTTTACATCTCAGTCAACAATTTTTCAGTTATGTTGGTACGGGTCTTCCTGAGTTGAACCAGTACTGAGCAGAGACTAAAGTCACAATGCAGTGCCTACTGTAAGGCTCAAGCCTGCAAGCCCTAGATACCAAGTCAAGCACTCTACCACTAAGCCACCACACTCCTCAGATGTCTTGTGACTGTTAATGTTCTGTAGCTCTTCCTCATGGTGCCATGGGTTGGTCTGCAATGTGTGTGATTGTGGCATTTCTTGAATCATACTCTCTTACTTTTGGATTTTTTTCAGCTCTGCTTTATATTTGTTTTATTTCATAAAAGCTTGTTGGTTGTGTTAGGAAATAGAACAAAGAAGTACAACTGAAAGAAACATAGTATATTTAAAGCAAACAATTCAATTTTTAACTTATACAACAAAATAGTTCTGCATCCACATAAAGATCGCTTATAGCAAATTCAGAACAGCAATGACAAGTTCAGCCTACCCAACATATGTTGTGGGTACTCTAAAAACCCCATCTCAATGAGACGGGTTTTTTTGAGCACCCAAAACAAATGTTAAAGCTCATGGATAAGAGAAATTTAACAATTTTACGTTCAAATTTTTAAAAATTGTTTTTCTTAATTCTCAATCAAAACATATGTTGTGGTTACTCAAAAGAACTGTCTCAATGAGAGGATTATTTCGAGCACCGAAAACAAATGATAAAACTCACAGATTAGAAAATAGTCACAGTTACGCTCAAATGTTTTGTTTACCTTAGACGTATGACCTACTGACTAGAGCTTTGGCTGTCTGTTTACGTTATAAGCAACTTTCATGGAGTGAAGATGTAGATTAACTCTTTGCCTACTAGTCTCGTCTGCTGCTCACATTTGCAAACAGTTTGGACCCAGATGAGGCCCGACAAAAAGTCGGGCCTGATCTGGATCCAATCTGTTTGACACTCTGATGGTATTCCTGAAAGAATTTTTCAAAAACGTTGATATTGAAAAAAATCAGCAGAAGGCACAAAAAAATGAAATAATACCAAGCATGCAAAGAGTTAAAGCCACTTTGTCCCTCCCACATGACATTTTTTCTTCCATCATAAGTCATCAAGTATTATTTAAGATAAAAAAAAATATGGTCATAAATTGTTGTCCTGCTGAAAAAGAAATGACAAAAATCATTTTGTAAAAAATTTGCCAAAAGAAGTTACATTGTATTTATACATTTTTGTTCAAATACTGCAGAGTAGAGAGAAAGATATTTATACACATTTATTCAAATATTGCTGTGTAATGGACATCATTCCCTTTGCCAGGCCCACGGATAAGGGTGCATAAAGAAAAATTATTTTTCTTATTTCTCAACCAAAACATATGTTGTGGGTACTCAATAGAACCGTCTCACTGAGAGGGTTCTTTTGAGCACCCAAAACACATGTTTAAACTGATGGATAAGAAAAAAATCGCAATTTTACGCTGACAAATTTTGCTTGAATGGTCCTATGCTTTGCAAATAATAAAAAATATTAAACATTTTTATTACTTGAACCATTGAGGATAATTTTTGCTAGAATGTTTGAGTGAAAGATAATGGATTTTTTAAATGTAACATTAAAAGAAAATACCATTCATCTTTGCTTAAATCTTGCCAAAGCCTAGTTAAAACAATTTAAATTATTGTTTCAGTACTTAACAGTTTATTTTTGTTTTAATTTTTTTCAGGAATTACTTAACAGTTTTTTTTCAGAACTGGACATTTTTTCAGTACTTAAAAGTTTTTTTTCTAATAGACTTCTTTTCTCAGTACTTATTCATAGGCCCAGATAAGGAAATTTTATGAGCGTAAAGCTGTAATTATTTCTTTACCCATCAATTTAAACATGTGTTTGGGTGATCAAAAGAACCGTCTCATTGAGACGGTTCTTTTGAGTACCCACAACATATGTTTTGGGTGAGAAATGAAGAAAATAGTTTTCCAATACATACTCTTTCTGGAGGCCTGCTTATTAGTAATTATGCTTATATCACTGTATATTAGATAAGCTCTGCACTATCCGTCTCCCTTATCCTCACAAAAAAAAAGTAAAAAATAAAAAATATGATCATTTAAGAGTGACATAGTGGCGCCAGGAGCACATGATACAACTGACCAAGAATGGTTACAATAAAAGACATTGAGATTTTGATTTAACTTTTTCTGCCAAATAAGCACACATGCTCCTGCTCTTTTTGAGTTGTGAAATGCTATGTCAACGTCTAAAATCCTGCCAGTGCAGTAGCACAATATCATCATTAATATCATGGTTCATACAGGAGTTTAGTAAAATTCAAGGACTTTTCAAGGACTTCGAAAAAGACTTTTCTTCAGTTTTCAAGGACTAAAAGTTTATGAAAAATATAGATTTAAACATAAAAATTCTACTTCAAAAATGCTAGACTGAGATAATGGAGAAATTAGCATTTCAAAATGTGTATAAAATTGTTGTGCCTTTATTTTGTTTAGCATATGCTGCACCAAATAAAGGCACAACAATTTTATAATGATTTAGGTCTATATCAACTGTGCCAAAACCTACAGAAAATAGTAGAATTCAAGGACTTTTCAAGGCTTTTGAGTGATTTTCCAGTACTTTTCAAGGCAGACCTAACTTTCAAGAACTTTTCAAGAAAGCCCTCTAAATTCAAGTATTTTTTAAGCCTGTGTGAACCCTGAATATAGATTCATTCGGTGAACAGAAAACAATATGGATTCAGATAAACTGGCTTCTTTGTGAATCCAACTATCTTGTTTGACAATGTCTCATTTGAACCATAATGATCATTAACATCCTGTCTCCTTTGAAAACATTAAGAACAATAACAAATGTAGTACTTTTAAGCTTCCACAGTCACAGGTAAAAAATACTCATTTAAGACCAATCATTTGTTTGAGAAAATATAATTTGTGCAATACAGTAAGACCAGGGTTCATACAGGCAAGATTATGTAAAATTCAAGGACTTTTCAAGGACTTCTCAAAGACTTTCCTACTGTTTTCTAGGACTGAAAACTTAAGAAAAATACTGATTTACATATTAAAATTCTACTTCTGAAGTTTAAGATAATTAGTGCAGTGCTTTTATTTGGTGCAGCATATACTGCACCAAATAAAGGCACCAAAATTTTATACTGAATTAGGTCTCCAAAAACACTGTTGAATCCTCCTCAAAATGGAAAATTCAAGGACTTTTCAAGGCCTTTGAGTGTTATTCAAGTACTTTTCAAGGCAAATTTTATTTTCAAGGACTTTTCAAGACAGTCTTGTATATTCAAGTACTTTTCAAGCCTGTGCGAACCCTGAAGACCTGTCTAAAGCGACCGCTCTCAAAAAGCCCAAAAATTGGTTTTCAAGACCAATTATCGCATAATGTAGGTCAAAAGTATTCCAAAATGCTCCAAGGGGAGCATTCTGCAATACTTTTGACCTTCATTAAGCTACCATTTGTCATTAATATATTTGCTTTGTCTATTTTCGAGTGGTCGCTTAAGACAGGTTTTACTGTATCTTGTACTGGCCATTGCACCAGACTGATTCATAGTACATAGGCTTGATGATAGGGCCAAACCCTGATAAAAGTTTTTTTGTTTGATTTGATTCTTTACATCCCATCAACAATCTTTTGGTTAAGCAGGGACGGGTCTTCCTGGGTTGAACCAGTACTAAGCTAGGATAAATGTGTCTTGCTCAAGGACCACAATGCAGTGACGCCGGTGAGGCTCTAACCCACGGCCCCTCGGTCTCGAGTCAAACACTCTACCACTGAGCCACTGCGCTACCAAAAGTTGTTTTTATTGTATGGAAAAGAACAATAGCTTTACATGATCCATTAACCCTTTCCTTCATGAATATTTATGCAAGGCTCCACCCACTATGGATAACTGTATAAATAAACTTTTATGTTGGTACATAGAACAAAGAATTTACTTATCAGGTCCACTTGTGTAGGATGAGGTATATCATATTTCCATAAGCTAACAGAGTAGACCCTGATCAGGCAGCTCTTACAAGAGCTGCCTGATCTGGGTCTGCTATGTTTGCAAAAGCGTTAAAAGTGTCTCTATGAGGTAAAGGGGTAAAAGAGTCATGATCATTTACTGAAAGTTGACTGCTTTTGATGGACGCAAGCTACGTGGCTATTTTGCTTTCCAACAGTTTTCGTTGTGTATTTAGATACAGGCCCCCTAGCAGACTCTCATGAAATTAAAGGTTTTTTTAAAGGCTATTTTAGGCAAAATAAAGGTTGTTTCATTGAAATTCTAACAAAAATAAAGAGCAAATTAAAGTCAAATTTTCTAGTATTTTTATCGGATCAAAATCTCTAAATCCATGTTTTGATAGATTATGGTATGAAAGTGATGCAGCAAATCCTAATAGCCAATAAAATTAAAGCCCATTTATCACTAATCAATGGAAAATTACTCTTGTTTTTACTCTCTAGTTTGAAAACCTCTTTGAGGGGGGGGGGGGGGGAGGGGGGGGGCTGGGGGTTCTCCCCCGGAAAAATTTTGAAACCAATAAAGCAGGAGAAGTCATCTCTGGTCATTTTTTAGGGCAATTTTACCTTCAGTAAATGAACAATTTCAGAGGAGATTGCTTCCATTTAATGTGTGCCCTTTTAAATATAAACTTTAGAAAGATATGCATAAGTCTGTATTAGTCTTGTGAATAGATATCAATGTTCAGACTTGACAACCTTAGACAGTGACGTTAGAAAACCAGCACATTATTCTGAAGCCATAAAACCCAATTGATGATGATATCCGTTAATATTTGCCATCCCAGTTTTTGCAGTTTGTAGTGTTTCAACTAATGTTGGGAGTTTTGCAGGTTCTATTCCCAGTTTGAGCACGCTCTTTCACTATAGTTGTCAGTTACTAGTGAACGATGAGCACTGAGTACATGTACTTGTAAAAGGATTTGGGTTAAGCCTGCCTAGGAAAAGGGTGTTTAGGATCAACTATCATTCCAACATTACATGGATGTAAAGCAAGAATCAACACAAAAGCATTTATATTTACCCTACCTCACACTAAGGCCTATTTTAATTGCTGCCTTATCTGAAGCCTCAGAAAAATTGACTGGTGAAAGAGGTACTCAGGTAGGTAGACACAATGGTCAGAAGATGAATACAGCTTTCTGAAAAGCTCAAGGTGTCACAGACTTTACTTTGCAACATACTTATGGTCTATTTCTTACGTTCAAACTGACCTTGGAAAATTAAAGGTTTATTAATCAAAATAAAGGTTGTTAAAGGTTTTACAGCCAAATTAAAGGTTTTAAAGGATTGCAACCAAATTAAAGGTTTCTAAAGGTTTTAAAGGTTCCACTTGGGGGCCTGTTAGATATTATGACGACGTAAATGCGAACACTGGCTTTCATGGAGTGGTAAGAAAAATATCCCCTAAGGCCTCTTATCTTAATCTAGAGGTATGGGGATACAAATTCAATACCAAATAGATACCTCAGAAGATAAAAACCCTGCAATAGCACTAAGTCAATGAAAACAAAACATTTGGGCCAGTACAAAAAAGACATGAGATTTCGGTACTTTTTGCATATACTCAAGAGCTTTCAATTAACCCTCATACTGACATATACAGTGGTGAGAGGTCTCAATCTTCATCTACATCCATACTTTGTGTATGCAGTGTGTGCAGACTCCTCTGGGCCTTGGTTGCTTGACAATGTGAGAAGTACCAAGACATAATGTGCTGGCTGATTTAATGTTTTCTCAAACAAATATATATTCTCAAATATCACAATTCACAATCCTCCAACACCTCTATGGTTCACCCCTTTTCAGACCAATGGAAATTTCCATCCATTTTTTTAAGATCCATGGTACATGGAGGGGTCACAGGATATAGTTTCAATACTATAACATTTTCTGCTCCTCAAGATTGTCTCCGTAAACACTGCAGATCCTGATGAAAAGCAACTTTTTGCAGCATTTCATCTGGGCCTTCACTGTTTTTGACAAATACCCATTTATAGGTTACCAAGCCTCCAGATAAGAGAGCGTAAAAGAAAATTATTTTTCTTATTTCCCATTCAAAACATATGTTGTGGGTACTCAAAAGAACCCAAAACAGTGGCATAGCCGGAACGCTGAAAAAGTTACCCACATCAAAGGGAGACTACTATATCAAGCATTGATTTTCTACAATTATGTCCCTTTTCAAATTGGAACTTCTCTTAAAGGAAAAAAATTTGCTCCCAGAGGGTGAGCTCCCTTAAGTGTTAGTATTTTATTACAAACGTGAATATAGTGCGTAATGGGAGCTACGCCAATGCAAAACACATGTTTAATTTGATGGGTAAGAAAATAATTGCAATTTTACTGTCAACTGAATCTATGGGTTTCCCGTAAACAATGGGTTACACTGCAGCAAACCTCGACTAGCTCAAGCTCTGTCTATACAACCAGTGGTATAGACTTCCGATGAAAACCAGACCTCATCGTTGCTCAACACATTCAGGTATGGATTAACTATTTCAAATATAAATTCAATCCAAACAACTGATTTCATAATAGAAAATTACACATGCTCAATAAAATAGTTTTTTTTTTCAAAATTCATCTGAAATTTTGCTATATATATTTTTTTCAGACCAAAGTTGAGATCTAAAGTTTTGATCTTATATTAAGAAACCTATTTCATTATTTTTAATTTAACATGTTTGATATTTTTCTCTTTTTTTACTGTTGTATTTTCTGACATTCTAAAGTTAATATATTAATTAAAAATTAATTAGCACTTATTTGCATAAGTTCAAAATTTGTATTTAAATCATTCCAATGGCCATTTTTGTCTGCGATTAAATGAACATTTAGGTTTGAGATTAAGATGTCAGCACAAATCTCCAACACACATTGTAAGGGAGATAAATCTTGCATTGTCTCTATGTTGTCTGGATAGGCAAATTTCTTTTCCAATGTAGTTCTTCTTATAGAAAAGAATTTACATCCATACGGAGCAAATTCTTGCTCCGTATGGATGTCAATTCTTTCCTTTAATGGTAGAGGAACTAAGAATGAAGGCATAACTTCAAACATCTATAGTATCCTCCCTTGCAAGTGTACCTTTATCCTTAAAATAACCTCAAACCCAGCAAACAACCATTTGCAATGTCAAGACCATTTTGTTCATAAAACTCTATACTCTTTGGTGTGAAGCCTGGAGCCTGGGCTATCTGTTCTGATCAAAACCTGAAGTTCCGTCCGGTCCTTTCGGTTCTCTCAGAATTGTGACTGTGTTCTCTGTCTTCTGCTGTTTTAAATCTTCCACTTGTTTCACCAACTTCACTGGCCTAAAAATAGTTTAATCAAAGCACTGAGAGTACTGATGGGGACAGTTGCATTTAAAAACAGTGTCAATATGCTTTGTCCTGAAAATGTCTGCTTTTTACATCTGCTGCATATATTCAAAAGCACTTCACTTATCATAGAAGCAACACCATGAACCCTGACCCAAGGGAAGCAGTCTGATCTGGGTTAATACTGTTTGCAATATAGGCTACCGAAGAACTTGAGCAGATAAGATAGCAGACGACAAAAGTCCTGACTTGCCGTAAAAGGCATTAACTACAGTATTCAACCAAATAAGCCCTATGGATATTCATTATTGTGCAGGCCTTTAGTTAAGAGTGTGTACTCAAAATTATTTTTCTTATTTCTCAACCAAAACCTATGTTGTGGGTACTCTAAAGAAATGTCTCCATGAGACGATTCTTTTGAGCACCCGAACATATGTTGAAACTGATGGGTAAGAACATATTTACAATTTTACGCTCAAATTTTTGTTTATCTAAACCAAATAAGCCAACACATTTTTGATTGTGAACTGGCTTATATATTTTATACTCAGTTTACGCAAGCTTATAACACAGGTTTAGATAAACAAATTTTTTAGCGTAAAATTGTAAATATTTTCTTATCCATCAGTTTAAACATATGTTTTTGGTGTTCAAAAGAACCGTCTCAATGAGACGATTCTTTTGAGTACCCACAATATATATTTTGTGTAAGAAATAAGAAAAATCATTTTTATACCCCCCGCAAACTTTGTTTGTAGGGGGTATACTGTTTTCACGTTGTCCGTCCGTCCGTCCGTGCGTCCGTCCGTAACGCTTTGTTTCCTTAATAACTCGAAGAGTCATTGTTGGATTTTCATCAAACCTTGCAAACATGTTTATATATGCAAGACAAATACTTAAGACAAAAAAGTAAGGGCTAGGGGCCAATTCTATTAGAGTTATTTCCCTTTGTAGTTCTAAATGGCTTTTAATATAGTGCTTTAAGCTTATGCTATTATAGGCCATACACGGGCCGATCAACTCCTACCACAGCTTTTGATGGATTAATTTGATACTTTTCCTATACAATGTAGACACATTGAACATATGCATGAAGGAGTTTGGTTCAGAAAAAATAATTTTTGACAAAATGACAGCTGTGAGAACTTAGACAATTTTTCCCTTATAAGGTGTTTGTATATGCATAGATGGTGCCCTTATGGGCCGATCGACTCCTACCACAGCTTTTTATGGAGCAATTTGATACTTTGCCTATACAATGTAGACACATTTAACATATGCATGAAGGAGTTTGGTTCAGAAAAAATAATTTTTGACAAAATGACAGCTGTGAGAACTTAAACAATTTTTCCCTAATAAGGCTTTTGTATATGCATAGATTGTGCCTTCATGGGCCGATCAACTCCTACCACAGCTTTTAATGGAACAATTTGATACTTTGCTTATACAATGTAAACACATTGAACATATGCATGAAGAAATTTTGTTCAGAAAAAAAAATTTTTTTGACGAAATGACAGCTGTGAGAACTTAGACAATTTTTCCCTTATTAGGCTTTTGTATATGCATAGATGGTGCCTTCATGGGCCGATCAACTCCTACTACAGCTTTTGATGGAACAATTTGATACTCTGTGGATACAATGTAGACACATTGAACATATGCATGAAGGAGTTTGGTTCACAAAAAATAATTTTGACAAAATGACAGCTGTGAGAACTTAGACAATTATTCCCTTATATGGCTTTTGTATATGCATGGATAGTGCCTTTATGGGCAGATCAAGTCCTACTACAGCTTTTGATGGAGCAATTTGATACTTTGCCGACACAATGTAGACACATTGAACATATGCACGAAGGAGTTTATAATTTTTGTTTGCACAGATTCTACTGAAATCTTCTTATCAAAACTTAGGTCTTCTTGTTTGAACTATAACTTGCCAATTTTTTTCACTGACTCTTACTTTGGGGGGGGGGGGGGGGGGGGTATCTAATAAGCATTGCTTATTGACTTTTTTCATTTGTACTAAAGGTCTGTTATAAACTGAGTACATTTTGTATAAAATATATGAGGCAGTTTACAAAAATTGTTAGTTGGTTCTTATCCTTCATGCGCAAAGTCAGTCTTAAAACATGCATGCACAGCTAGCAAGAGCAACTAGGTATAAATCTTCATCAACTTCCATTTCATGTTATTGCGAGCAGCAAATGCTTTGGCAAGACTACTGGTATGTACAGGATTGTGGGAGTCTTTGCTTCTTGCCAATGTGGTAAATGTAAGTACAATGTACCAGAATCTCATGGGCTGGCTCATATGAGCTTCTGGGTTCAGGCCAGTCGTCCAGTTGTGGAATTTATTGATCTAGTGGCTGAAAAACAGTGGGTCCTGATCAGCTGGCTTCATCAGAAGCCAGCTGATCGCAGTACCTTAGTTAGTATGCATATTTGCCTATTTACCCAAAGAAATTTTCAAAAAAAGCAATTAAAATTGATCTGGTAGAGTAAAAAAAAGCAAAAGAAATTCAGAAATTTGATCACTTTGCCGTCTACAGTTCAATCTTATACTACATAGCACCAGATAAGGCTGCGTATTGCGTATTTACGCAATTTCGTGAACGTGAAAACGCAATTAAATTCATTTCTGTGCGTACAAAAACGCAATAAAAATCCTTGATACTCAATTCCGAACTTTTTCGTAGCGTATGACGCTATAGTATTCAGTTTCCGATTGTCGTTTTTCACATCTCAAGCTATTGTTGGGTACTAATTTATAGACGACGTGGCGCAGAATCTAGTTTATTAAATTGTAAACCAGTCCAGGAACATTCTTGGCGCTGTTTAGCTATACCCAATATTTACACAATAACGACATACCTCTGGCTTTACAGTAACAATGGCGTAACGTGGGCCAAAAAGCCCCAGAGCAATTGAATAATATCATATAGTAACTAACCCTAATACTGCATTGGTGGTTTGAAGAATCAAAGATGACTTGATAGATACATTGGTTTTTCGAAATAAGTATGAAATAGCGATCTCAGATATACTTATATTGCCAGTGTGCT
This sequence comes from Loripinus fragilis, assembly GCA_964019695.1. NCBI lineage: Eukaryota > Metazoa > Mollusca > Bivalvia > Lucinida > Lucinidae > Loripinus > Loripinus fragilis. Next base: position 61,785,187 of record OZ026529.1, on the reverse strand, counting down.
TTCTGAAAGTGACACCGAAAGTAAACAAAAAAATCAAGAGAAACAAGGCCCGCTTTCATTGCTTATTTGCTTTCAGATGGATACCCAATACAAAAACTTGAAATACCCAATTTAAATTTTGAAATACCCAATTAAGCCAAAAAGAGGTGGGTAAATACCCAATTGCCTCCAATCCTTATCTGGAGCTATGATACTATTGGCAAAAGTTAAGCATATTGTACTTCTTTTGACCAAAATAATTAGATCTAATGGGCTATGATTAAATCCTTTTTATATTAGTCTACTATACTTATTTCGAGATGGCATGCAAAATTTTTAAATTCCGAAGCTTATTAATTGACTCAAACGAATAAGTTTTCAAAATATGCCAAACTTCGATGCTGTTTAAAAACAACAAACACAAGATGGCTTAGTTTTTCAGACTTTTAAGACGTATGATCCATCCAAGTTATGACAGCAACATTTATCAGGTCATGTGATCTGGTAAGGAGCATTTTGAAAACAAAAATGTACAAAGTTTAGCCATGAAATGTTTTAATGAAATGAAATTCGGTCAATAATTTTGTTATTTGATTATTTTATGCGCCATTATTTGTTGCAAACTATTGCTTGGAGATGTTAGAAGAAATCAGACCAAATTGCTCAAAAAATTAACCAAGGCACTATGAGCAGGATCTTCACTGTTTCAAAAGAGGGTAGAGGTTTTTTTTTATAAGGTACAGTGCACTTCTAGCTTCAATATGGTAGATTTACATGTGCATGGGTGTAAGTTAAAAAATAACTAAGCTAAAAAATAAATATGTGGAGTGCAGTGGCTCAGTTGGTAGAGCATCAGACTGGAGATCAAAGGGTTGCTAGTTTGAGACTCATCAGAGTCACTGTGTTGTGAGACAGACCACTTTATCCATTGCCAAAGTACTGATTGAACCCAGATCCCAACATAACTAAAAGATTGTTGACTGGGACATAAAACATCCCAATTCCTGAATACAAGTCAGCTGTAAGAAAGTTTATGCATATCTTCCTAGATGAATATTGCTTAATGTAAAGTATCACAGAGTTATGAGGGGAGATTTACGTTTGAGCGGATCCATAATACGAAAGAGCTGATTTATTTTTACGAAAGAGCGGAGAATCATAAGGCAAAAGAGCAGATGTTTGAATCATTCAAATGAGGGAATTTTCCAGGTAAACACCCAGATGTAAGGGCAGATCAAGGATTCCTGGAAAGGGGTTTCATATGTATAAAAGAGGTTGGTTTCGCTTTGTTGATTTTATCATTTATCTTAAATATTCTATGAAAATGAAATAATTTGGTCTCATCGAGACCAAATTATTTCATTTTCATAGAATATTTATCGAGACCAAATTATTTCATTTTCATAGAATATTTAATAGCAGGAAAGGTGGGGGCGAACCCTGATCTCCCCCTGGATGATCGCCACTGTAATGCGCCCCAAATCATCTATTAAGGACTGAGCAATGTTGGCCATTACAGGTAATAGAACTGAGCGAATACTTATTTAAAGGTCGTTACCTGGAAAATTCGCTCATTTAAATGTTTTATCCATCAGCTCTTTTGACTGTATGGTTCTCCGCTCATTTTGTACTCAGTCCCGTCACAGAGTGATTTCCGCTCAAATGTAATTTGTCCGTTATGAGTGCACAATTTAGTGGTTCATTTTTTATTGTAGGGTATCAAATGATATTAATAGAAGTTTTTGCTTACTGTAAAGGCGGCAACCTTAATATTCATATCTGGGCGTGGTTCGGCTATTTCATCTGCTAAGGAAGGGAAATCAGTTTTTATTTATAATTTGGTAAAGAGTTAATAAGCATTTTAGGCCGTGCAAACATGCATGCATTTCAAGAAAATCCTGACCCTATATACACTGACCTCATATGTATTAACCCTTAAAGTGCATATCACAAAAAGTCACATGTTTTTGTTGTCTGCTGAAACATTTTGAAGTCTCTTTAAAAAACAGTGTAGACCCAGATCAGACTGCTCCTATAGGAGCAGTCTGATCTGGGTCCACACTGTTTGTGTCTATACTTATGTTAAACAATAAACAGACAATTTCAAATGTAGTTATTTTGCTGGCATTTTAAAGTTTAGATAATTACTGTCTTTACTAAGGTGTTATGGTACAATGATACAGTTACCTTCGAATAAATTCACACCTCATTTTCAGCTTTTACCCATGTCTAAAGTAGACCAGTCCTATTTATGCATTCATGAGGTGCCACCTTTACAGTAACCAAAAAGTGCAATAATATCAGCATGTATGACAGTTTCTGCATGTGAAAATAAACTTCAGTACGTGAAGAGACATGCTGTATACATATACAGTACAGTCTCTAACAGCACACCTCTTATAACACAGACCTCCTTAAAACACACACCTCCTTATAACACAGATTGGATATAACACAGCTATGCTGTGGCTCCCAAATCTTTTTAGCATGAAATTTTAAAAAGATTTTCCTATAATCACTTTGTAAAAGTGTCCCTTTATAAGAAGATTTACTTATAAAATGATTCATTCCTATGGATCCCTGTTATAAAGGGACTCTCAACTGTACCTGGTTTCCTGAAAGTTTGCTGCTGAGTTATTGGTATCTTCTAGGGCTTCAGGGGAGCCTAGTATTCTCATTCTGGCCTCCTTATACTCAGCCTCCCTCTGCTGAAGGGTCTTCTGGGGTTTATTGCCCCTGAAAAAAGACAATGGTAATTGAAAATGATTTTTCCTATTTCTCAACCAAAACCTATGTTGTGGGTACTCAAAAGAACCGTCTCAGACGGTTCTTTTGAGCACCCAAAATATATGCTTAAATTGATGGGTAAGAATATCATTACAATTTTATGCTCCAATTTTTTGTTTATCTTTACTTATGTAAAACAGACCTCCCTCATGGGTGGATCCAGCAGGGGGACAAGGTGCCGGACCCCCCCCCCCCCCCCCCCACCCCCCCCCCCTGAAAATTCACAAAAATATAGGTTTTCTTAGCAGTACTGGTCTGGATCCCCTGAAAATTTACAAAGCTACCAAGCCAGCATTCAATGTCGGGCCATTGCTGACGGGCCGATGATGGCCCATTAATTGTGATACTTTGATCCTCTATCCCCTCTTCAACTAAAAAAAGAAGAAGAAAAAAAAAAAGGATTATCAAATTTGGACCCCCTCTGACAAAACTTTCTGGATCCACCCATATCCCTGAACGTCTAGATAAGCCAGATGAGTCAGCTTGTCACAACAAGGTGAATGGTCATCAGATGGTTCGGTCATCCATTTTTCCATTACTGATTTTCATTAGTTTTCTCCCTTGAATACTCTCACAGTAATGAATGATGACCAAATATTTCAGTCTCCTCAAATAAATTTTGAATTCTAGTCATGATTGTAGAGACACTCACTCAAAAAAAGATAAAAATGCATCTGAGGATTACTGCACATCTTCAGACCTTGACTAAAACACCTGCAAAGTTTCAAAAAGATACAGCAAAAATTTGCAGGAGGAGTTGCGTTCACAAGAGTGGACACAATTTGTGTCAGACAGTCAGACGGACATGCGAGGTAAAACAATATGTCTCCCAACGCTGATGGGGGGAGACATAATTGATGGGTAAGAAAATATTTACAATTTTACACGATTTTTTTTATCTAAATCTATGTACTTGGCTATAAATTTAACAAAATCTTACTTGTTTTTGTTTGAGAGACCTAATCCCTGATCTGACTGTCGTTTAAGTATCTTCACTTGGGGTATATACTGTGTACGGTTTCCTTCTTCAAGTAGCAAGGTAGGAGAAGAATTTCTGCAATCAAAATCAAAATAATAATAATGACAATAATATACATACACGTGGTTCTATCTACCTTCAAACAGGGTTCCCACAGAAATTAAAAAACACAATTCCATGATTTTCCATGATCAACAATGTAATTTCCATGACTATTTAATGCACAGCCTCCAACCTCCCCATTTAGTGGCATCTTCACCACACTTAACATAAATGGGGAATGCAGCAACAGTAATGTATTTAAATAAGCATGCTTGTAGACCATGCATGCATTTTGAAATAATTAAAACTTGAAACCACCAGTAGCCGGAAAACTAATTGTCAGACACACAAAATGTGTTTGTCTGACAGCTAGTTTTCTGGAAACTGGTGGTTTTGTCAAATTATTTCACAAAATTCCATGATTTTTCCATGATTATTCAGGACTTTTTCAAATTCCATGATTTTTCCATGCATGGAACTTTTTTGTGTGATTTTCCAGCTTTGCCATGATTTCCAAAGCTTGCGGGAACCCTGTTAAAATTAGATTCAAATTCCATCCTGAACATTTTTTAACTTCAATTGATTTTTCTATGAACTTGATACTGCTATAGGATTAGGATAATGTTAAAATTTTGAAAAATTTAATCCTGCAATATAGTATCGGAAACTTTATTTCATAAGCTATGTCAACTTTCATTGGATAATGTGTGGTATTATACAGCATGCAATGCTCTAAATTTGAGTTGGCTAAAAAGTATGAACCATGATTGAAAGTTGAAAAAATCCAAAATCTTCAACTTTTAAAATTCAAAATCATAAAATTTGCAGCATGCTTACAAAATATAGAAAAAAAATCAATATTTAATGATGAACTGCTTTAAACAAACTGTCAGAAAATAAATTAGAAAAGCTACATGTATTATTTGGAAAGTAAGCCTCAAAAGCCTGAGTTCAGGAACAATCCAGAAATACCTTCACCATTAAGGACTGTTTATAAGCACTCTCTACCTACTAGTGTTGTCTGCTGATAATCTTAGCATACAGTTTGGACACAAATCAGGCCCGACAAAATGTCGGCCTGATCTGGATCCAAACTGTTTGACTCTCTGATGGTATTCACGAAAGAATTTTTGGAAAAAGTTGAGTTTGAAATAAATCAGCAGATGGCGAAAAAGCATGCAAAATTACTCAGGGGGCAAGAAATAACTTGCCATACCTTTCCTCGATTGGTTCACTTTCTGCAATTTTGATTCCTTCTAGCTGTTTGTTCATAACCTGTACAAAACAACAAAATACAAAATAACTGTCATGGTAAAGCAAAAAACTGCTATATTTATAAGCAAACTATTTTTTATTTCCTCTTACATGGAATGACACATAAAAATGGCACTATCCAAAAACATTTACTCATGAAAAGACTACAGTTGGTACTGTTAAACATGTTTAAGGCCTTCAGTAATTTTTTTACTAACCGTTCCAAGGCGGTGCTTCTTTTGTTCATCCTTTTTGTTATTTACATTTCATTTTTGTCTTTCTTATGCTGTCTTGCCTGTTCATGCAGCCTAGTGATCACCTGCTGGGAAAGGCCTGACCTCTTGGCTCTCTTGTGTTTTATTTCTTCTTGTTCATTTGTCACTTTCCAATATTGTGTCCTGGGTCAGGTGTGGCATTTGATTGTATCGATTCCTGATCTTTGCCTTCTTCACTTTTAACCCTTTCCATGCTACTAACAACTTTTTTTGTCTGCTGATAACCTTTGCAAACAATTAAGATCCAGATCAGGACCGACAGAATGTCTGCCCTACTCTGGACCTAAATGGTTTGACACTTTGATAGTGTTGTTGAAGGAAAATTTCGAAAAAGCTTATTTTGTAAAGAGTAAGCAGACACATAAAAAGCATGCAAAATTAACCAGCATGCAATGAGTTAATATTGTATTTATCGATAATATATTCTGAGGACTTAAGTTAAAGGGTGCATAACAGAAAAATACTTTTCTTATTTCTCAACCAAAACATATGTTGTGGGTACTCAAAGAACCGTCTCAATGAGACGATTTTTGGAGCACCCAAAACATATGCTACAAATTATGGGTAAAAAGATACTGACAATTTTACGCTGAAAATTTTTGTTTATCTAAGCCTGTGTATTCTATACCACAGTGCAAAATAAGACTGTGTAGCTTAATTCTAAACCAAACCAGATTTTGTTCAAGCTAATCGACACTTTACATCCGAGTCAACAATTTTTCAGTCATGACAAAAAAAAATTCTTGTGTTGAACCAGTAAAAAGCACTGAGGACAGAGTACTGTCTTGCTAAAAGATTCAACACCACTCTGACAGTGGGATTTGAACCTGTGACTTCTTGGTCAAGAATCTTGCCCTCTAACAACTGAGCAATGGTGCTCCCCAACCATGAAAAAGATAATTTATTCATGCACGCTGCATATGGATATCCAAGTCTTACCCATGCTATCTTCCCCAGGCTGTCACGTGAGGGTTGTGCATAGGTTTAATTGGAACTCATGCACATGGTCGTCAAGTGATGTCATTGTTATGTTAAAGTTACGTCATCATTATCATGTCGCATCTCAGCGTATTCAGGAACTTCTGGGAGCCGTGAGGATAGGATCGAAAAATCCATCCCTCATGATCACCGTTTGTCATCACAGTTTGTCATCACTCAGCACCTTGCAATGCCAATCCTCAAGCTGATTTTTCTATCCTACATGTACCCTCACACTCATGATAGATTCTTATAATATGGGGGTTGAAATGATACTGTGCCAAATTCTAAGTCCTGGACCTTGACATTGTCATGAACTATATATATACAACAGGACTGCGGAAAATACCATGCCCAACTTGTCTGACCTGGTCCCATTTCATTCAGGACAAGTTAGATATTTCTGTACTCCAAATTGGATAATTATTTTAAACTTGCATGTTGTTTGGAAAACAGTGTGGGTCATGATCAGCTGGCTTCTTTAGCTGATCTGGATCTACACTGTTTTCAATTAGTTGATATCTGGTTTCATACTGTTTTCAAAAAAAGTTTACATTTGGTCTCAGCACAGTGAGGGCTAAGCTAAGTTGTTTGTGCATTATCTGCCCTTTGGGACAAGTACATTTTCTTTGGACAAGTACATTGTGGCCATTGGCTAGTATAAAATTTTGCTATTACCACACCCCTGAGTTATACACTTTGAGGATAGTTCTGATACTACTGCGATGTAACTGTTGAACAAAAATTCAGCACCTTTGCCACAACTGGGATTAAACCTATGACTAAAAATATATGATGTACAAGTGCTGATAAACTTAACTTTGCTACATATTCCTCCTACATTTTTTTTAATTTTTATTGAATCCCAGTTTGAGTACAATGAACCTATATAACATGAAAGAAGTACACTGATTTGCTTTGAGCCCATTGGTTATTCAAATGTAACAGATGAAAAAATGCTTATCAATTTTGCCCAGCCGGGTAATCAAATCTGGGCCATCTGGTTGGAAATCAAACACTCTACCACACTGCCATAAGAGTCAGCTCAAGTACTGATAAACCATTTCCACTACATATATAAGAATCTATCATGATAGGAAAATCCATCCCAAGGATCACTGATTGGCACCATGAGGCTTGCAGAGTGATGACAAATGGTGTCAGATCATGAAGGACAAATTTTTCTATCTCATCTTCACACTAATAATGGATTCGTTTTCTTGCTCACCAGACAAAAAATTCTCTCTTTTCTGGTTACCCTACCTACCCTAATATTTTGGGGCCTACTCAAACTTTTTTGTTAAAGTCTATTTTTAGACTTTTTTGAAGGATTTTTTTAACTTTTTCCATATAAAAAAGTTTTATATAAAAAAAGTTTGCCAACCTACCAACCCTTAAAATATTAGAAATGTAACAGGAAACAAGAGATATATCTTTTCTCCAATTAAATACCCTTCTTTATGCCTCGGTTACATTTGCTACGGTCGTCGTACGATTTATTTGTCTACGGTTTTCCCTACGATATTTTCGGCATCGTAGGGGGCTATAAGCTACGACGTATGTGTTTACATTGCTTACAATCACCTTACAATTTCTTCGGGGACAAACTAGAACAAAACCTTACAGAGACCTTTTGGATATCGTACGACAACCGCAAGGTTATCATACAATCATTGTGTTATCTTCACGACCTCCCTATATAAATTGTATGATGACCTTGCGGAAGTCGCAAGGAGTCGATACGCTGACTGTGCAATTGTCGTGTAATTATGTGCATGGATTTAAACAGCCATCCATGTTCATTTTTGGATTCCATTTGAACTGTGTTTCAAATTCATGTGATCACAAATCGTGCTATGAAGAGGCTAGTGTTTTTAGTTGAACATGGTCCCAAGGTATGGAACAGCGTGATACATTTGTGTATATTTTAATGGTAATTTTTAAGTTTTGCAGTTTTCATAAAGTTTAAGTCACAGAATATTACAACAACCACTTTTTTTATTATATTTCACTTTAATAATTCGAAAAGTATCACTTCAATTGAAAATATAAAGGTGCTTTAATTGTATCGTCTCGTAGATTCAGCGTAGACTGAAACGCTTATCATGGTTTGTTCAGTTTAATCACCCAAAGGCACTCTACGGCCAGCAACACATAAAATCTTCGTCATAAGCAAAAATGAAGTTGTTGCATCCAAATAACAAAGGTACTGACCAGAATGCGCTTTCTTTCACCCGGCCTGGTCAGCACATTTGCCATTCGTTTTCGGTAAATTACATTTTGTAGAACATTCATACATTCAAATTTCAATGTTCGAACTAGTCACATGTTCTCACTACGAGACCCTTATATTTTATTCGTTGAAGTAATACTCAAATTCAAATCCATGAGTTATAAATCACAAAAAAATATCTGGACTTATTATTTATTAAACCCCTATTCAACCAGCATTTTATATACTGAAAATGCATATGCATTTCACGTTAGGTGCATATTTTCAATTGCACTTCAGTCAATTTTACCATGGAAGCATACTCTATGGGCCGTGATTAGACTGCTTCCATCAGCAAACTGAACTGGGTCCATATTGAGTCACTCTGAGTGGTGGAATAAGAGACATCGCCTGAAGACAAATATTGAAATGAAACAAACAGCTATATAATGATAACCTATATATACCCAGGGATTCAGTTTGGCGTCGGCCATCGGACATAGTCCGAAAATAGTTCCAGATGTCCAAGAGTTTGCTGTCCAGTTTGGACAGTTTGTCAGAAACGATTTTCGGAAAGGCACGCTGTACGGTAATGTACAGTGATGCAATAGCATTTTTGTTTTAAAAAACAATCGCTGATTGGCCAAATTTCTGTTAGCTTCAGACTTGTTCGCCTTATTTTACCCCGTATTTACTTATTCACTAAAGCAAACCAGTCATAGTGTTTTGTTATGCCGCGCCTGATTGGTCTATTGCATCCTTAGTTTTCTTCCCTTGATTTCATCTCGAAGCGGACAGCATATTTGCATTGGCATTTACCGATAAAATGACTAAAAAACTTAATTGCCACCAAGAAACAACAGGAACTCAAGTTTTTATGCCCGAAAACAGTTTACCCGTTCCACCATTACCTGAACAGTCACTTTTCCTGGCTAACCAGTCGTGCAGCGGCCGAAAAAAGCAGCAAAAAAACAGTACCCCACCCACTTCCACCGATCAACAAGCTCAAGTCTCCTCATTAAACAAAAAGCCAGCCAATCAATCAGGTCGCACTTACCATCCGAAAAGGTAGCAAAACTCCCCTGGTCTAAATATGAGAAGGACAGATGGCAATTTCCATTTATGGTAGTAAAAATGAGTGTTATAAATGTCCTAAACTTTTTCCAAATGTCCGAACAATATTAGGACTGCTTGGACAAAATGTCCGAAGTAAAGTTCAGTTCAGCTGAAACCCTGTATACCCGTCTGGAAATTGCTGACAGGTCGCAAGGCGCCCGCACGATCATTGTGCCATCGCCTTGGGGTTACCGCAGGATGATCGTCCAATGTCCGTACGATTTTATGGGCCCTGCAAGGGCATCGTGCGGCGACCTTGCAAGCTCCCTACAACTATCGCAAGAGTCTACGATCATTTTTGGGCCAAAATGACAATCTAAAACCCTGCGTTGTCCTCACGATCACCGTGCGGTGCCCGTACGGAGATCGTAAGATGTCACTGCAATGTGTCTACGTGCTACGGGCTTACAATTTTTTCAAATTTGTCATTGTGCGAAGTTAGACAAAATCGTAGAGGCCACGATGCCCGTAAAACCGTATGATGATCGCAAGGTCTCCCTGCGGAGGCCGCACGGAAACGGTGATTTGGACATCGTACGGGCGTCATATAATCATTGCAAGGCAAATGTAACTGAGGCATTATAGTTGAAAAAAGGGTTCCTGAATATGCTGAGATGCCACATGGTGTCATCATTTTAACTTTACAATGACGTAATGGATCGTTGTGCGGTCAACGTGGGCTGTTCATTTTTTTATCTTTCCCACGGTTTGGTAAGGGGTATGTGAGATCTCACAGAGGAAATCCAGATCTGGATCTGAAAAGAATATCTTAGCTAAGAAGCCAAGCTAAACAAAATAGGGTCAATATTTGACTGGGCCTCACTAGTAGTGTTGGTGTGATGCTCGATGAGCTGCAATGGCCAACTCTGGAGGCCCAGAGGGATCAGTCCTCTCTGCTTTTCTTTCACAAGATTCATTGTGGGACTATGTCTATTGATAAAGACATGTAATTAACCCCGTCTCAGAGTACAAGATCTACCAGGTCATCACACAACTCACAGTATTGCAGGCCCCAGACTTATAGTGATGCCCTGAAGTATTCTTTTTTTCCAAGAACCATTCCCCATTTGAATAGTCTTGCTCCATCTGTGATCACACTCGAGACCACAGAGGAGTTCAGGGCACTCATTTAAATGTCTCAGCCAGAAGTGTTCATTTTCAAAATTCTAAAACACTCACCTCAGGTCATGATCATAAAGTCGAAGTAAAAGAAGATACAGGGCTCACCCTGCCTTTAGCCATTGTAGCCATTTGCTACTAAAAATGTAAGAGTGGCTAAAAATATAAGTCATTGGCTAAAAGTACAGTCTAGGTGGTTCAAAAATTACACATCTGCGAAAAAGTGTTTTTTGATCAGCTTTTGGATTTTCCAATATTGCTTTTATTATTCCTTCATACTCTATTATTGTGCCATATTTAACTCTTTGAATGCTGGATTTTTTTCAATATCATTAGGGTGTCAAACAGTTTGGATCCAGATCAGGCCCGACATTTTGTCGGGCCTGGTCTGGGTCCAAACTGTTTGCAAAGGTTATCAGCAGATGACAAAAGTCGCCGCTAGCTGGCAAAAAGTTATAAAGAACAACTTCTTGATACTACTTTCTGGCTTAAACCTTGACTTAAGTCATTTTCATTGGGCTCCAACTTTTTCCATTTGGCTAAAGTGTTGGCTACAACAAATTCTGAGCCAGGGTAAGCCCTGAGTTAGATAGGGTTGATAGCCTTTTATCTTTTCTGATTTAGTCTACATTTATAAATGATTTGGAACATTGAAAATAAATTTGATAAGATCTAAGTAGAACAGATAAATGTTGCGGATCCTGTGATGACCATGCATTAATGACATGCCTTATTTACGGTCCGTAGAATTACCGAAAATCACACATTTACCGAAAACCACCGAAAACCACTTGGAAAATCATATTTATAGGGGAATTATACCCTCCTAGTATTTGTTTTTTAGTAGTTTATGTTTATATTTAATAGGATGGATAGAAAAAATAAAAAATGAAGCCATCTCATACCGATTTTGACCGTGTAAAATGTATCGCGTCTACCGAAAATCAAAAGCAATTGCCGAAAACCACTTAGAAAATCAAGTTTATAGGGTAGTTGTACCCTCCTAGTATTTGTTTTTTAGTAGTTTATGTTTATATGCATATTATTTATGATATTTTGTTACAGGGTATATGGTGAGGCCACTTTATCATGGATTTATAGACTTATAACATATAGCGGTTAGCGAAAAGCTTAGTCCCTCGACCGAAAACCATTATCTATATCTTAGTCCCTCGACCGAAAACCAACTTCTATATCAAATTCAAGTTCTTAATTTACGCTTAATCTGTAAAGCTTCGATTTATTCTTTAGAATGTATGATAATATAAGTAAAAATTTAATAATTAAGTCAAATGAACCTGTTTAATTATGCAAGTTATTACATCGCGGACGCCAAGAAACAATTTGCAAGCAGTATTATTAGGCTTATGTTCTTAAGTTTTGTTCATTCATTTTATTTTAACAGACTGATATATTATATTTTTACGCCAAGTATTCAATATTTAGTCCAATTAACTGTGTACTTCTCAGGCAGCATTTGACTTCTTGATCATCGCGCTCTTAACGTACATGCAAAACTGAGTTCAGGAAACAAATTCCATTTACCGAAAACCAATTTATATAGAAAATATAAGCACTAAATTTACCATTGGATTATGAAAATGCGATGCACTAAGTCAATATTCTATAGAAAATGAGATGACCGTTTATTATTTAAAAAAAAAACGTTGAGTCATTTGACTGAGTTTTTTTAAGCATATTAATCTAACTTACAGCAGCTGCCCTCAGTCAGAAGTAACTAGCCACGGAGAAAAGCAATTTAGGTGTTTCTTATTTTTTTAGTTCAGATTTAACATAATATATGATAGTTTGTTTGAAAAGCAATAATTAGGCCATTTTTCTGTAAATGTGTTCGTAGGTTCATCGGATGCAGTGGACATTGAGATGCTGGGATATTTAAGTGATCCAATGCCTGATGCTTATTATTTTGTAATATTCCTTTGTTGAAAATAATAAAGAATTGTGAAATTATTCTTATTAATATTCTTTATAATTGTTGTTGTCATATTGCTGAATAATATGGGCCGAAATACTGAACAGCCTGTTCCAGGTTGAAAATCCCAATGGTCAGAAATATGACACTGATTGAGTACCAATTACCAGTTAAACCAATTACCCAATTATTAACTGCAATTAATACACACACCTCCCTTAATCCTCCAGTGATTGAAAGATAATGCCTTTAAGCAAGAGTCAACGAGGCGTTAACGGTTACACAGTTTGATTTTAATCCCCATTAATGAAATTGTGAAACAGCATTATTCATCCGCCCTTATTCATCTGGGTCCTTCCTAAAAATGCAACGTCTGCTCCCAATCTACAATTTTACAAAGCCGAAATTAGGCAAAGCCATATACATTATATTGTTTTACGACACGAGCAGTTTAGTTTACCTGAAGCGTAGACCCAGTATTCATTGCTTACTGATATTGATAATTGAGCCCTGACATGTGATTTCCAGCAATGAGGCATTTTGACATGTGTAGACTCAGATGAGCCTGTGCACCCTCATTTTAAGTTTAGAAACTCAAAATGATGTTCAGTCAGTAGCGTAACACTCACAGAATGTTCAAGCGACTAGCAAAGGTTCTGATCAAACTGCGGTTATGCTGGTAGCACATACCACATTGTTTGAAATCCCATGCCACGGCTCATATATGTTGAGGAGGTTCTATAAAAAATTCTCATTAAACATTGAAGACCCTGTGTATAGTGCTTACTGGTATTGATATATGTTGATATTTCTCATTAAACAATGAAGCGTAGACCCGGTAGTCAGTGCTTGCTATTATTGATATATGTTGATGAGGTTCTACAATAATTTTTCACTTAACATTGTTCTTCTAAAGCATATATGTACGAGTGTGTACCTGGAGAAACTGAAGCATGTACCTGGAGCGTTGACATTATTTGATCTAAGCTTGCTAATATTGACATATGTTGATGAGGTTCTACAATAAATTCTTATTTTAAATTGTTTGTCCAAAGCAGATGTGTAGTAGCTTGTACCTAGAGTGTAGACCCTAAAAATAAGTGCTTACCCATATTGATCAAGGTCCATTTGGTTCTACACATTTGGCATTATTGCTGCTACTGTAGGACCGTCTGCGAATCAGAAAAGTGGGGGAGGGGGGAGGGGGGTGGAGTAGGATTAGATAATTAGTCGTTGTTTTCAGTGTCTGTTTGATGTGTAAACCATTAATTAATGCATACATTACATCACACCATAATTGTCTTGTCAAGAAACAGGACGACTTCAAATCATCGTGAATACAGCGTATATTACCGACGTTGTATACATGATGATTGAATATTCTTTCTGCTTCTTGCATTTTCTGTGCAATACCTAATGTGATTGTGGTAATACTCACGTTGATTATGTGACAGTAGGTACAAGAAACAGGACGACTTCGAATCATCGTGAATACAGCGTATATCACCGACGTTGTATACATGATGATTGAAGATTCTTTCTGCTTCTTGCATTTTCTGTGCAATACCTAATGTGATTGTGGTAATACCCAAGTTGATTATGTGACAGTAGGTACAAGAAACAGGACGACTTCGAATCATCGTGAATACAGCGTAGCATCGACGTTGTACACATGGTGATTGAAGATTCTTTCAGCTTCTTGCATTTTCTGTGCCCTTATCCAGAGTTGCCAGGTTGTATAAGTTTCAAGTTTATTTTCATCAGAATTGTGTGTGATTGTGTATTCGAAGTCGTCATTGTTTGAACTCATCTATGTGATTGTGCCAATGTAGAACTACATCAAAGTGACTAGATACGTTTACTAAAATGACTCGATAAAAAGTGTTGTTCTCTTAATCATACATTTCAGTGGAAAAGACTTTGTATACTAAAATTGTCAAGTTAGCAGCCGACTCATGAGAATTTGGTCCTATTGCATATTTTTATTAACATCATATTCTGCAAAACTTGAAGATTGACTTAGTCATTTGAACTAATGTTTGTAAATTATTTTACTGGAAACCTAAACGCGGTATACAAATGGCTCTGCCGCGATTGAGCTTTGGTCTGCCGCAAATCACAATATAACCAAACGTCTCATGGGCTGGCTCATGTAAATATATTTTAAACTGTTAGGATTGCTAAATGTATCGCACATCATGTAGGTCATTAGCAGATGTAGCATCGTATGCCTGTTAATGGTTTATATTATGAGCATTTCGTCAAATATGACTCCAGTTTTGGGCAACATTTTTATATATTCATTCGACGTAAATTATATACACCCAGTACAGGTGTCTAAAGCAGTGTCTGTCCTGGGTATACATCATTTACGAATGCATTTTTGCAGAGTTCAGTCACGTTTTATATTAAATATCCGCATAGAGTCTGCGGCATTAACTGATAGGAAAAATCTAAAGTGGCCAGCAAATGGTTGAAAAAAATTAATGAAATTACGACTCTTTGAAATTTCGTTAACTTTTTTTAACAAGATCTAGTCATCCCTCCTCGTTGGTGCTGGCTGGAAACTGTGGATGTACGTTCATAGGCAAACATGACAGGTCGAATTAACCTTAAGACTTTAATATTTTAGCAATTTATATTGGTTTTCGGTGGGTGGTTATTGGTGTCCGATAGTCGAAATACATTATATATTCGTCAAATTCAGTATGATATGGATAAATAATTTCTATGTTTTAATTTTCGTTTTTTTTTAAATTAAGCATACTTAATATGTTTATAAATTAACTTGATTTATTCAAAACACATCCCATGAGGGCATAAAAGCCCTATAGATGGGATATTTCGATTGGTTTTCGGTAATTGATTTTTGATTTTCGGCTTGCCGCTGTACGTTTTAAAGCATTTAATTAGGTATAAGATGGTTTCAAACTTGATTTATTTTATCCTTCTTATTCAACATACTGCTATAAGCATCTGTATTATCAAAAACAAATACTTCAAGAACATAGTAACTTATTATATCAGCTATTCGGATTGGTTTTCGGCGATGCTTTTGATTTTCGGTAGACGCGATACATTTTACACGGTCAAAATCGGTATAAGATGGCTCAATTTTTTATTTTTTCTATCCATCCCATTAAATATAAACATAAACTACTAAAAACAAATACTAGGAGGGTATAATTCCCCTATAAATATGATTTTCCAAGTGGTTTTCGGTGGTTTTCGGTAAATGAGTGGTTTTCGGTAATTCTACGGACCCCCTTATTTACACAATTACTGAGACTATTTGTATCTGGCAAACTGTGGAAGAGAAATGAAAATGAAAGTAGAACTTTGAGGGTGGAAAACTTCATTAGAAATACTTTGCGGACCCAAATGATCGATCCAAACAAATCATTATATTGAAAAATATAATGTTTTTCTTTAACAGTTATTCTATAAGTCTGAATTGATAAACTGACATCTTTATCATCTAATTCTTCCCAACTATCTAAAACTTCTCCTCCATCTTCAGCCATATTTGTCCAGGCACCATTTTTGACATGTCGTAATATTCTTTTTATTTTTTTAAAAAATCCAAAATAAAAAATTATAATGGAAATATGAAAAATAGAGACACGCAGAGTAAGCTACTCTATTTAAGAGGATTTGTTTATTTATTTTAAATTTTTGGGCGTAGACTTTTATTCCTGTATAAAAATGATAAGTGAGTATGATCAGGTTATGCCGCATGTCGGGTCTGAAAGCCCCTGCCGAGCCGAGCTGCCGAGTGCCGACCTACAAGATACAATATACAAGAAGCTTTATTTTACGTCGGTTACATATAACAAATAACATTAGCTACAAGAGCTAGTTTCCGACAAACATCCCAGCTAGCAATCTATATGGGACCCATATGTGTCCCATGTGGGCACCCATATGGGACCCATATGGACAGTGCAACCGGGTTCAATATGGGTCCCATATGGGCTGGCCCATGTAAATAAAATAAAATAAATGGTAGAAGCAGGGGCGGATCCAGGATTTCTTGCTAGGGGGTTCAAATTTACAAAAGAGGTTTCGATTTGAAAATTGTACATGATTATTTGATAGTTTAGGCTGATTTTGCTTGAAATTCCCCATGAAAATGGAATAATTTTGTCTCAAATGGGGGTTCAAGCGAACCACATGAATTCCCTTTGTATCCCCAACTGTAGAAGCTAGCCATGCATTATAAACAAGGAAATAAGTTTATATAAAGATGACTATATCATTTCTTTATCCTTTATGGGACTGTTATATGGGACCCATATGGGACCCATCTGGGCAATCCGCATATGGGCTAACCCATATGGGACCCATGCCGAACCCGGTTGCACTCCCCATATGGGTAGCCCATATGGGACCCACATAGGCATGTTTGCTGGGATAGTATAAAAGTTAGTGATAACGAGTGTAAAAAGGCTGTAAAAATACATATTATATGGTTAAGACCGAACGAACACAAGTATTACCCATGGTTAAACAACAATAAGGCTTCTAATCTAAAACAGAAAAAATATTAATATTATAATAATTTAAATAGCGATAAACCTATGAAGTAAAAATAATATATATGAATAGTACGTCAAAATTGTTCAATTACATGTTTATAAAATAGTAACATAGTAATAAAAAATTAGTGATAGAGTCTATGCAATAAAATAATATATACATAAATATATACACATATACATATATATATATATATATATATTATATATATATATACATATACACATACACATACATATATATATATATATGAAAAGTTTGTCATGTAGTATTTGATCACATATTGGGCATCACAGATAATGGTAGATATATTTACAAATATATACATGAATTACAATGTAAAATCATTTTACTTAACTGCAATACTTGAGCGTCATAGCAGGGAAATATGACGTCTTAAATAAAAAAATAAGGATGCAGGGGGCTTGCTCTTTCAAGAGAAAGGCTTATTGCCAAGGATAGAAATGCGAAAAAATGCGAGAAGCACGGCGAATTCCTATGAGTTCGCCATAGCTTCTTGCATAATCGAAAATCGAAAGCGGCAGAAGAATTCTCACAGAGAGTAGCCCAGCAGTATTCTTATGACCTTGAATTGGAGCTTCATAAGACACCAGCCTTCAGACGAAGATAAAATAAAAGTACGCTTGAGGTAATCAAAGTAGCCCTCACAATGAGACGGCTACCTTGAGCACCCAAGCCACATGTTCGCACATCTGACAAGCCATAGTCTCATTGAGTTTGCCCATTAACTTTAACAGATTATAAGCATGAAGCTCTTAACAGGTTAATACATGTAGTTTGAAATTATATATGCGTATAAAATATATGAAAATATATAATTATAAATAAATAAATAAGTTAAAAATAAATAAATAAATTAAAATAATGTCAGAAGCTCGTCAGACTCGTCATGATCCACGACATACAGCGCAAGAACAGCTAGGGCCGGTCCAGGTGCGGATCAGCCTCTTGAACTCCCTGAAGTTAGATACCTTTCTCAGATTGTTCGGGAGGCCATTCCACACCTTGGCAGCTTCAAATCAGAAGGATTTCTGGCCATATGTGGTGGTTCTCACTGAAGGCACATGAAGAGTGTTCTCATATCTCAGGGAATAGGTGGACTGTTTTACATTAACAAGGTTTCTGATGTAAGGAGGGGCAATATTGTTAATGCATTTAAAAGTTTCCAAAGCAATTGTCCTAAGTCTACCTAGATGAAGAGTAGGTAAATTGGCTCTGTTTAAAAGCTCTTCATAAGAAGATTGATAACTGTTAAAAGCAATTTTCAGCCCTCTGAATTGTAATTTTTCCAGTTTTTCTGTGTTGGTCTTGCTACAAAGGCAGTAGCAGAAATTAGACCTTATAAATGATTTGAATACAAGCAGTCTGGTTTCTTCAGAGAGGAATTGTCTAATTCTTTGTAATGCATTTAGCTGTTTGGCAACTTTCTGGCAGATCCTGGAAACCTGCTCGTTGAAATTGAGTTGGTAGTCCAGCTGGACACCCAAGAGCTTCACTGTCTCCTCACATGCTATAGCATTGCCGGCTACATTGAACCTCTTGAGTTCCGAGTGGGTTCTACTTCCTGTTGCTATGGCTTGAAATTGTCCAGGGTTTGCTTGCATTTGATTGTTGTCAAACCATTCCAAAGCTGCTTCACTTTCACTTTCAACTACGCTTTTGAGGAGTTTATTTATTTACATAGTTTATTTTTTCAAATTTCTCCTAGGTGGAGATTTTTCAAAAACCATTTTTATTTCAAAGCATCATATAGACTTATTCAATAAGTGGAATAATAATAATGATAATAATAGTAAATAACAATAATTTTGATTTTATCGTCATTTTATTGCTCTCAGGGGATCTGAAAGCCGCAGCCGAGTGAATCAAGGTCTCAGTTGATTTGTATTGGAAATTTGAGAGGTCTACAAGCGAGTTTGGCAAACATTCTGAATATAAAAGATAATTGAAGAAAATTTTTAAAAGAATCTTTCTTAAAAATGCCTTAATTTCACGAAAACGGTCATTTTGATAAAAGACCTGTAGGGATTCGCTGGCAAGCCAGGTTAGCTTGATTGGTAGAGCTTCTGACTTGCAAGCAGAAGGTCGTGGGTTCGAATCCTACACGGGGTAGATATTTTTTTCTACCCAACTTTACCTCAATGGTGACGAGTAAATCTGGTCTAAGGTCTTTGGAGGGTTCCTTGGATCCTAGAGCATGCGGATGCAGAGGTGTGATGCCTCGCTCTAGTCAGTTTCTATCCACGACAGTTTGTCCCTTCAAAGATCAAGATGGGGAGGAGTGTAGTGATTCGCTGGCAAGACGGATAGCTTGGTTGGTAGAGCATCTGACTTGCAAGCTAATGGTGGTGGGTTCGAATCCTACACTGAGTAAATATTTTTCTTCCCAAGTTTCCCTCGGACCACATCCAGTTCTATTTATAGACATTTTGATTAACCTTAATGAAATGTCAATTAAATCCAAATTATAACTATTAACTATAATAATTAATGTTCCACTTATTACTTTTAGTCTATGTGATGATTTTAGATAAAATTTATTTTTGAAAAATCTCCACAGAGAATGATATTGAAAAAATAAACTATGTAGGTCGGCAGCTCGGCTGGGCAGGGGCTTTCAGACCTGACCAATGCTACATTCTTGCATAGGAATTCGTTAGGCCAGGCTGTTTGAAGCTGCAGAAAATCCATGTTCAAATCATGAGATTCTCGTGCTGTTTGAAAATGGCTTTTACTTGACAAAGCCTGTTCTTGGCCCTTATTTGTTTGTATGATGTTACACGGAAATCGTTGCAGCCTTGCCTGATCATTTTGTCGATCCTATTGTTCGCGAAAACATTGCACGCATCTATGACGTTGTTGCGACGTTATGACGTTCGAAAGTTTGACGCTGATGCCATTTTGTTTAGAGAAATCCTCTGTAAGAAAAGGGATATATTAATGTTTAAGCGACGTTTTCGGTGTGGTTTAGGTTGAAATCAGGTAAAATATGCAAGAATTACGATCACACATGTTTGCTTCATTGCATTAACACTTGCCGGGTTCCTTGGACGATGTTTGAACGCTCGGCCTTACAGCCTCATGTTCAAACAGCTTCCTTGGGACCCTGCAAATGTTAATGCATGAAAAAAACATGTGTGATCCTATAATCACAAACCCCAGACAACCGCATGGCAGCGTAAGGAAGAGCACTCAACCATCATGAGACATCAGCAAGACAAATAAAGCAAAGCAACCAACTATCTCTTCCCCATCAAGATGATTGCAATACTAGAATGGACATAAAGCATTGTCTAAGCCGGGAAGCAATTTTTCAAATACTAACCTGTCTGATTTGAGTATTGTGGGTACACGTGACAAATATGTTTACCGATAGCGTCATCAAATCATGTGATTTGCACGATTGGTGGACTCAAACTTGTTATCAATCTGCATATGGCTGTGAACAGTGAAATATTCTTTTTTCTTTCGTTTCAGATTTAAACATTTTTTCAAAAATATGGTGTTTCATTTACAATTGGTCCTTCGCAGGCTTAGGCTGCTGTCTGTTCTAAGGCGGTGGCTCTGTTGTTGTTGACTTTTTGTTTATTGTGACTCCCATTGTGGGAGTCTGTAATTGTTCTATGTTTTGTTGCACGTTGTTTTGTGTCCGTTCTAGTATTGCAATCATCTTGATGGGGAAGAGAGAGCTGGTTGCTTTGCTTAATTTGTCTTCCTGGTGTCCCGTGATGGTTGAGCGGCTCTTCCTTGCGGTACCACAGGGTTGTCTGCGGTTTGTGATTGTGGTATTTCCTGATCATACTCACTTACTATATTTGATCTACCCAAAGTTGACTGGGAAAATCTCAAGCCATTACCAGACTATGGCCATCCAATTTTCTACCGGGATTGCCTTGGGGCACTGAACAACTGTCTGCTTGAGCAAACCGTGACCTCGCCAACTCGGGGTCAAAACATTTTGGACTTTTTCTTTATAACAAACCCTACCATTGTGGATAATGTATCAATCATCCCTGGTCTCTCTGACCATGATATTGTATTAGCCAAAGTCAATGCAAAGCCTGAAATATCAAAGCAGGTCTAGACAAATTCATCCCAACTAGGAAATCAGGCTCTCCAATCAAATTAACACACCATGATGAAACAAAGAAAAGGGCTCATGACTCACAGATAGTCAGAGCTAAAGAAAACCTCAAGTTGAGCCACGGTGGATCAAGCTACGGAAAAACATCAGGCACCAACCCACCGATTAAAGCCCTACGTCAGAGCCTGGTTGGTCGGGATGGCCTCACAGGCCATAGCAACAAAGTGTGGTTGGGTCTGAAAGCCCCTGCCCAACCTACATAGTTTATTTTTTTCAATATCATCCTCTGTGGAGATTTTTCAAAAATAAATTTTATCTAAAATCATAACATAGACTAAAAGCAATAAGTGCAACAATTATAATAACAGTTAAAAGTTATAATTTGGATTCAATTGCCATTATGTCTATAAATAGAACTGGATGTGGCCTTTAGGAAAATGACAATTTTCGTGAAATTAACGCATTTTAAAGTAGGATTCCTTTAAACTTTTTCTTCCATTATCTTTTATTTTCAGAATGTTTATTAACTCGCTTGTAGACCTCTCAAAGGATCATTGACACATGCTATGGGTAAATGCCTATGATTTTCAGTAAAAATAAAAGTTTGTCAATCGTCCCTTTCTTCACCTTGAAGCTACCCTCACCTGAGTACTTTATGGCTGTGAAATCCGTTTTCGATATTAAATGCTTCAAAGATGTAAAATTTTGGGTAGAACAATCAGTTTTACATTAAGATATATAGAAATCCGAAAACATTTTTTAAAATATCATTCCCCCCAATGTGCAAGCAAAAGCTTTTGCATGTATATTTGTTACCATATTTTACACATTGTATGGAAGTGGCTTGCTGGCACAATGGGGGGAAAGATGTTCAGCAGCCCAAAACCCCAGGGCCCATAAAATGCCTTTTCTACCAAATAAGAACTTAATGACAGTAATGAAGTGCTCTAGAACCAACCTCCTAAATTGCTTTGTATTCTGTGCTGGTTTTTTATAAAGTACTTAAAGATTAAAAGTAGAATTAGCAAGGTTTTATGCATTTTTATAAGAACAAATCTCACTGTTATTAAATGACACATTATTTTGCAAACGTCCTGTACTTATCTATTTGCATGCTAGGGAATTGTTCATGTTTTTATTTTTGTCTGCTGCCTTTCTTCAAAATTAAGTTTTTTAAAAATAAACCACCCAGGACCACCATCACAGTGTCAAACAGTTTGGATCCAGATCAAGACCGATATTCTGTTGGTCTTCATCTGGGTTCTAACTGCTTGCAAAAGGCTATTGGCAGACGACAAAATTATCCATTGGCATGCAAAGAGTTATAACAGGTAAATAGTTTAGTGTTCAATATATTGTCCCTTATAGGGATATACATGCATATATATACCATAAATATTCAGACACTTTAAATACACTCAACATGTTTTGCCCTTTCAACAAAGCAAAAGTAATATTCAAAGGATCTAGTTAGAATCAGTTTTACTTTCCAATGCTAAATGGGACACTTTCATTCCTTTAAAAATATGTATTTCTTTTGTTGAGCTTTCAGTTTTGTATTATTTACGGTACATGTAGTCAAAAAAGTACCGGTAACTTCTAAATTATCTCCCAACAATCATTTTATTACAAAACATATTTTGTTTTTAGAACAATATCATCAATTATCGTGATTTGTTAGTACTCTGCATATGGTATGTTTAATAGATATCACCATGCCTACCAAATAAATCAAGAAAACGTGCAGAAATCACTTTTTAAAGCACTTTTTATTTTCATGAATTTTCAGACCCACTCCCCTTTCTACCCGCCATAGCTCTCGAATGCGTAGGAATTTTGAAAATATTTTGCTAGCTGGCTCTTGCCATTAGATTCACCTATTGCGCTGATACTACATGCACCACACTAGAAGCTCAATAGCAGCGTTCTGGGAATCAGAAAAATAGGCGTGTAAGGCCCAAACCGTCGATGATCCTTTCCAATAAAAATCAACTGAAACCTTGATTCACTCGGCTGTGGCTTTCAGACCCCTGGGAGCAATAAATTCAAAATTATTGTTATTTACTATTATTATTATTGTTCCACTTATCCAATTTAGTCTACATGAAGATTTTAGGTAAAATGTATTTATGAACAATCTCTACCAAGGATGAATTTTAAAAAAACAAACTATGTAGGTTGGCGCGCTGCAGCTCTGCTGGGCAGGGATTTCAGACCCAACTGTTTGGTAGGCTCTTGGTACTCTCCCACACCTGGGGACTGTGCCTAGGGATATGGGCATGTATCCCGAGATGGTACTTTGTCAGAAGACTGACTTCAGGTATAAATGACAAAGGTTATGGTTGATAGACTGTCTCCTATCAAGGATTAGTCCCGGTCACTGGCCTATTTAATGTCGCAGGGTATGGATTCTGGTATTGCCAGAGATCTCAAAGACAAATGAAAGTTTAAATTTATTTTACAGCAGTAAAATAAAGGGTGTCCTAAAATACAAAACTTACAATGAAACAGTACAGACAACACAGAAAGACAATCGAACAGACACGGACAACTGAATACATTTCACATGTATGCAATACATATTTACAACACAAACAATCGGACACGGACAATTGATATACAGCAGCTGACTTGCAGTACAATATTGTGCATACAAACACAATATTCGGTTGGTACACATGTCATGTCTATTTTTAGACATGGGTATTTTCAGTGATAAAAATTATGTATAAAGAGATTAAAATATAAAACCACACCTTGTGCATTGAACTTACATCATAATTATGCGTTAGCTAATTTTACAATTCTTCCATATGCAATGTCCACAAGAAATCAAACGATGGCCATGCCTTCAGAAAGACAGAACAGAACCGAAAGCAATAAGGTTAAAGTGCATGTACTTTGCGTTAATACGTCATACAGAAATAGTGTGAACTACGTCAAAAAAAATGTACAGAATGTAGTTCCTGGCGAAAACCTCCCTTTGGTGTTTTCCTCAGAAACGAAAAACTGTCATCTGTAAGATTAGAATAATATAGATTAACATGCCTGCTATAATAATATGTGTCCATATTACTTCTGTGAAGGAATAATGTTTATATAAATATGCGATCTACAACAGCCTTTGGATCAATGGAGTTGATCGGACGGCATACAAAAGCAGAATGATGTTTTCCCAATATCGCGCGCATATGTAATGGTGAGGTGATGTGCATGCACTATTTTAGTTCATGAAGGTGTGTTAGTTAAAAACCAATCATCCATCGTCTAACATTCATATGCCAAACTAAACCCTCTACTGATTGGATGATGAAATAAAAACACTCAGTTCCAAAGTACCCCATGAAAGAACAGGTCGAACAAGTTTCCCAATGCTTGGCATGATTACGTAAATATCAACACAGCTCACTAGGAGAAAAGGTGATTTATGCGTTTAGCAAAATACTCATAAAATTCACCTCTGTGACAATCTCCCCTGCTTTGAAAAAATGTCTCCTGACATTTCGGAACATTCGACAAACTTTAAAATAAACAAAGACCACCTTAGCAATCACAATCGCTTAGGTGAATTTTAGCCTACAGAAGTTTCCATTATTATCAACAAACAATTCTACTTTAATAGTGAACTATGAAAATGTTATATATAACTTCAGAACACCCAAAATAAAGACATGTACTAGTTTGAGGGGTTGCTCTCAATAAGAGAAAAATACTATATGTATTCATGAGACAATCAAAGCAGGAGAAATAATATATATATGCATTTCTATATATGTTTTGGAGTACATATCAGAACATATCATATATGCATAATAATAAATTGGAAGATATTCTTCATATCTGTAATATTTTCCTCTGATATTTACCAGAACAAATACATAAATACACATACCAAATTTGGGTTTCAGGGTTTAAAACTTGCTGGGTATTTACCCACTTTGGCGCTTGCCATACCCTACCTGTACGTCTAGGTACCTATGGAGTAGCTACATTCTCTACACTACATACAGAACCTCCATTGAAATCTCTGGCGCTGCCAGTGGTACCTACATCTGCACCAGCAAAACCACCACCTGCACTCGAATTAAAACCACCTGAGCTATCTGACCTGTTAGACAACTAAACTATCAGATCTATTAAGACTTCCTGAACTATTAAAAGCACCTCCATGAACTAACACATCAGACTTTTCTTTCTTAGAAGAAACGTATTAAGACCCATTGATACTAGATCTGTATTTCCTTTTTAGAGGAAGCATACATCTTGGGTAAGATAATTCTTCTGTTTCGGATTCAGAAGAGTCAGACTCAGATTCAGGTTCTTGCACAGGATTTGACTTTTTTTCTACAGGGACTACATGTTTGCTAGTTTCACTTTTGGGACTATCATAAAATAGGCCAAGATCTAAACTGCTAGGTATGGTAGAAAAAGGAAGTAACATCTTCGTGTGTAGAGTTTTCTCTGTTGAATCACCTGATTCACGCTGAATCCTAGACACAGGTACACCTTCATTTGGCACTTCAATTACAATATAAGAATTATTATCCCACCTATCTGCCAACTTGTTTTTGCCTTTTAGGCCCCATTTCTAATAAGCACCCTGTCCTCTACACCAAGGCTTGCTTCTCTGACTTTACCATCATAATTGGACTTATGCCTTGAAGAACTTTTATTTGCTTCTTTTGTGGCTACCTTGTAGGCAAAGTGCAACCGTATCTTAAACTTACTGGTATAGTGCTCTCTGGATGTACATTCTGAATCCTGTGAAGAATTCAGACCCAGATAAGCATCTATAGCCAGCCTGGGATGTATCCCAAACATTAAAAAGAATGGGTAAAAACCAATGCTATCATGACGGGTAGCATTATAGGCATGGACTAAAGGGGCTACATATGACTTCAAAGTAAGTAAGGGTGCAAAGATCAGGATTCGACAAATTAAGTATGGTGATCTTCTATGGTACCCAGCATTTTTAAAAGGGTCTGGTTAAATCTCTCAACCATTCCATTTCCTATAGGATGATATGGAGTGGTCTGGGACTTATGTACACCCGCAAGACATAAAGTTCTTTGATAAGGTTACTTTCAAAATTTCCTGCCTGATCACTATGGATCCTAGCAGGAAAACCAAAGTGAACAACAAAGTTTTCAAAAAGTATTTCGCCTGTAGTCTTAGCCAACTGGTTTCCTGTTGGGAAGGCCTGCGCAAAATGGTAAAATGGTCGGTCACGACTAAAATATGTTCATGCCCACCCTTGGACCTTTCCAAAGACAAAAAATATATACATAACAATTCCATTGGTTGTGAACTGGTTATGTTGACTAGATCTGCACAAGGCATTACAGGATTTTTTCGCCTAATACTACAACCACAATACAATCTTATTTTCAACATCATTTTATAGACAAGGCCAGTAAAATCTAGAGTGCACTAAAGAAAGTGTGCGGTCTCTACCTTGAGTAAGAGATGAAGGAAAAAAGAATAATCCGTATGTCACAAGATCAGGACAGGAAGCAGAAACTAAAAAAAAACACATAAAATGGCAAAAATACAAGCATTGCAAAACAACAGCAAACTATGAAATATGCAAAAAGGCTAGAAACTTGGTCATATCAGAGCTAAGGAAGGGAAAATGCTTATATGAAAAAGACCTGGCTGCAAAGATAAAAACGGATAATAAGCTCTTCTGGGGATGTGTTAGATCAAAAAGTAAACAAAATCAACAGTTAGCAAATTGATGAACGACGAAGGCAAGGTCTCAGAAAGTAACCAGGAAACTGCTTGCATACTAAACAAACTTTTTGCAAGTGTTTTTGAAAAAGAGGGAGATGAGGAACTACCAGATTTCATGGAGGGGAACTAAAGCAAACCACTAGAGTCTCTTATATTTACAGAGGAACAAGTTTCGAAAGCAATTGACCGTATTAAGGCTTCCAAATCCCAAGGACCCGACAACATCCACCCAAAACTGATTAAAGAAACAAAATCAGCTATAAAAACACTTAATTTACTGTTCACATTCGTGAAATCTGTAGGGCCACCTATAGGTCACAGACCTGTAAATGTAAAAAAAGGCAGTATTAGTAATGGATGGCACTCCGGCCCATTTTTTAAGCCTGAAAAGAACTTAGAATTTTTCAGGCTAAAAAATGGGCCCAGAGATGCCTATCCTGGTAAGCTTGAGTGACTAGCTGTGAATAACTTAGTTTATTTTAGGGGTATTTTGGTTGGGTCTATGATTGTGATAGTTTCCTGGTCTGATTCACTGGTTGGGCTGTGATTATGATAGTTTCCTGGGCTGTTTGGGAAATAACTTAGTCATTTTTGAGGGGGATAAAGGTCCTGCTGTGGTGATATATAAAATAACTTAGTTAAATTCAGCTTTGAAGATAACTTTGTCATTTTAGGGGGTATAGTATGTGGCGATATATGGTTTGTGTAATAGTTAAGGCTACTAAGTACCATGCTGAAGTGTCTTAAGATAGTTTATTTTGCGTGAAGATTGATCTGACTGTGATGAATTCCTACCTATTCTTCTCTCGCTAGTAGACATATTGTGGCTATCTCTTTATAAAGACTAACTTTACTTGCATCACAAACAACAGGATTCTTAATTTGCATTTTGTGCATCTTGTACGTTGCAAAAGTGAATAATTTTTTAAGTAAGGAATTTTGGGTTCATGAAATTCTATGTATCTTATAGTCTCTTTAGAAAAATAACTTAGATATTCAAGGCTAATTTCTGTAGCTAAGAAATATCACATTTAGCACAATTCTTCGCTTCTCACGACTTTCAATGATAATTTACGTCATATAGATTATACATGACGTCATTGAAACGCAAGAAGTATCTTCTAAAAGCGACAACAAGTATAACTTTTCGAAACAATAGATAACTTGGTCATTTTAAGAGGAAAGGTGTGTATTCAGATATGATATGCCTTTTTAATATTATTTTAGCTTTACATTTTGGTCAGACTCTTAGCTTAATTTTAACTTAGTACTTTTAATAGTTGATTAGGTTAATTATATGCTAAAATTTAAGTTGTATAGAATGTCGCTTGAGGTTGTATCTCAAGACCTCAACTCCTAGATGTAATATTCTGTAGAATCAGTCAGGACTTTGAAAATAACTCAGTCATTTTATCTAGAGTAGGTGTGTACTTAGCAATGATAAGCCTGCTTGAATGTTTCTAAGGATTATACTTTTTTCAGGTTCTTGCATGATGTCGTATTTGATAGCTAGTATCGGTCTTATGATTACGTTAGAGCTTCTGTTGATATCTTAGATAATCATCATTGGCATGTAATAGTATTGGGGTTTAATGATTAGATGTTGATGAAAGTGTCCATATCGCTTGAGATGTGGATGCAATGTGGACCTTCACACGTAAAATGTGGATGCAATGTGGATCCACCACATCTCCACATTTTAAATGTGGATGTAATGTGGAGCAATGTGGATGTATTGTTGAACAATGTGGATTTCCACATTTCAAATGTGAATAAATGCAGATATATTGTGGGTCAGCATAATGGAGATTTACGTTTATTCTTGGATAAATCCGAAATTAATGTGGACCGCCACACTAAAAATGTGGATCCACATCATCTCCACATCTTGACAATGTGGATCCACCACATCTCCACATTTCCACAATGTGGAGTTTCCACACCTACACATTTGACAATTTGACTTATACCCTCTCTCAATTTCAGGTAGACTTCAGCGCTGAGCTGAAAATAGCTATGATTGTGAAAGATTTCTGGTCGTATGATAGTTTCCTGGTCCTGCTGTGGAAATATATAAAATAAATTAGTCAAATTCAGCTTTGAAAATAACTTAGACGTTTTAGGAGGTATAGTTTTTGGTGATATATGGTGTGTGAAATAGTCAAGGCTACTTAGATTTTATGCGTCTTAAGAGTCTCTTGGTCAATCAAGACCTCAACTCCTAGAGGCATCACTCTGCAGCGTTAACTAGTGTATAGCTAGCCGTCTCAAGCTTACTACTACTGATTTTTTAATGAAAGAACAACAAAGACTGGTGAACATTTCTATAACTTTATTGCCCCGCTAACTATAACTGATTACATTCACAGAGGATTAGGGCCGTCCCTCTGTTCATTGTTTACAATAAGAGAAATTAAAGAATATATGCCTTCATACAAAGTAGAATTCAATTAGAATGTTTTAAACATTGATCCAGAGCCTAGTTGACTTTGAGTATATCTTGGTCCAAAGTTGTTCTGTTGCAGCTGACTTGGTGCATATTTTGACCCTGAACTCTGTTGTTATGAGCCTGATTCATCATCTTCATCTAAGGAATAGGATGGTGGGTCATATTCTTCAAGTTTTCCATCCAAAAGGTATCTTCTTTTTTTTAATAGCATATCTCAAAGCTTCATCCTCATCAAACTCATCGTCATCTCGTAGTCTCTTTGCTGTGCCTGTTATCTTCTTGTGCAAGGGGTCTTTCTTCATGGCCTTAGATACTTTAAGGAAGCTCTGGTAGCGATCAATGACCTCTGCTCTGTATCTAGGTTCTAGTTTATTAAAAGTGACCTCCTCTGCTTCATCTGTGTCCATGTCTGGATGTTTCTCTACTGTATGTTGTACACTTTCATTGAAAGTATCTTGTAGGTATCTATGGGCTCCACCAACAAAAACTTGCCAAGGATCAAACTTGCTCTTTTTTCTAGAATAATGTTGGTCTTCATCATCTTCATCAGTATAGTCTGTATCACTACCATCACGAATGCCATAATCTTTGTCTGTATATTTCCCAAAGATATCTTCCTTTTGATGACTTCTAGAAGCCACTGCATCCGATTCTTCAGACATAGTAGAGTCTTCATTTTCTGACATTGTTTCTGACTCCATATCTTCACTGCAGATACCACTTGTCAGATGTCCTCTCAAACTGTCTGATCTTGCAAACTGTCGTTCACACTTTGGACACTGATGTTGACCCATTGAAACCGTATTGGTAAATGAATAGCTTCTCTCTGATTGTGTCCTATTATACTTGTAGTGACATAAAACCCCACAGTTTTATCAATATTTCTCACAAAAATATGACATTTTCTACTCTGTCTTATTATTTGCATGTACTTCTTTTGCTGCAACACTTCAGAGAGGACTGCATTTTCTTGTTATGCTGTTCTCTTTTGCAGCAGAAAAATGCTTTCTTTTATCACATCTTTGCTCTCTTGTTTTTCTTCCCTTCATATATTTCTTCTCTAATGTCCTTCTTTCTAGTTGGCTTCCTATCAGCTTACGAAGTTCTCTATGGCACATTCTACAGTACTTTGGTGGTCTTCCTTGCTTGAGTCTACTATCCAACGCTGTACTCAGCCTTTTCATCAGATATCGAATTTGTCCATAGCTCATTTGATATTTAGTTGATCTTTTAGAAGCAGATGTTATCATATCATTGCAGCTTGTATTTTTCTGTCTTGCTGAGAGATCCATTCTTCTTCCTGGTGTCTGTTGTTTTCGTATGATATTCATTAACACAAAGACAATTTAAAATGTCATTTTTTTCGATAACGGTAACGTTACATGTAGCGTCAATGAGATTCGTGATATTTAAACATTTTCGTTCACTTTAAACGTGCTCTACTTGCGAATCAGACGTGCAAATATTCTGAATATTTTATTGTATATTGATATTTTCTATTGGCTTTTCATCCCTGTAAGTTTTGTAAAACTGCACCAATTAATTTTGTCATGGCATTTTTTACAAAAAATCTGGAAATTCACTGTTTTAAACGGCGACGTAACAAAGCGTGGAATAATTATGTCTGGTGGCTATTATTTTGGAATCCTCAACAAAATTGCTATTAAGGCTCATGGAAGATTATCAAGACACAGAAAAATTCCTGAATCTTACCATACTCATGCGACGCCCATCGCCATTAAGGTTTGAGCCCATAGCTATGCTATAATGCCTAAGAGAGCTTTGTAATCGTTTAGAACTGGAATTCTAGATCATAACTTTACTGCAAGTGAATTTCCTACATGAATATTCACAGAACATACAGGGGATTACTCCCCAACTCCACGAATTTCAAACTTAATTGAACTCAATCATTAGAGAGACAAAAACATTTTCCCCAAAGTTGGGAAACCATCTTCGCAGATGAAGTCCGCTTTACCAGTGAGTGCATGTAACACCAGAGCCCGCACGCATACATGTACATACATGTATATACAAAATTAATGTTTATGTACATGTATATATATTGTGAACAAAGACGGAGATGCATAATGATACTCTGGGTGATGTTACTCTGTTTTCAAAATCAGCGTACTTTTCAACGATTCAAGAGTGGCAAACATAAACAAACTTAACCTACCTCCAGACTTTTCCAGATGCACAACTGATATTTTAAGGAGATTGTACAGACGGACTTATCAAGTCGAGGCCTGAGCGATTGAGTCTGATTTAGAGTTATCAAAATTATTCAAATGCCACATTCGTCATTTAATACAGCCAGAATTCCTTTCTCAAAGCCTACGTGGGTGCAGAAAAACTGTGTGTAATATGCGCGCTCAATATGCCAGAGGCCAGGAGTCGCTCTAACTGAAAAGTAATTAATAGCTATTAATTTCCCCTGCTATGCTACACGGACCAGATATATAAATGCATTTACCACGCTGTTTCTGCTGTTACAACGTGACGGACAGACCCTGTTAAAATGCCCGAGAGGGCGTATACGAAGATAGATATATGGTTTATCAAAACCTACCTATGGTCATGAGGATATAAAATATTTTAATGCTCAACTCAACTGAGCATGAAATTTATCCTGCTCCTAATGTTAAAAATTGTTGGTATTTTAACATTTTTAAGCAAGGTGAGTATATAAAATCTTAAAGTTTCTTAACAAGACGACCTTTACGTTCAAGTTAACATTTTAGGTTTCACGAGCAGTTGAAATTCTATGCTCAGTTGAGATGAGCATGGTAAGTTTTATAACATTGCGGCCAGGTTATTTTTTCAAATTTCTAAATTTCAAACGTCAATGTGCAAAATTGTGACCAATTTTATATGGAGATGTGTCTGTGATTATCCATAATTGTGCTGGCAAAATATTGGTGCGGCAAAGTAGCACACTAGTCGACGGCTAAGTACAAATGCTTTGGGTGAGCCGTGCATTCATTTAGTGTATTTGCTCAAAGGAAGACTGACATAGCATAGCATACATGCATTTATAGGCCTACAAGGAATTATGTTAATTACTAAAAAAATGAAGAATACGCAGATATGAAGTACTTTTGGCTTATGATTAAAATTCAATTATTTTGTTTAGTAGCCGTTAGCTATGTGGCGGTCAAGTTTCGAATTAGTTACAGCTATGGGCTGATATTTAAAAGCGTCAAAAGTTCGAAACGTTGTGAATGACTCATCGTGACGTCACGCAACGTTAATTGTAAAACCAACGTCAAGCCGTCCAAAGTTTAAATTCCAATATCTTTTCTAATAGTTTGAATATTTTGGTCAAACAAAAATGTGTTTCCTCGTCATATACCCAGCAAACATGCGGCCTATATGGGTCCCATATGGGCTACCCATATAGGACCCACATGGGGAGTGCAACCGGGTTCCGCATGGGTCCCATATGGGTTAGCCCATATGCGGGTTGCCCAGATGGGTCCCATATAACAGTCCCATAAAGAAAAAAAGAAATGGTATAATCATCTTTATATAAACTTATTTCCTTGTTTATAATGCATGGCTTGCTTCGACAGTTGCGGATACAGAGGGGATTCATGTGGTTCGCTTGAATCCCCAGTTGAGACAAAATTATTCCATCTTTATGAGGAATTTCAGGCAAAATCAGCATAAACTATCAAATAATCATGTATATTTTTCAAATCGAAACCTCCTTTGTAAATTTAAACCCCCTAGCAAGAAATTCTGAATCCGCCCCTGCTCCTACCATTTATTCTATTTTATTTACATGGGCCAGCCCATATGGGACCCATATGGAACCCGGTTGCACTGCCCATATGGGTCCCCAAACGGGACCCATATGGGTCCCATATAGATTGCTAGCTGGGCAATGACCTACTTAGAAACCATAAAATCACAAAATGGCCAAATTTTATTCTGAAGACCCATTTTCCCATGGGGGGGGGAGGGCTGGGTCCGGTACTGGCATTGTGCGGGATAGGGCTAAACGACCGCCAGCTGTTGTTGTTGTTGTTGTTGTTGTTCAGTAGAGCTCCGCCGGTTACTTATCGGCGAACCCGGTTTAACCGGTAAAAGGGGGATTATGGAAAAAGTTCAACACTAAAAAGTCACCCACACCAGTATACAATGTGTCTATTGTCACAAAAATTAAATGAAAATCACGTAACACCTTCACACGAAAGTCTATGTACAAAGAGAGCTTTATCAGTTAATTTTGCTGGTTTAGAGATTGGATAGATTTGCACATCTGCTTGTGAGAGGGCCAATCTGATATCTGGCAGTCCTTGCTGCAATAACTGAAACTTTTACAGCCTGTACAACGACGTAATTCAGTCTGATTTTCTCTTTTCAAACAGCGCGCACACACTACGTCCGAATCTTTATTGTTTTCCAACAGAATACTGGAATGCTCAACTGCAGCCTCTGCAGATAGTCTATTTGAATCCAATTGAGCTCGGGCTGTGCCAACAGTTTCCCTTTCAATGGTTAAATGTCTGATTGACTGTGAAACAGCAGATGTACGATCCAAGCAACCTTTCTCTGGCTGACTGACCACAGGGGACTGTGGACTGGCTACCGCCTCCGTTTCTTGCAGTTGGTTGTGCCCAGCGAGATTCTCAGCACGTAGCTGTCTGGCAATTTTCATCCGTTTCCAGTAATCCTTTCGCCTAGCACGATCCCTTGCCACCTGAGCTGGGGATTTCTTCTTCTTTTGCTTTAGGTTTTGAGCTGGCCCAACATTGGAAGAATCTTTCTTATCCGTATGTGGACTTGCAGGCAATCTAGAAGCACATGGTGAAGATTTGTTCCTTCCACGCTTTCGCCTTTTGTTTTTACGCAGCTTGTCGTCAGCAGAAAGTACTTGCTTATCCTGATGAGTTGCTGTTCGTTGAGCGGAAGCGCTGTTCTTCAATGGCGTCGATCCATTCTTGGCGGGAAATTTGGTGATGAGAGAAAAATAATTCCTTTTTCGTATGATTTTATACGAGTGACGCTTCAAATCCCCTTTCTCAAGAATGCAGATGATTTCTAAAAGGTCCTCCGGCATAAAATTGGAAGCATTAAGCTCTTTTTCATCCATATTTTAATTATCCAAATTCCCCCTTTGAAATTCGCGTGCGGCATCTTCGAGCGCCATCTACACCCTAGCTTTTTTGAAAAGCTAATACTTGTATGTTAACTGTATTAAGAGTTTTACGACAACACTGTTTTCCAGAACTTGTTTACGACGGTCACCTTGTCGCGTAAAAATGGAGAATTCTGAACATCACAACATTTCTACACACGACAGCGCTGTTTTAACGAGAATTTTTAATCCTAATCTACCGTATGGTGACGCGCTAGATGAAGACTCACAGCTGCAAAATGTGCCAGGTAATGACAAACTTTAGAAGTATGAAAAATATTCATTTTCCCACGCTGGCATGGACTCTGCTCAGATTTTACGTTTTAGTTTAGGACAATAGGGTCACCAGATACGGGTAGGAGGCTCTGGGTACTGTTCCGTTGGCTCAGGGCACTGTGTGTACCTCGGGACTCTGTGCCTAGGGATATGGGCATGTATCCCGAGATAGTACTTTGCCAGCTATTGCTGAGGCCCCTGACCTGGTATCCTTCAAGCAGGGGCTGTCCACCCTTAAGTACTGAACCTGCAGTCGGCACCAGCCATAAGTAGTACCTAGGGATTCTTAGAGCTATGCCGGTGGGGCTTCCTTACCCCTTAGCAGTCACCGTAGCCGGACTGGTCTGAGTTGAAGGGACGAAATGTGGCTGTGCCAAACTTTATCTATTCTTCTGTCTTTTATCGGTTCCGGGTCATTTCGGCCCATAACAAAATCTGTCCATGTCAATTTCGGCCCATAGCAATTTCGGGTGCAAGACAATTCGTCGAAAGACAATTCGTCGAATACGACAATAAGTCTATAAAGACAATTGGTCTACTATGACAGTTTGTCGAATGCGACACTTAGTCTACTCCCTTTTTTACCTACGACATTTGGTCGAAAAAAAATGTTAACATATAATTGCAGTTGACCTTACCTTACGTGTACATTGGGACGTTATTTTTGGAATAGTGCCTGAGTGTAACGGTATTATAACAGTTAGATTTACAGAACAATGTTCTATTAGTATTGTTGAGTGATAAAGTTTTGCGAATGAATAAAATATTTTGATCTCTAGCGCTGTTTGTTATATCATTTTATAGTTCAATGATAGTTTATTGATGGTAAAACGTATTGAAAAAACAAATAGATTTTTTCCTAAGTAAACGTGGTGGTAGATTGTAATTACTAAGACAGACTCGATCCAAAAAACGGATAATGTAACTGGAAATGTGACAATAGGGAATATAAGGGCCGCATTATAACATCGTTTGATGATCGTAAATTGAAGCACACAGCCCGCAATATGCATGGACCTGACATACCTCAATTTGAAGTGCATCAGACTATGGCCAGGATAAGAGAAGCCGCCTCCAAAACACAGGAAACTCCAGCAAAAATCCGTAACTAAAGAATTGGCCAAAGACGTGCCTGCTGAATCCAAAATAAAGTTGTTTCCCTTCAGTTTTTTTTTTTTTTTTTTTGAGAACGTTTGATATTTTCGACCAGTTTTAGACACATTTCGCCGAAATATATGTTTAGACCAACTGTCCATTTCGACCAAACGTTACATTCAACAGTTGCCTTATTCGACCAAATGTCGTATTCGACGAAGTGTCTTTCGACGAATTGTCGTGGATCCAGCAATTACGGCCTATAAATTTTGTCTACCTGGGTTTCTGCTAAAGAGATTATATATTATTGAAAATATTTAAAATTGATAAATAGAGTTATTTTGAGAAAAAAACAAACTGAAAACAGATTTACTTTATAAACTAGTAAAGACTAGAAAACGCTTAAACTTGTATCTTTACTAGAAGAAATAATCATAAATCACATATATATTTTTCATTAGCAAACACAACTTGTTCAATGAGTTTAACCGAATAATTGAATTAAGAAAGAATCGCTTACGTTTCATATGCGAGCAGGAATGGCTCTGGCCAGAGTGCGCAAATGCGCAGGTTCGTCTGGGCCTTGGCTGCCTGTTGCCTATGTGATGAACTCTTCTCTTACATACAAACTCCTAATCAATTAAAAGGAACCAATCTTATTAATTATTGTTTGTGTAGATAATTACAGGTAAGCTGATCTAATTATAACAATTATAGACTAACATACCAATTATACATTATTTTACCTGTGGGCCTAAATTGTATAGGCCGATTTGGTTATGGGCCGAAATTGACATGGGCCGAATGGGCCGAAGTATCCAGTGACCCTTTTATCTATCCCCTGTTGCTTCTAACTTTTCTACTCCTCTATTTTTGTTTCTAGATTAGCACCTCCACCGTCGCATAAAAGTCAAAAGTGACTGTGCCGACGTACCATGTAGATGTAGAAGACTGATTTTCGGAAACTACTAGGTTATTGGAAGATGACGGACAGTCCGGACTCTTTTCTCTAATATCTATTGCATTAAAACTACCGATTATTCGAATTTCGATTATCCGAATGATTCAATTTTTCGAAGTGATTCGTCGGTCCCGATTAAAGAAATCGCTATTAAATTATCCTTCAAGATTCGAAGTCCAAATCTCACGCATGGTGATCATGATTTCTTTGTTTGGTCGAGTTCGATTTACACACACGAGTGATTTAGCAAACAAAGTTACAACAGGTAATTGACACCGGATTAACGTTCACACTATTGCGCGATGAACCATTAAGTGAGTAAATGGTGTCTAATTAGGGGCATAAATGAGCTAAAGTTGATTTTGATTTAATCGTCTCTCATTGTCCGACCACTGTTAACATTAGCAGATGAATCAGGATACAACAAAAATAACAATTTCGATAATAGACGAATATCACCGACATGTGTTTCGGGTGCTCAAAAGAACTGTCTCATAGAAACACTTCTTTTGAATGCCTAAAACACAATTTTACGATTGAGGGAAAACAACCAAAACCTAGAATTGGATGCTTACAAGGAGTCAAGGACCCTCTCATCGAGACTGTTCTTTTTAACACCCAAATCCTATCGTTTTCGCTGAAATAAAAGAAAAGTTACCAGCCCGAAAAGCACACAATGTCAGGCCACCAACGAAACGCACGCGATATGGCATCTCAATGGCCTATCGCTGTTGGGCTGTTGATGGCCCGACGTTGTGTGCCACAAATGTAGCTTGGTGATTACCTTATGAAAGTAGGGCGATAAAAAAGATACAATATTTCATCAGTAAATATTGTTTGCCAATTTACATTTAACCTATATTTTCATTGTTGTTGATGTCAATAAAGATGTAAGTGCTAGTTATTTTCTGCGTTCTTAGACCTGCATAGCATAAGAGACGATGAGGCCACAACCTCTTCATTAATGCTTTGACAGATTTTCTGATTACTTCACGGAAAACACGAGTTGAAGTTGCAAACTCTGGCAAAACAATGACGTTCTATGAAAGCCGAGCTTTTCCGAAAATATCCGAAAACTCCTGATTTCGATCATTGGAACTACCGCTTTTTCGAAAGGATTCCTGCAGTCCCTGGCACTTCGAATAATCGAGGTTTGACTGTATTATTATTATCAATTAAAACTGTCTTTTATGACTTTTTAGCTGTTTTCACTTTCGGTACATTACAGAATGTTTTGCACCGAAAGTGAAAACAGCAAAAAAAAAAAAATAGTGAAAGACAAGTTTTAATTTGATAATAATAATAATAATAATACATCGATCCCATGTCCCTGGTCCCAGTTCGAATTCGTGTTACGTTTTTGCATTTACTATACAGAGTTATTCCTAGTTGCAAATGGCGACTTACTGGAGAAAATATTTTTGATTGGTATTTCCTAACACTTATAGTCATGATATCTTGCAAGATCTTATCAGGGTTATCTGTCTGTACCTGTAGCCTGACAATATGCTGGGCGTACAGATCTGTACCTCTAGCCTGGGAGACTAGGGATACAGATCCGTACCCCTAGCCTCCCAGCAAGTTTAGATATGATACTTTCCATTAAGCAAATAACAAAGGTGCTGATCAGACTGTGCAGATGCGCAGGCTGCAGGGACCATGCTAGATACAAGATACAAGAAACTTTATTTTCCGTTATTAGCTACAAGAGCTACAAGAACTATTTTCTGACATAACAGATGTAAAAATTAACATGTAAAAGCAGCTGTAAAAAAAGAGGCATTGGTTATCACATATATGAGTATATAGCATACATATTAAATTAGTATATAGCTTTGGCAAGGATTCTGATTGTGAATTGCATGTATAAAACACATTAAAACTATAAGCACATCTTTACAGGTTCGGTTATAAATACATCATGCGTAGTATGAGTTTACTCTAAAAACACCGATCACAACAAATGTCCTCTCTGTTTTCTCGTCCGCTGAGATGTTTCGAAGCCCCATTGATAAACAGTGTAGACCTAGATCAGACTGCTCCTTTTGGAACAGCCCGATCTGGGTCCACCCCGTTTGCCCTCACACTCAAAATATGTCAACAATCTCATGGAAACATATGCAGCAGACAACATTTTCTGCTGCACTTTTGTCGGGGGTTAAGGGTAAAGATTTGAATTTTTTTACAATGCACTGCTAGATAGAAAAAAGGTCTCCCTTTAATGTCAAGGTAAGACTAAAACACTGCATCTAGAGTGATGGTGTATTCTTAAAGATCATGTATCTTTAAGATGGAGGATGCTATCATACTAATGGCCTTATTTGCGAAAATCGAAAGACACCGGAGGCCCTGATGGGTTCCCCGTTGCAAGCGAAAAAATAAGACACTTTGTATGCTGCATTAAATTAAGCTTTGCACTTAAGTTACTGACTAAGACATGTCTGTAGACTATAATAGGTAAAATGCTGAGCCTGCAGCAAAGAAAGAATAAAACAAAAAACTGCAAATTTTAAAATAACATGCAAAGCAAAAATTTGTTTTCAACTAAATATAAAAAAAATATAACACTAAGCCATGAAACATGTTGACTAACCTCCCGAACCTCGACAGATGGCACATCTGCAGCTCGGGGGCGTCCAGGTGCGAATTTAGCGCCTAAATTTGGCATATTCTGTCTACCAAGTTTGTTCAAATTGTGTCCCTGGAGCCAAAAATGGCCCCACCCCGGGGTCGCATTGTTTCCATAGGCTTAATTATTTAGAGAAAAACATTGAAAAAATCATCTTGTCTGAAACCACAAGGCCTAGAGCCTTGATATTTGGTATGGAGCATCACCTAGTGAACCTCTACCAAGTTTGTTCAAATTATTTTCCTGGGGCCAAAAATGGCCCGCGCCGGGGGTTACATGTTTTACATAGGCCTATATAGGTTGAAACATGAAAAAATCTTCTGGTCTGAAACCATAAGGCTTAGAGCCTTGATATTTGATATGTAGCATCACTAGTGGACAGCTACTAAGTTTGTTCAAATTATGCCCCTGGGACCAAAAATGGCCCTGCCCCAGGTGTCACCAGGAACGTGGTCAGCATTCAACAAATACCTATATGTAAGCTTTAAACAAAACTCAGGTGAGCGATTTTGGGCCTTTTGGCCCTCTTGCTATATTTTGCCTAAGAAAAGAATGGGTCAGATAAAGTGGCTTGGGAGCGCAGTGGCTCAGTGGTAGAGTGCTTGACTCGAGACCGAGGGGTCGCGGATTCGAGTCTCACCGGCGTCATTGCGTTGTGGTTCTTGAGCAAGACACATTTATCCTAGCTTGGTACTGGTTCAACCCAGGAAGACCCGTCCCTGTTTAACTGAAAGATTATTGATTGGACGTAAATAATCAAATCAAACAAACAAAAGATAAAGTGGCAGACATATTCTAAAGGTGCTCCCATGCAAAGACTTCATGCATGTGCAATGAGCGCAAAAATCTCATGAACTTGCTACATTCATTTTGGGGATAATTGTATTCAAAATTTTCATTTGGGGAGGTATATTTTCAGATATACGGTAGGAAATTTAGTTTTAGGATGTCGCTCGAGCGGGCCGTAAAACGTGATTTCCGACGATATACCTCCCCAAATGAAAATTTTGAATATGGCTATCCCTATTCTAGTGCATCTCCGCAATTTGAGCTCAAATTGGAGCATTGCAAGCCGCATAAAGCAGCACGTCACCCAACGAAGTGTGACGTAATTAATGACATCAATGTATTTCCTACAGTATATCGCAGGATATACTGTTGCAAATTTTTGACGTTATCCAATCAGACGTCACGTTACAAACTCAAGTGCATTAGAATTTGTATTTGCAGAGGAAGGAGTAGAGACTGATGCAGTAAAACATGCCAAGAAGTTAGAAATGCAAGGTGTAGAGCAAGCAGAGTCAGGAAACACAGCAAGAGCCTTAGAATTATTCAACCAGGCCATACTTTCAGCACCTGCTCATGCCTCAAGCTTCAACAACAGAGCTCAAGCCCTAAGACTTCAGGGAGATGTACAAGGTTCGTCCGATGGTTTTTTTTATGCCCAAAACATTGATAAGCATAGGCCCGAGGAACAAACATACAGGACTGGCTCAGATCAGACTGCTTTTTCAGAAGCAGTCTGATCATAGTCTTCTTTTTTGCTTTGTTGACAAACAGTTTGTGAATTTCAGTTTTGATAACCAATTAACATTTTATTTGGGAATGTAAAGAGAAAAATGTTTTAAGTGTAAAATTAAAAAAAATCTAAACAATACCTTTATGCGTATGCTTTGGGTGCTCAAAAGAACCATCTCATTGAGACAGTTCTTTTGAGCACCCACAACATATGTTTTGATGGAGAAATAAGAAAACTATTTTTCTGTTACGCACTCTTAACTAAAGGCCTGCTAATTACTTGTCCTTCTCTAAGACCTCTCAGTATGAAACAACATACCAAAATAATAATAAATTTTAACTCTTTCCTTACTGGCAGCATCTTTTGTCGTCTGCTGATAACCTTTGCAAACAGTTTGGACCCAGATCAGGACCAACAGAATGTCGGTCCTGATCTTGATCCAAACCGTTTGATACTCTGATAGTGTTCCTGAAAGAAATTTTTGAAAACATTAATTTTGAAAAAAGTCAGCAGATGACAAAAAAAGCATGAAAAATGACCCAGCATGCAAAGAGTTAAGCATCTTGTCTTATACACTGTTTCAGTTAACTCTTGTCTTATACACTGTTTCAGTTAACTCTTGTCTTATACACTGTTTCAGTTAACTCTTGTCTTATACACTGTTTCAGTTAACTCTTGTCTTATACACTGTTTCAGTTAACTCTTGTCTTATACACTGTTTCAGTTAACTCTTGTCTTATACACTGTTTCAGTTAACTCATGTCTTATACACTGTTTCAGTTAACTCATGTCTTATACACTGTTTCAGTTAACTCTTGTCTTATACACTGTTTCAGTTAACTCTTGTCTTATACACTGTTTCAGTTAACTCATGTCTTATACACTGTTTCAGTTAACTCTTGTCTTATACACTGTTTCAGGTGCCTTACAAGATCTAAATCAAGCAATTGAATTATGTCATGGCAGAGGCAAAGTGGCATGTCAGGCCTACACACAAAGAGGCCTTATAAAAAGACTCGAGGGTATGTATAGCATAGGTCCTAATAGGCATACATGTGTAGGTCCTAAGTTTATGTAAAACTGTCCTGGATCTGACGAAACCTGTCTTCAGAGTTTCTGACAAAGCGAGACTCAAACTAGTCTCCTTGCTACAGGGACTAACTAGAAGAATGAAATTTAGCTTGTAGCAAGTTTAGATACGATACTTTAAAAAAAGCGAACAAAGGCGCTGATCAGTCTGCATGGATGCACAGGCTGGTCCCGCACCTTTGTTGTTTGCACACCCAGAAGACAGGCTTACTTGAATCAATGCCCAAATTATTATGCCCCTCCTCCCCCACCACCACCTGCAAAGGAGAGGGGGACATGCAAGCCGCAACATGAGATTTCCAACAGTGTGGTATGTGCGACCAGCAAAGGCTCAGACCAGCCTGGGCTTACGCGCAGTCTGACCAGAGCCTTTGCTAGTCGCTGAATATTCTATGACTATTAAGCTACTGACAGAACATCATTTGTAGTTTCTAAGCTTAACAAGAGGCTGCACAGGCTTGTCTGAACCTACTTTGTCAAAATGGAAATCTCATATCACGGCACTTTTTTGGTGCGGATCCCATCAACATGTGGCTTTCTTATGTGCAAGATATCTCCTGAACTAATGGGCAGATTGGAACCATTTGCATTGAGATTACATTGGGGCATTAAAGACTCAATGACCCTACTATGTAGATAAAGACTTCATTAGGTTTTGGTGACCTTGTCCTAATTTTCAAGGTCATGGAGTGGACTAGAGATCACTAGAGAGTGATTTGATGGTCAGTATTTCTAAGACTCCAGATGATGCAGCACTAAAGAAAATAGTGAGCTATGGTAAATTTAAATGAATACCATCAATCATAGCAGGTATTTAAGCATATTTAACCCTTCCTTCATGAATATCCATGCTAGTCTCCACCCACTATGAATAATTGTATACATGTAAATAAACTTTCAGGTGTAAAGGGTGTTAAGAAAGTTCGTTCCGCACTTCAGCTGTAAATTGGAATATGTAAATAACAGAAAAAGAATGAAAACTTTACATGTTTAATACCCAGAGGGACCACCTTTATTCTTTATGACATTTTTATTCGTTTTGGCATCGAATGAATCAATGAAACGATGTGCTGCAGTGGTATGGTCCTCCAAGCGTAATGCAAACGACGACGTAACTGTGGCATTGTTGAGGGGCGGGGATCTTTGTAAGCCTCACAGTCCAATATACTCCAGAGATTCTCTATACAATTTAGATCTGGTGAATTGCCAAGCCATTCTTGTTTCCCTATAAAGTTTGGTAGGTTGTTGTCGCACCATGTCTGTGTTGCGGCTGCCGTATGTGGGGTAGCCCCATCCTGCATAAAGACAGCCAAACCAGGGTAGGGTACCAGTTTCCAAGTATTAATTTTTCCAGTTGTCCTTTTACGATTTAAAGCTGGCTTAAGCTCTTTCTTAAGTATATGTTCTATATAATAATTTGAATCAACAGTCTTTCCCGTTGGAACAATATGCAAGTTGGACAAACTACTGACACCCATCGCACCCCAAATCATTACTTTTGCACTAGACTTTACACAACTGACGTCAGGTACATTTTCAGATTGAGACCCCCATACAGTATCGTCTTGATGATTCGGAACATGAAACAAATATTTTGTAGACTCATCACTAAAGATGTAATTCTCCCAGTCTTGAGCCGAAAGATGTTCATGTTCCCTAGCAAACTGAAGTCTTTTATGCCGCTGTGCCACAGTCAACAATTGCTTTCGGGCTCTTCTAAAAGATCTCCATTTTTTCACTATTTTCATGTAATTGTAAACTGTAACGTGACTTATATTGTGGCCTGAGCTTTTTAGATGTTTACTCAGTTTTCTAGTTGAGCATCCTCTCTTGTATTTGATACTGCCGATCGTTTTCTTAACCCAACCCCCTACTTTTGACGACCGCCCAGTGCGGGGTTTATCGGCAAGTCCCTGTCTGACGTCGCGTCGCTGCCACCACTTGCGAAACTCAGACTTGCTCAGACTTGTTCAGGTACTTAGCAACATATTTTGTGTGTCAACCAGCATCTAATAACGCTAATGCCTGTGCACGTTCTTGCTCAGGAGAGAGTTCACAATCTATTCCATTTTTTGACAACACAGCTGGCATTTTGAATCGTCTGCTGATACTGTATGTTACACAACGCTATAGCAACACTAAAGAGTATGGCAAAAGGGGCATAACTGGTTTTATTTAGCTGTACCAATTCATATCTGCAACTGCAGAAAAGATCAAGAAAATCAATAAATCTGAACCGAAAAAAAACTTGCTGTTTTTTGCGGAACGAACTTTCTTAACACCCTTTACATAGAACAAAGCAATAACTTGTCAGGTCCACTAGTTTAGGATCATATCAAATCATATTTCCATACGCAAACAGAGTAGACCCTGAACAGGTAGCTCTTACAAGAGCTGCCTGATCTGGGACTGCTCCGTTTGCAAAAGCGTTAAACGACGTCTATGAGGTAAAGCTTTAAGAGACGTCTCTATGTGGTAAAGCTTTAAAGGACATACTAGGAGGGCAGAAACTGAAAAAAGGGTTGGAAATGTGACCTTTATTTTGCTCTTTATTTTCGTTAGAAATTAAATGAAAAACTTACATTTTGCCTAAAATTGCCCTTATGAAATGGAGCACAGTGGCTCAGTGGCAGAGTAGTAGACTTGAGATTGAGGGATTGCTGGATGACTCCCTACTATGTTG
This sequence comes from Loripinus fragilis, assembly GCA_964019695.1. Lineage (NCBI taxonomy): Eukaryota > Metazoa > Mollusca > Bivalvia > Lucinida > Lucinidae > Loripinus > Loripinus fragilis. Next base: position 61,740,289 of record OZ026529.1, on the reverse strand, counting down.
TGTCCTTGACCAAGACACTTTATCCTCTGCTTAGTACTAGTTCAACCCAGGAAACTTCCGACCCGATTGAAAAATTGTTGACTTGGACGTTAAGCAAAACCTTTATGAAGAAATAATATTACGAGAGTCTGCTACGGGGCCTGAAAATACCGAAATATCATGTCACGCAGGCCCCCAGTTAAGGGGGTGTAACTGAAAATAATTTTTTTTGTTTCTCAACCAAAACATATGTTGTGGGTACTCAAAAGAATTGTCTCAAGGAGACAATTCTTATGAGTACCTAAAACATATGTTTAAATTGATGGGCAAGAAAATTTGTTTTTGTTTGATTTGATTCTTTACGTCCCATCAACAATCTTTCAGTTATATAGGGACGTGTCTTCCTGGGTTGAACCAGTACTAAGCTAGGATAAATGTGTCTTGCTCAAGGACCACAACGCAGTGAAGCTGGTGAGGCTCGAACCCGTGGCCCTTCGGTCTTGGGCAAGAAAATAATTACAAATTTATGCTTGCTTAAACTTTTTGCTTAACTGGACCTATGCATGTTCAGGTTTAATTATAGACTTTGTGTATATTCAGGTGATGAAGACGGTGCTAAAGAAGACCTGAGAAATGCTGCAAATCTTGGCGGCCATTTTGCCAAACAGCTTCTCATAACATTGAACCCCTATGCTGCTCTGTGTAACCAGATGCTTGCTGAAGTGATGAATAAACTCAGAACGGGAGAAGCTCCTATTGAATAAGATCAAAGTGACTGGGACATTTCAGGTTATTTGAGCTAGGCAGACCAACTGTACTCCTTGCAGGATAAGGAGTGTTTTGGTGCCAGTGCACACTGTGGTCATACCACTATGGCAATTAGGGTCTCAACACCCACTCCGGTGTTATAGTAAAATTACCTACAAATAAAGGCTGACAAAAATGAAAAACTTTCGAATATGTATGCTTCGAGATTGCATCCTCTAGTTAACAACCTCTGTGATGTCTTGCCAAAACAGAGATAAAATCAGATTTTAAATGTGTTTTTTCACAGTTAGATTAAAAAATGTCAATTACGGTTTAGTCATAATTATACGGTTTTGTCATTGATTAATTATCCACAATGACCAAACCGTATTTAGTTATTTCATGCCTAGACATCAAACGTTAAAGTTTTCATATAATTTTAAAGCTAAAAGATAAAATGTGAATTCGATGAACAAAAATCAATTGGAACCCAAGCATTTTGGGTCGTTTATCTGTGATTATATGAAGAAATTGACCATGATGAGAGAGTTACCTTAACTCAGAAATATACGACGAGACCAAAATTGCCGTAGTGGTATGACCACAGTGGTGCAGGTCATTTTTTACTAAAGATGCAGAAAATATTTCTGGTCTTCCAATTTTCTTTTGCCAAATTTGATTTTTTCTTCCTTAAACTCTTTGTAGACCACATACCACTAAAAAGGTACTTTGGTGAACAGTGAAGACACAGATGAAATGCCCCATAGTGTGGTATTTCATCAGAGTCTATACTGTTTGTTAAGACAATATCGATATACAAAGAAAGAAATACAATATGTTTTAGAAATAATAACCTGTGACCCCTTAATATACACTATGGACCATCCTGAATTTATGTATGTAGATTTTATAGAAAATTCCATTGGGCTGAAAAGGGTTAACCCATTTATGCCTAGCAATCGAATGGAGCATTTGAATATGTAACAGCATAGATTAGCATAACTCATTTTTACCTTGCCTCCTTATGGAACGCTTGTTAACAAGTAGACCGAGCTGAGATCAGGATTTTACTGTTTTCTATCATACTAAAAGACTTTTCACTTACTGTAAAGGCGGCAACTTTAATATTCATATCTGGGCGTGGTTCGGCTATTTCATCGGCTAAGGAAGGGAAATCAGGTTATAATTTTGGTAAAGAGTTAATCAGCTTTTGGGCCATGCAAACGTACATGCATTTCATGAAAATCCTAACCGTATACACACTGAACTCACAATTATTAACCTTTAAAGCGCATAATCACAAAATGTATGTTTTTTGTCATCCACTAAAATATTTGATGCATCACAGATAAAACAGTGCGGACCCAGATCAGACTGCTCCTGTTTGCCTCTATGCTCATGTTAAATAGACATTTTTTAGATGCCTTTTTTAAGATGCAGTTATTTTGCTGGCGTTTTAAGGACTAAATAACATGTTTTTCCTCTATACTGAGGTAAAGGCGCAAGATGATACAGTTACTTTTGAATAAAACCACGCCTCATTTTCAGCTTTTACCGATGTCTAAAGTTGACCAGTCCTAATTACGCATTCATGAGGTGCCGCCTTTACAGTAACCAAAACGTCAAGTAATACAAGCCTAATTTGGCAACTAATCTCTGGCAAATTTGAAGCCCTTATAATCAAAAGTAGACTATTCCAGTATTAAAAATGCACTAAGATCCATGGAAGGGTCTGTTGGGCATTTATGGGTTACTGTAGAACACTTGCATTTGTAACATTAGTCACATGTACATCATGATATTTTTGTCACACCAGACAAAATTTTCTATTAACTCTCCTCACTAGCATCGACTTTTGTTGCCTGCTGATAAACTTCCCAAACAGTTTAGACCGACAGATCAGTACCGACAGAATGTTGGCTCTGATTTGGATCCAAGCAGTTTAACACTCTGATAGTGATTCTGAAAGAATTCTTTGAAAAAGTTGATTTTGAAAAAAAATCAGCAGACGACAAAAGCATAAAAATTACCCTTACATGCCCAGAACTAGGAAATGTCACCCAATGACTGCCTTGTAAGAAAGATAAAATTCGAATAACATGCTCAATTGAATGTCATTATTCCAAATGTATCAGGCCCCCAGATAAGAGTGCATAACTGGAAATTATTTTTCTTATTTCTCAACCAAAACATGTTGTGGGTATTCAAAAGAACAGTCTCACTGAGACGGTTCTTTTGAGTACCCAAAACACATATTTAAACTGATGGATAAGAAGAAAATCACAATTTTACGTATTTATTTTTGGCTTAACTGGTCCTATGTGTATGACATAACCTTGAGGTTATAAAACTTTTTACATGCTAACTCACATGAGCATGAAATTTTTTCTGCTTTCAAATTTTAAAATGCCAACAATTGTTGGTACTCTTAAGAGTTATTACCTGAGTAATTAAGAGAATGCAGTGGGTCAGTGGTAGAGTGCTGAACTTGGAATCAAGGAGTTGCAGGTCCAAGCCTCACTGGAGGTACTGTGTTCTGTTCTTGAGCAAGACATTATTATCCTCTGCTTAGTGCTGGTTCAACCCAGGAAGACCAGTCCTGACAGGACTTGAAAAATTGTTGACTGGGACGTAAAGAATCAACACAGACAAAAACAAAACCTGAACAAACTACATTGTTATCATTTGTGTTCCAGAGGTTTTTTGAAAAATCGTGAATTTTCTAATTTTTACCATCAACACCACACAACCTTGAACAATTGAGCAGCGACATGTGACTTCCAACAATATGGCATTTTGACAAGTGTAGACTTAGATGAGCTTGTGTAGCCTCCTTTAAAGCTTAGAAACTCCAAATGATGTTCGGTCAGTAGCTTAACAGTCATGGGATATTCAAGTGACTAGCAAAGGCTCTGATCAGACTGCGCGTACACGCAGGCTGATCTGAGGCTGTTCTGGTCGCACATACCACATTGTTGGAAATCTCATGTGGCGGCTCAATTATTATCTCCCTTTACTGAAGGGGATGGGAAGCTATGTGCATCTCCTAGAATATGGTTATGCCTTGAAACCCAATATTTTAACGGGTTAGATCTTCAATAAATGGGTAGCTTGGCATTTGGAAAAGAAAAAAACCCTTCAAAGTATGGTTTCCATACTTACTAAATACTTTTCTCTATACAGTGACATTATATTCTATATAACGGGTAGTGGTTTCTATATTACAAAGAATAATGAAATAATAAAACATATATTAAAGGTATTTGAAAATTGTATCATTGAACAAATGTTAAATTAAACCTATTATGGTTCTATATGTTGATACAGGTTATGGACCATATTCACTCATATCATAGTTTGAATACCATGTTGTAAAGAGCTTTAAGATACTTGTTTCTGAAAAATCTTCCAATTTTAATCCTTGTCCTGCAGAATATTTGTATGTACTAAACTCCTCCTCAATTTTTATCCTGTTAGCTGGAACATTCCAGTTGTAAGCATGTATTTCAGATCAGAGTGGAAAATAGTGTGGATCCTGATCAGATGGCTGGGTCAGATGCCAGCTTACCTAGATCTACAGTGTTTTCCTCTAAAGACAACTGACCATGTAAACTTCAAATTGTTAGTTAGGCAGTCCTTTAGTTAAGAGTGTGTTCCAAAAAATTAATTTTCCTATTTCTCAACCAAAACATATTTTGTGGGTACTCAAAAGAACCATCTCAATGAGACGGTTATTTTGAGCACCCAAAAGATATGTTAAAACTGATGTGTAAAAAAATATTTACAATTGTTTGTTCAAAAATTTTGTTGATCTAAAACCTATGTAGTTAAAGATAAATAATAGGAAAGTGATGCTAGCTCAGCAGGTCAAAGGGTAGCAATGTTCATATTGTTTACTGGTAGCAGTCTTTGTATACATACTTGTGTGGGTTTTCTTAACATTTAACACATTAGAATTGAAATTATTGATCTTCATCACAAGAAAAACAATAATCATTGTTAGGCCATGGGTATTCTCCAATACAGAGTTGCTTGAAAGCTTTGATGTCATAAGCTCTTTATTTACTGGTGTTGTATTCTGTTAACCTTTGCAAACAGTTTGGATCCAGATCAGGCCTGACAAAATGTGGGGCCTGCTCTGGATCCAAACTGTTTGACACACTGATGGTTCAAGTGTATTCCTGAAAGAATTCAAAAAAAAGTTGATTTTGAAAAAAAAAGTCATCAGACAATATTAAGAAACAGAGGGATGGCCCTTCCTGACCCTCTTCTTATCATGTTTTGGGGATATTAAAAATACAATTAAGAAACTTTTGAAAGCATGAAAAATTTACCCAGTAGGCAAAGAGTTAATAATGCAGGATGTGTTTTATCTTGGCAGTCAACAACAATAAGACTGATCATTAGTACAGGCTGATCTGTGCTTTTTGTGGTTCACATACAAAATTAATCTTTATCTTGCCATTATTTTTGTATGAAATTTTTGTTTTGTCTGCTAATTACGTTGGTTGTACATATTCTTATGGACTCTAGACTACATATATATATATTCTTATGGACACCCGACTACATATACAGGTATAGCAGAACTTCAATGGCTTGGACAGGCTTGGGATCATTAAAATTAGTTCTAGCCAAGGGTAGTTCCACCCATCCAGGGTGGATTATGCCTAAAATGACCTGTAGGGACCCATCCCGGACCTATACATATACATGCCTAAGACATGCATATATGTATTGATAACGTATGGAGTGGTGACGTTTGTCTCTGCAGGTTTGATATAACAGACTCACTTGATGTATTGTCATGCTAGCCAAGAGTGACAGTGGCATCATGTTTTGTTTACAAAGTTATCAGGGACTTATAATCGATAGATCATTTGTGTGTTAATTCTATCCACAGGATAGGATTAATACACAAGTTATCTATCGATTGGTGTTGGCTCAAATGGAGTGTACAAGTTAATGTTTCACTTAACAATTGTAAACAAACTAGTACGTCACTGTCACTCCTGGTTGGCACGACAGTATGTCATATCGCTTTGTATTGTATATGGCCAAAAGTATTGTATTTTGCTGATATGCTAATAAATTTGTATTGTATTGACAATAGTTCTAGCCAGCCCAGGTAAATGAGCCACCAGAGTTTGAGCCATTGAAGTTCTACTGTATATATTCTTATGGACACCGGACTACATATACAGTCAAACTTCTTTATAATGTCACTCTTTTGCATGTCTGACTGCAAATCCAGGGGTCGCGAGTTCGATCCCGGCCCGGTTCCATACTTTCGTGGAGATTGATCATGGAATAATTTCTATGGTCATTCTCCTCCCTTCCGCTGAATCATTCAAGAAGGGTTGTTGTCAGTTACAAGTGAAGTAATGTGCACAAAGTACTGATTAACTGCTTGTTCAAGCTTGCCCAGGAAAAAGTGTGGTTAGGTGAACTGTCCGTCCCGCAATGACCATAGCTGTTGACTTGGGACGTAAAGCAACAAAACAAACAAACAAAATAATGTCACTCTTTAAATAACAGAATATTCACTATCTTACATAAATTTGCAGGGAACGGATCTGTTTCCATTAAAATTCCCTCTTTATAACAGAATATTCACTTAACAACACCGACAGTAAGTTCTGGGAACAGATATACTTTTTCTATTGAAAATAAATTCATTATTACAGAATTTTTACCATTTGTCAGTCAATTTGGTGATCAGGACAAGGTATTTTGCATGAACAGGTTTCTGTCACATTTGATAAGAGGGAAGCTTTGTGAATATTGATGCAATATGAAATTGAACTGATGTATACATTTGGAATAATGTCTTTAAATTCGTTTGTATAATATTTTCTCTTATCAAATGATTATGATGTGGAAGTTTGGTATTGGTCGGCATTTCATTATAACAGCAAATTAACTTTAACGTCAAAGATAGCTTGGAGCAAACATGGTCATTGTAAAGAGGGTTGACTGTATATATTCTTAGGACACTAGACTTTTGCATTCAAGCAAGCAAGGTAGACCATGATCAGACTGCTCCTGAGGAGCAGTCTGATCAGGGTCCATATTGTTTGCAATCTGAGCATTAGCAGGTATTTAAAAAAAAGCGTGGAACAAATGCTGTGAATGGCAGGAAAAGGGTGTAGTGGTTAGCTTGTGCGTAGGCTCAGTGGTTTGTGTAAAATTTTCCAAAGTATAATCAGGCCAATCTATGAGACAAACTTTAAGGTATTTATTGCATTTGTCAAAGCCTTACTTAACTCTTTGCCTGCTCATGGAGCTTTTTGTTGTTTGCTGATAACCTTTGCAAATAGTTTGGACCCAGATCAGTCCTGACTCAAACTGTTTGACAAGCTGGTGGTATTTCTGAATTGTATTTTAAATAATTTTGAAAAAATTCAGCAGATGACAATGAAAGCATGAAAAACTTCGTATACCCTGACAGTGTGAGCATGAAAAATTGCCCAGAAAGAGATGAAGGCCAAAGCCTACCTATTAAGTTAGGCTAGAGTCAAGGTTTTGGTCGGGTCTTAATAACACTTTTTAACGCTTTCCATCCTGGGTAATTTTTCATGCTTTCGTTGTCGTCTGCTGACTTTTTTCAAAATTATTTTTTTTTCAAAAAATTCTTACAGGAGTACTACCAGAGTGTCAAACGGTTTGAATTCAGATTGTTGGCAAAGGTTGTCAGCAGACGACAAAAGTCGGCAAAGAAAGAGTTGAAGCCTTTTGTTCAAACAATGAAGGTTATACTGGACTGTGAATGTGCAAGATTGTCTTCTGGGGCCTTCCCTGGTTACCTCCACTATATATACCAAAAATATCATGTGCTGGCTCATTTTTTTTTAAAAAGAAACATTTTTCCATGTTAACAATTGTACTCCCAAATAAAATGGATAATTTTTTTGTTATAAAACATTGTTAAAGGCATATATTCTGTGATATATGGAATCATTAGTGAATTTACTGATAAGGGACAGTTTCAGTATCTCACAAACTTAAAGGGGCCTCAAGAGGGGACTTACCTGTATACAACACAATTTCTTTCACTAACTTGAAGATAAAGATCAATATTTTGTCAGAAAATACCTAATCCCTTCATGGGACAACTTTATTGACCCCTGTAAGGAAGTCATAATCACCTAATAAAGATTAGCCTTTGATCTGTCCAGTATGACCCCTGGTGAGAATCATAATGAGTGGTACCAGTGTTATTGCTAAATTTTCTATGTCTTTAAAGGCCTATATTGATGATAGTAGGTGGTTGTTAGGATTAAAAAGAGACTGCCTGCAGCCAAATCCAGTACACCAAAATTGCTCATCAGACTGAGGTTTAGATATAGATAATTCTCTCAAAACAGGGCTCAAAAAATGCACTCGTCCGCTCGCATTTACGAGCAGGGCACGTGGAAATTTAGATAATTTCCAATGAAAAAACAGTTTTCTCCATATATGCCAATATTTTTTGTAATGCAGGGCAAGTGCCTATTTCATGGTCTGCAAAAGAGCAAAGCCCTTCAAGAACCTCTTTATGACCCATGCAGAAAGCTCATAATCCTCTCATTAGGACATGTCTGTGATGTGCCAAGAAAAGAGATAAAGTAAAATATTAAAGTACTGAACTATGGTACCACTTTAAGGCTGAAAAATATAGATCTTTCACATTGTGACACGACTCACTTGCTTAGTGTGTTTTTGTGTATGTAACATTACTCCAACATGCCCATGCAGCACTAAAACACTCAAAGTGGCCAAAATCGATGGAGTTTTACCCATTCTTAGTGCAATAGGATAAATGATTTACCCACATAATCCTCTTTTTAACTCTGTATTTTTGCTCGCAGCAACTTTTGCATTTGCTGATAACCTTTGCAAGCAGTTTGGACGAAGGTCAGGACGACAAAACGTCAGTCCTGATCGGGATCCAATTTGATTGAGTCACAGTTTGTCAGTTTGATGGTATTTCTGAAAGAATTTTTTGAAAAAGTTAATTTTGAAAAATCAGCAGATGACAATAAAAGCATGAAAGATTACCCATCATGCAAAAATGTAAGTCATTTTTTAAACACACAACTATCCATTGGATCCTTGGCTCTGGGTAGACTGATTGGATGGGAAGATTAGCCTATTATGATACTTATTGGGTACATGTACTATAAGCTTACTTTGAACAATATATACTCACACAGTCTAGAAAAGTACTTGAAAGGAGCTTCTTGAAAAGTGCTAAAAAGTCTGCCCTAAAAGTACTAGAAAAAAAGCCTGCTTAAAAAGTGCTGGGAACCATTTAGTTTTATGGCTTATCTGGATTTATGTGCTAATCATGACCATAAAAACACAAAAACAACAACAACAACAACAAAAAATAGTATTTGGATCAGCTCAGTCTGATCAGAGTGTTTCAGTGGCTGTTGGCATGAAAAAAAGCTTTCAAAGTGATTCATGGTTAACCACTAAGCGCACAGGGAAGAATGATCAGACTGGGTAGAATCCCAGTCTGATCCAAGTTACTTGTCATGTCATGACTCATCATTGTTTTTATATGTCTATTGTCATTGGATATTAACTGCCTTGTTTTGTTTATTTGACCATTTTGTTGCATTGATTAAAAAATATAACACTAAAATTAAATGTAGTTATTTTCACTATTACTACCCATTCTTTTACTTCAGATGACCTTTGCTGTCTGCAATTTCACTAATCTGCACAGGTTTTAAAAGGTCCTCTGTCTGAGGTAGTCAAATAATCTGGGAAATGAGATCCTTCTAAAATGAGAAACCCTACCATATTTGAAAACCTCGGACTCAGTTTCAAATCCATGCATAATCTGCTTGCCATGGCAACAGAAAGAAACTAATTTCAAAATCTTCTGGCTGGATTTAAAACCAGTCTACCAAGATTGAACAAGCTGTCAGAAGGCATGACAAATATAAAATTGAGCGGGGACATGTGCTTTTTATTTTACAAAGTGTAGACTCAGACGAGCCTGTACAGCCTCCTTTAAAGCTTAGAAATCCCAAATGATAATCAAGCAGTAGCGTATGCACAGGCTTATCTGAGCCTTTGATGGTCGCACATGCCACATTGTTGGAAATCACGTGTCACAGCTCAATTATGTAGAGAAAATATAAAAGAAATCTTGTCAAAAAGTACCTGTCTGTATTCAAAGTTATTTGGCATAAATTTCCTTACAAGAGTTTTCAAAGTATTCTGTTCTGTTGAAACACATAGCCACCAGTGGCAAGGGGAGGGTTTTCTTATAGTTATAGGGAAAGCTTACAGAAATCTTGTCAAATGGCCTGATTTGAAACTAATATGCAAAAGAACCCTTTTGCATTTTTTCTTACACTTGTTCCTAAAATAATTTAAACCAAATAGTCGTAGGAAGGCTAATGGTTCCAGCGAAATAAAAAATGGCCACCATGGCTGAACATAGGGAAATATCTCAAACAATATCTTTTCCTAACCCATCTTAGAAACTTAAGTACAGCACATATTAAATACCAGTCTTTATTTGAATTCAAAACTTTAATCAGGGTTGCCACGGTCAGGGACATGAAAATTTTTCCAGGTCAGCGAAAAGTCAGGGAATTACATTTTCAGTCAGGGAAATTTAGAAAAAAATGAAAAAAGTCAGGGAAAAGTCAGGGAATTTCAAAATTTTCCTAAAAAGATGCTAGTTAACAGGCTTCTGGAAATTTTAGTTTCAATAATTTGCAAGCAATATTAGAAAAGGAATGTTTCTGAACATAAATTGCAAGCAATTTATGTTCAGAAACTTTCCTTTTCTAATATTTATGGTTTAAGATTTTTCTTTTAAGATTAAATCAGCAAGTTCAAATATTTGTGCAAAATCTTCGAATAGTCGATGGATGAAAATGGCTAAAATTGGCCTTCCAAAAGGGTCTGGAAAACGGTTGAAAGTCAGGGAAAAGTCAGTGAAAAGTCAGGGAATTTTGAAATGGATATTGAGTGGCAACCCTGTTAAAATGTACTAACACAGTTGGAAACAATATTAACATTTCTGATTGGCTCATAAACATATATACCTGACAAAAAAAGAAACGCACCACTTAGAACTGTTCAACTCTCAGGAAAATCACAAATGATAGGCCAATTTAGTTTATATCAATGCAAAGATATGTCAGTTACTGCTGCGTCACACGTCTTTTGCAATCAGGCGTCGAACTTGTGTTAAAGAAAATGGGTCACGTACCAAGAGGGGGTCAAATTGTAAAGTCACAGGAAAAAAGCGTTTTTTTAATGCTCTCTTGCTGAATAAGTTCAAGCAATTGAATTCATCTCAGTAGACCAAATTATACCCAGACACTTATTCTTTGCAAATTCTATCTTTAAATTCATCATTCGCGATAATTGAACGCTAGGTAGCCCATGTTTTGTGACTACCCTTTGGATAACGATTCCACACTGGAGATAAACCTTACAATCATTGAAAGATTTCATCATTGTTTTAATCAATTTAAATGCTCCTAACTGGTGAAATTGGGTTTTGGAATAATAAAAAAGCATCAATAAACACATTGGTTGACTCATAACGACAACATATCGTTTTCATAATTTGCTTATGCAAAACATACTCAGAATTTCATGTAGACAGTAGCGTTGAATTAACGCTTCCAAAACTCCTTTACCCTTTGCATTGATGTGTTTTGTGCCTACACAGTAAAAGAACAGATACTCATCTACGTCACATAAAAGTTTGAGTAAAATTTGATCAGAAATGAATATTTCATAACAATTAACATTTTTGTATTAAAAGGAGATCTTAATGAGAAAATCGTACTGGTGCGTTTCTTTTTTTGTCGGGTATATATAGTGAACCAATCAAATTTTCTTGCTTCAGAAATAAATGAAATATTCTATCGGTCAAAGAAGGGTTTAATATCACAGCCAATATTATATTGGCATGTAAGGCTTTTGTTTTTATCATAGCAAATAGTACATGGTATAGGTTGCTGAAATACCTCATTCTGCAGCATTTCATCTGTATTCACAGTTTATTGGAGTAAACAGTATGTTTTAATACCCTAAGTATTTGAAAACGCATAATATGTACTTAAGCAAATAATGACCTCAATGAAAGGATGCAAAACGTGGCATTCGTCTTGCCTGCACTGTATCCTGAGATGAAAACCATCTCCAGCGACAGAAATACATCATAATTTGGGAGTTATAACCGGTGACCCTTCTTCATACATACATTAAACCAGATCAATCAGTACATAAAGGATATTTACTGACTAATTACAAGTATAAGCCTTTCAAAAAAGCTTGCCATCTTTCAGCATTTAACTAAAGTGGGTTGTTGTCTATTGAAGCCATTTGAAAGCTGTAGCAAAGGAAAGTGATGAATTTATTAAATGGTACACCCAGCTCATCGCCATCTCTGCTCGCTTAGATGACGATAAGCTCGATGTTGTGACACCATGAGACTATATATACAGATAATTTTCATGCTACACCACTTAGCCCGTGCTACCATACAGGTTGCAAACTTAGTAAATTATAATGGAATGACAAACAAGAAATATCTTTAAAAAGATATTCGGCTGCATTTCAATGGTGGAATTTGTTTTTATACTAAAACCAACTGCTAATTGGTCACCTTACATTTTTTTTGCTAGTTCAGAAAGTGAAACGTAGTGTATACAAAATTCATGTTTTTTAAGTGAAGCAATACTTTGCAGAGACTCTGCAAGTTATTTCATTTAAAAATGACGTGTACTTCTTGCACGGACGAAGTTAGAGAAAAGGTACCCTCATTTCAAAAAGTCACACTTTTTCTACGATATAAACCATAACACAAATTAACGTTTTTGTTTGTTTGAAGACATTACTGGCTAGCGTGATATATGAAGAATTAACCTCAAAAGTTTTGATTCCATTGGACTTGTCGTTTTGCTACTCAACAACATAAAACAACACTTTTAGCAGGTTAATCATTAAAATTCAGCTTTAAGCTTGCAATTTACATAGAGACTTTGCACTGCTCTGTACCCTTTATTATCAGCGATACAGCATTGAAATATTCAGCGATTATTCATTATCACCAGACGTCACCGTCCGTATTTGAAAATTGAAAAAAAAACAAAAATATAATGCTACCAATCGATTTTTAAACTCTAACATTGAAACCGGAAGTGTACAGTAGTCGTAAAACAATAATCGCCAAAAATGGACTAATCAAGTTCTACTGTGTTTGGCCTACAGTGTTCAAATAAAATTAAGTGCATTTAACAATTATACCAGGAAATAATGGTGAATTTCAAAAATCTCAAAAGAATTTCAAAAATCTCAAAATTTTTTGAAAAATGCAACATTTTAGAAATGCGTAAAAAATCTACCATAAGCAAAATTCAATTGTTTGGTGTTTTTCAAGTCGGACTGACCAGTTTGTAACCATCTAAACGTCAATTTTATAAAAACTACTCTCAAAACCATTTTTAACCCAAAAAACTTTGAAGTAAAAGAAAACTGTTCAAAAACACTGCTAAACGTTTGCTCATTAAATTACACATATATAGGCATAAAATCATTTAAATTTTATTGGTGTTTGGTCAGAAATAATGAGTTTGAAAAGTGACCAATTAGAACTTGGCTTTAGTATATATGTATTGCTATTTGTTACGCAGGGTCATCCTAGTTAATACTTTTACAATGCAACCAGACTAATTGTTTTGTTATTGCAAGTGTTTTAAACCAATACATGGCACTTAAACAATATCACTGCTAAGAACAGTCCCTTTAAACTAAACTGAAGCCTCATACCAGCTCAATCTGCAGATTATGTCAAAGATTTGCAGATGATTTTTTAACATTGTTAGGAAATATATATGATATGAAAATATTGGATTACATGTTTCATGACTTGATTATCGTTCATCGGCATTGCAATGAATATATTTGTCTAAAAATAGAAGTCTACTTTCAGTTTTGTTGAAATTTTTCTGAGAAGAAAAGTGCACGCTTCAGTATGTATCCCTAGATTCTGCATTAATTCTCAGTGAATTTTGTCATCCAAAATGTGTTTGTGTGGACAGTCTGGCAATTAACCAATGCCATTTTTCATAATTGAGCTGGTACTCTAATAGGCAAATTTTTGGCCATTCCTGATAAATTGAATGGAGAAAGTGTGATAACATAGCTTGCAGCTGAAAAAAGGCCCTGTAATGGTCGCAAAAATGTTCCATATTACTAACAGGCACTCTGTTATCAGCATATGCGTAGACGGGTCCTTGTGTAAGGTCATACAAGTCATTTTTAATGATAAAGAAGACCATTTAAAATCTTGACACAAACGAAACTTCAGTTTAAAGCTTGTCTTGGCGTTGAAAACTTTTGGACTTTATTTGCACCACCGCAACACAAGAATCTGTACCACCTGAAATAAAAGGAGGCTGTAGATAAATTATGAACATACAGTAAAACCTGTGTAAAACAGTCCCTCAAAATAGTTTGCAACCATTTATTTAAAGATCTACAAGTGACGATAATAACAAACCTCCATACATATACTGAACCACACTTCTAACGCAAATCAGACTGAACCTTAAATCTTCCATATATTATTTCATCCATTGTAACGCGGTTTATTCAAACACTAAAACACGTATTTATGAAAATGAATGTAAAACTTTATCATTCAATCATTCTCATTTAATCATAACCCCTAATTGGATGAATGACTGTCATAACCTCTGAACGGCACAATGATTTGGGCACGACCTCGTTTATCAATTAACAGTATACTCCTGAAACATTTTGCGTTGGAAGTGTGGGTCAGTATATAATTAGACAGATCATCCACGCTTTCCTGGAAATGCAGTGCTCGTTCATTTAGAAAATGGTTTCATATCTCTTAGGACCAAGTGGCTGTATAATCCCTTAGGTGACCCATGCCAAAAACATGTTTACTCTCGTTCACCTAGGTGCCGTTTCTGACTGAAATCTACATGTCACTGCAATGTTTGTTTTATATGATATAGGATTTGAAAAAAAAAACAACACAAAAAAAAACACACAGGTACTTTACCATTTTCAGACAGAATATTGGAATAGGGAAGAAAATATTACTAAATATTCACTTAAAATATCTGCATAATTATAAAATTTACGATAGAAACTGCCCAAAGCATGACGAAATAAACTCAATACAACTTAGCAACGCTCAAAAAAGCATTATTGGATTGTAACGCCCCATTTTTGAAGTATCTCTAGCTCCCTAAAAGTATATGTTGTTCCGTGCAATCAACAAGTTCGTAAAATTACTGCTTTTTCGATGTCAAAACGTCCACCTTTGAGGCACCCATCACCTTTTTCGTAAACAAAATCAGCGAAGGTGCCGTTATTTTGTCCCAAAGGTGGCGTTATAGACGACTTGGGTGGCGTTATAGCTACCCACCGTGGCATGCCAGAAAGTTTTGTCAGAAGTTTTACGCATGTGCGTAATGGTACCATAAAGCAGCCTTTAGTTAAAGCTTAAATGTCATTCCGCTGGCGGGCTGGTGATGGCCCAACATTGAATGTTGGCTTGGTAGCTTTGTGATTTCCCATGGAATCCGGACCAGTATTGATAAGGAACCCTATAGATTTGTGGTTTTCCAGGGGGGGGGGGGGGTCCAGCTCCACCTTGATCCGCACATGGTCACAGTTATATATTACAGACCTACCATACCCTGGGAAAGAAACATTGGAGCACAGACAAAAAATAGACCTATACAAAAATTGCACTATAAGTAAAGCTATTTAATAATCAGCTCTCTCTTCCTCAGTGGAATGATTGCCAAACTAGAAATGTGCCACAAAAAGAGCACCAAACAAAAAAAAACCCACAAACAATCAGAACAATAAAAAGAATACACTAACAAAACAGAATTGGATATGACTAAAACTGTTTAAGGCTTTTCATTCTGGATACCAGTAAAGAGTTACTTTGCAAACAGAGAAGGTCCAGATGCTCTGAGCCCAGACCGTTCTTTACTTATTGTATCAATATGTATAAGATAATATAATGAGCCAGTGCGTGAGATTTCCAACAATGTGGTATGTGCGACCAGCAAAGCCTCAGATCAGCCTGCGCATACGTGCAGTCTGATCAGAGCCTTTGCTAGTCGCTTGAATATTCTATGAGTGGTAAGCTACAGACTGATCATCATTTGGAGTTTCTAAGCTTAAGAGGAGGATTCACAGGCTCGTCTGAGTCTACACATGTCAAAATACCAAATTGTTGGAAATCACATGCGCTGGCTCAAAGAAAGTAAAAGCTTACACAGACTTCTGTCGCTGGTTTACCACCTTATTCTCTATCAACATAGCCTCCTCTTTTGTAGTGTTGTTTCTTGAGAACCTCGGAGTAGGAAGGGCTTTGTCAGACTGAGCACGAGTCAACGCTTGCATCCACAGACTGTAAAAAAGCCAGATTATCATTCGTCTGAAAAGCTCATTTACACTTGAGTTTGCCTTTAGACAAATGGTACTAAAATAATCTTTAAGGCCGCATTGGCAATCATCAAATTAGTCCTATCAAAAAAATAATATATTGATGGTAGCGATATGACAATCGACGTGTAAGTTTGTTTGTCTGCCTATTCATCTATGAGGCTTGTATAGGGGTTCTAGGGATACAGGATATGCGCCATTTTACTTCCAGGGATATAGGATACTTTCCATTTTACTTCCAGAGATATAGGATACTTTGTTCAATTTCAGGGATACTCCTATTTTCCTCTATAATATACAAATACAGAGTTGAAATACTAATAACATTGATAAAAAAACATTTAAAGATTTCCACGAAAGAGGAACAGCTGTATGTACAAGACATAACGAGTTTATCTCGACATAGTATAACTTGTAGCGCGAATATTCTTATATACCCTCGCCAAATATGTTAAAGGAGGTGGAGGTGACCGCATACTGTATATAGTGGACTCAATTTGGATCAAACTTCCTTATCCATTGCTTCATTTTCCTCAGACTTGTGTGGTATTTTGTGTTGAGACCTTAATTGTTTTTTGGTGAGTTTATTATACTTTCTGGTTGATTTGGTTACTCTAGTTTAATTGTGTTATGGCTGTCTGCGTTTTGTGTCTTTTCCTCACGTTTCCGAGGATGATCAACGGTCTCTGATTCTGGCAAGGTCATGGTCGCACCCTCCTTTCGATTTCCATATCACTGTGCAGGTGTGCAACATAACCAGTGGATAATATATACAAGTCCTAGGGCAGGGTCACAGGCTAATATCAAAAGGAAAATTCATTGGGAAATTCGTTTTAAGGGCATAATCCTTCTCACGTGTCCAACATAACAAGATGATTTATCGTGTTTTAAACCCTAGTCTGTATGGTTAAGGTCACAGGCCACGATAACAATTTTTTAAGCATAAACGTAGCTGAATAGGTCACATGATGTAGAGGGTACTGGGCAACATTTCGTGTGACCTTGGCCCCTAGGGCATGGTTGGCAGGATTTATGAAGGGCGCCTCTAGATATTGTTAAACATTAATTATTTAAACTGTGGACCTCACTAAGTTGTAAGTTATTTCCATTCTAAGTTTATTTAATAGACGTGGCTAATTTGAACTCCAGGGGCACGATTGGCAGGATTTATGTAGGGGACAACTAAGCAATATCATTACTACGAAGTGAATATGTAAGCTGTTTTTATTATACCCGCTTTTTGCTTTAGAAAAAGGGTATATTAATTTTGTGTCAAAGTCGGTCCGTCGTCCGTCCGTCAAGTTTCTTGTAAATGTATCTCCTCCTAAACCGTCAGCGGTAGCAACTTCAAACTTTGTAGTTGAATAGGTCACATAATGCAGAGGGCACTGGGCAACATTTCGTGTGACCTTGATCCCAAGGTCAAGATCAAAGGTCAAATAATGTATTTTCTAGTAAATGTATCTCCTCCTAAACGGTAAGACGTAGCAACTTCAAGATTTGTAGCTGAATAGGTCACATGATGTAGAGGGTACTGGGCAACATTTCGTGTGACCTTGACCCCAAGGTCAAGGTTCAAATATTTAATTGTCTTGTAAATGCATCTCCTCCTAAACCTTTCGACGTATTAACTTCAAACTTTGTAACTGAATAGGTCACATAATGTAGAGGGTACTTGGCAACATTTTGTGTGACCTTGACCCAAAGTTCCAGGTCAAATAATGTATTTTCTTGTAAATGCATCTTCTTCCTATCCGTGGGATGTAGCAATATCAAACTTTGCTGGTGCATAGGTCACATGATGTCGAGGGTTTTGGGCAACATTTTGTGTGATCTTGACCCCAAGGTCAAGGTCAAATAAAGTATTTTCTTGTAAATGCACCTTCTCCTTAACCATGGGATGTAGAAGCATCAAATTATGCTGGTGCATAGGTCATATGAAGTCGAGGGTACTGGGCAACATTTTGTGTGACCTTCACCCCCTTGACCTTGAGGTCAAGTTCAAATAATGTATTTTCTTGGTAATTCATCTCCTTAACCATTGGCAATAGCAACTTCAAAATTTGCAGGTACATAGGTCACATGATGTAGAGGGCATTTGCTTCTTGTATTTCTTCAAATATTTCTTGTAAATGCATTTCCTCCCAAACCGTTGGACATAGCAGCTTCAAACTCTGCAGGTGCATAGGTCATATGATGTAGAGGATACTGGGCAACGGTTCGTGTTTGTCCTTGACCTAAGGTCAAGGTCAAAAGTGAAATAATGTACTTTCTTGTAATGTAAATGCATCTCCTCCTAAACGGTTGGACGTAGCGACTTAAACTTTGCAGATGCTTTGGTTAGCTCATAAGCGGGTATTTGCGATGGTGTACCATCGACTGAAGTCTAGTTTGGATTTGTTTAGTGGTTTCATGCCCCAGCTGTGGTCATGTCGGGATAGTCAGTTAAACTAATTACACTTTTCCTGGTCAAGCTTGACTAAGGGGTGTGCACATACCTTTGCTTGTAAATGACACAACATTCTCTTCTTGAATCAGCGGAAGGAGGAGAATGACGATAGAAATATTTTGTTATCAAACTCAAAGAAAGTATGGGACCTGGCTAGGATCACACTCGGGGCTTCTGGATCTACAATCAGACTCACTACTGATTGCCCTTCGGGGCCCGGTAATACATGTATATGTATAAGCTGTAAGCATCAAGGTTTCAGAGATGTTTTAAAGTTGTCTCAATAAAAAAGTCTAAAGGAGCTATTGAAAGACACACAATTTATGTTGGGAGACAACAAGATATTCCTTCATGCTCAATATGTGAGTTGTTTGCCATCATGACATGTCTTTAAAGATTTCTCATCATGCGTCTATGGAAGCTTTATGTTGACATGGCAACCATATGTCCAATTCAACTTACCACTTATGTAGCCTTTCCCATTACACACGTGGAGTTTGATCACAATTGGCCGACTGACATTAGAACTATACTTTTTCAAAATGCAAATGGATGACAACGACGATGGCAATACTTACGAAATAGGCCAGACCATTACCATTCTAAAGCCTCCTTTGAGCCTTCGGGTCATATAAGCTTATAACTGTAAGTGTGGTATATTGCAAACTTTCTGGAGAAAGACATTTTGAGGCAAAAAAATGATATCCTAAAAGGACCAATGTTTAGCGTTTGTTTTGCTAATGGAAAAGCTTAGTCTATAAAATATACACAGCGTCAAAAGTTGACCACCACCCGAACATTTTTTCAATGATGGTTTCCGCGTAGTATTGTCTTCAAAAGAACAATGATTTTGTAAAATAATGTAACTCAAGCTGAAAAACCCTGTCAGAATGCCTTTTGATACTTTTGATAAGATTCTACGGTGTCCTGTATGCACTAACCCCCGTTTTGGGAGTATACCCTTGAAATCCTCATAGGGGACCCCAAAGTGCTTTCTTTGAATTCCTATTAATTGTACGGGAAAATAAACTTGACTTATTATACCCCCCGCAAACTTTGTTTGTAGGGGGTATACTGTTTTCACGTTGTCCGTGCGTCCGTCCGTCCGTCCGTCCGTCCGTGCGTCTGTCCGTCCGTCCGTCCGTCCGTCCGTAACGCTTTGTTTCCTTAATAACTCGAAGAGTCATTGCTGGATTTTCATCAAACCTTGCAAACATGTTCATATATGCAAGACAAATACTTTAGACAAAAAAGTAAGGGCTAGGGGCCAATTCTATTAGAGTTATTTCCCTTTGTAGTTCTAAATGGCTTTTAATATAGTGCTTTTTCCTTAATAACTCGAAGAGTCATTGCTGGATTTTCATCAAACCTTGCAAACATGTTCATATATGCAAGACAAATACTTGAGACAAAAAAGTAAGGGCTAGGGGCCAATTCTATTAGAGTTATTTCCCTTTGTAGTTCTAAATGGCTTTTAATATAGTGCTTTGTGCTTATGCTATTATAGGCCATATACGGGCCAATCAACTCCTACCACAGCTTTCGATGGAACAATTTGATACTTTTCCTATACAATGTAGACACATTGAACATATGCATGAAGGAGTTTAGTTCAGAAATTATAATTTTTGACAAAATGACAGCTGTGAGAACTGAGACAATTTTTCCCTAATAAGGTGTTTGTATATGCATAGACAGTGCCTTTATGGGCCGATCAACTCCTACCACAGCTTTTTATGGAGCAATTTGATACTTTGCCTATACAATGTACACACATTTAACATATGCATGAAGAAGTTTGGTTTAGAAAAAATATTTTTTGACAAAATGACAGCTGTGAGAACTTAGACAATTCTCCCTAATAAGGCTTTTGTATATGCTTAGATGGTGCCTTCATGGGCCGATCAACTCCTACCACAGCTTTTGATGGAACAATTTGAGACTTTGCCTATACAATTTAAACACATTGAACATATGCATGAAGGAGTTTGGTTCACAAAAAATAATTTTTGACGAAATGACAGCTGTGAGAACTTAGACAATTTTTCCCATATTAGGCTTTTGTATATGCATAGATGGTGCCTTCATGGGCTGATCAACTCCTACTACAGCTTTCGATGTAACAATTTGATACTTTGCCAATACAATGCAGACACATTGAACATATGCATGAAGGAGTTTGGTTCACAAAAAATAATTTTGACAAAATGACAACTGTGAGAACTAACACAAGTATTCCCTTACAAATGTATATTGCTTTTGTATATGCATGGATAGTGCCTTTATGGGCCGATCAACTCCTACTACAGCTTTCGATGGAGCAATTTGATACTTTGCGGATACAATGTAGACACATTGAACATATGCATGAAGGAGTTTATAATTTTTGTTTGCACAGATTCTACTGAAATCTTCTTATCAAAACTAAGGTCTTCTTGTTCGAACTATAACTTGCCAAGTTTTTTCACTGACTCTTACTGTGCGGGGGGTATCTAATAAGCATTGCTTATTGACTTTTTTCATTTTTTCCAGAAAATTGTCAAAAGGGATCTGGCTTACTTCAGTTATATTGCCAGTTACAGAGATAGTTAATCACATGTTTATATTTTTTGCGTTTTCACAATATAATCTGCCATTCTTTACACCTTCATATCTTTTGTTATATCAAAGATATTCATCTGAAAGTTACAGACAGATAATGTATTTGGTTTTGTAACATTACGACACTAACAATTTTCATCTCGTAGTGGTATGAAAATGTCACTATGGGACAGCGAATAGGGGCATTTTAGGGCTTAGTATGCATTTGCCATACCTACTCATTAACATTAATACTTTTCAAATCAAACTTTGCTGTAAATTGTCACCACTTTATCTTATTTCATAAATATAATAAGTATAAATTCATATTTAGAAAGCGTCACCATTTTTTTTTTTTTTTTGGGGGGGGGGGGGGGGGAATGCTTAGGCGGTGCGAAACATCTGACATCGTTCATAGAACACTCAATAGCAATAAGTTTGAGCAAAGTTATAGAACATGAAGTTTGTACCTGACAAAATGTTTCTGTACTCGTAGGTTTATTTTGTGTTGGTAATTTCTGGGATGTTTTTGTTTACTTCCAGGGATATAGGATATTTAGGAAATTTAATTAAGGGGATATTTCCCAATTTACTTAAAGGGATATTGGATACTTTCCTGTTTACTTACAGGGATATAGGATACTGGTACCCCCCCCCCCCCCCCCCCCCCCCCCCCCCCCCCCGATACAAGCCTCATCTATCAGTCAACATTCAGCCAGTGGGTCACTTCTGAGATGTATCATAATCATAAGCAGAGAACAGAACCTTCTACAAATGTAAAATGTCATATATAACTGGAGTTGTATTATTGACATGGACATAGAAACAAGTTGGCAGTATTTCGCTAATCAAGTTAGTGATATTATAAATGAAACCATTTCGGTTCACAAAGAGATCAGACCTAAGAACACTAAACCGTCATGGATGGACAAGTACTGTTTTAAACTAGTTGAAGAAAGTATGCTCCTTTCATTATTTTATCACATTATTACTTTCAAGCCTTGGCCATTTACCAGAATTCTTTTTTTTCGTTTAAATTTTACAATTATTTCCCTATGGACTTCCTATCCATAGTTATTTCAGACGTCAAGCACTTTGCTATCCAATTTCGATACTTTATATGGCACATTTTAGGGCAAGGGAAGTTCTAAAACACGATCGATTATGTTAAAAGCAGAGAAATGCATTTTTTACTTAATGATTAACTAGTAGTGATTTTAGAGTTTCATACTTAACACTGTCAATGTCATGGGCACACAAGCTCAACTTTCGACCACCAGTAAAATGTAACTCAATCAAGCAACCTGTATCTATGTCTTTGGGTGGTAGTAGCGTCTTGCACTGGAAAACATTGTAATATTTTTTATAGCTTCAATGGAGTAATGGCATTGCATAACATACAGTTTTTTCATGCTTGTTTGTAGTTTAGTCAAAACTATTACCCCAAGGTTGTCCACGGTACCGGGAGGTAATAGTTTGACTATCCTACAGAAAGGCATGAAATAACTATTTTATTACCCATACCATTTGATGAACTACTTAGCAGCGTTCCTTGAATGGAATTGCTGTAGACGATGCGGTTTTGTTGCAAAACAGAAAATTTCACCAAATCTGCCCAATTTTGGTCTCAAAATTTTCCGCTCGTTCTAACTAAGAAAACGAGTACCCATAAACAACGGAGTTATTGATGTTTAAAGTTGCTAAACCCATGCCTAATTTTCACCATTGTTGCATAACGTCTCCTTTCCTAAACGTACCGTACGCGCATTGTCGTCGCGCATTAGTGTAGGCCGCTGTGTCGAAATTTGGGCTCCCGTGGGAATTTTCGATTAATGTCGATTTTCAACTAGAGAAATATATGCAGTTTAAGGAAAACGATGTTTCCAATTTTTTTCTTGCAGTATTAACGTCACTGTGACGTCACAAAATAACGTGCCGTATTTTTACATAAATCAAACAGTTTCTATTTCTATTTCAAATACACCCCTATTTTATGCATATTACATTAAAAATCCAGCAGACACCTGAAATATTAAAACACACGCAAAAACGAACATTATAAAAACCTTCTCAGCTAGATAGAGACTAGCTAGAATCTTAAAAGTTTATTAGGCCAACATCAACAAAATTTTTCGCGCGCAAAACTGTAAATATTTTTACTCATCGGTTTTAACATATGTGTTGGATACTCTTCATTTTGATACACACAGCATATGTTTTGGTTGAGAAATAAAAAAAAATATTTTCTTATTACGTGCGCGCTCTTAGTGCCTGTTTTATACGAGTACCTGTTTTTTTTTCAGACAGTGCTCTGATCAGCCTGAATATGGTTATACATGTACATAATGCGCGGATCTAGAACGTTTTTTTCAGAGGGGGTCCAAATTTGAAGACGTTTTTTTTTTAGTTGATAAGGGGATAGAGGATACAAATACCGCTATAAATGGGCCATCATCGGCCCGCCAGCGAAACGCCATTGAAATGGCGTTTCGCCGGCGGGCCGATGGTGGCCCAACATTGAATGCTGGTTTGGTTGTTTGTGGTTTTACAGGGGATCCGGACCAGTATTGCTAAGAAAATCTATAGTTTTGTGATTTTACAGAGGGGTGGGGGGTCCGGACCCCCTGTCCCCCCTCTGGACCTGCGCATGTTTTTACAGTTTTACACACGTCAATGGAGTAATGACATTGCATATTAATGGGATGTTTAGTGTGAAAGCACCCACTTTCATGCGTTATAACATTCGCCTTCTACGAGGGCTGTTCAAATATGAATGAAAGTAGCTTCATAACTTTCTTCACATATATGCTACGACAAAATGGTAAACGTTTCTATAAAGGACTATACGTCACCTTTAAACTGGCACCAGGCCTAAAGAAAAATACAGTATACTTATCGAGTTATAGCCCTTTGATTGAGGGTCACGTTAGTATACTAACAAACTCAAAGCTTGAACGTATACCAGTGATAGAGACGAGCGTACAATTCTTCGATAAATGGGTGTTATTTCTTAAAATTTTTAAGGAAGTATCCCCATATTCTTACATAATGGTTATGTGAAAGTTGTGTAAATACGACATGTTTTTATTAAATTACAATAGATCGTTTCACTCCAGTCTCCTTATATTTGCAAATAAATGGTAAACAAAACACCACCTTTCAGTTTTCAGTTAAACCTATCTTTAACAAAATGCACGAAGCAACATTTAAACAAGTTTTAACTCAAAGACAAGATGTTGATCGCTCATACTGAGTTCTTGCTACAAATTATTGATTGATGGTGGGTAATTTTAAAACGCTGAAAAGCATTTTTATTAAGTCAAAAATGACTTAAGCGAAGGGGTTATAGAAATTATACTTATTTTTTTTTGTCGTAACATTGCGGCTTTATTCAAAATTTGACCGTAAACTTTAAGTTTAACCACTATAGGCATTATTTACAAAAAATTACTCACCTGATCTTGAGGACTAGACTGATTGAACATATTTTAAATTATGTAAACACGTCATTAAGAAGCAGAAAAATGCTTGAAAAAATGATATAAAATGTGATAACTCTGTAAATAGAGGACAGCGCGTTTTGAAAACTTCCTTATGACATATTTAGCATGTTTTCAGCAAAACGCAAATAAAACGACACAGCGATGTTCATTATTCCATCACCAGTAAATAACTCAAAATGACGTTGATCATAAAATTAATGACGTCACATACGTGCCTATTTACTCGAGATTGAAACAGGATTATATTAACTTTTTCTTGCGAGCAACTTTTGGATTGTTACTTAAACTTGCATCTAAAATTTGGTGCCATTTTGTCAAAAACTTGCAAAGATATGACACTATATCCGCACATGTACCAAAACATGCGTTGCAATTTGCTACAGAAAAACATCAGTATACAGGAATGACCTTTATATAAGGGTCTGTAACTCGAGAAATATAGTGGGTGTTTCTTTATGTTTGGTGCCATTTTAAAGGCGACAAAAAATTCTTTCCAGAAAGGTATGACATTTTGTCGTAGCATATATGTGAAGAAAGTTATGAAGCTACTTGCATTCATATTTGAACAGCCCTCGTATGTACTATATTTCAATGGTTATTTTGAATGCATGTAATACAAAATCTTAGATACAGTGCGCAATCGCCCCTATTTTATGCATTTTACATTAAAAATCCAGTTGACTTGAAATATTAAAATACACGCAAAAACGAACATTATAAAAACCTTCTCAGCTAGATAGAGACTAGCTAGAATCTTAAAAGTTTATAAGGCCAACATCAACAAAATTTTGCGCGCAAAACTGTAAATATTTTTACTCATCAGTTTTAACATATGTGTTGGATACTCTTCATTTTGATACACACAGCATATGTTTTGGTTGAGAAATAAAAAAAAATATTTTCTTATTACGTGCGCACTCTTAGTGCCTGTTTTACACGAGTACCTGTTTTTTTTTCAGACTGTGCTCTGATCAGTCTGAACAGGGTTATACATGTACATCATGTGCGGATCTAGAACGTTTTTTCAGAGGGGGTCCAAATTTGATGTATATTTTTTAAGTTGATAAGGTGATAGAGGATACAATATTGCTATAAATGGACCATCATCGGCCCGCCAGCGAAACGCCATTCGGCCCGCCAGCAAAACGCCATTGAAATGGCGTTTCGCTGGCGGGCCGACGATGGCCTAACATTGAATGCTGGCTTGGTAGCTTTGTGATTTTTCAGGGGATCCGGACCAGTCTTGCAAAGCAACCCTACATTTTGGTGATTTTTTCAGGGGGAGGGGTCAGAACTTTCTGTCCCCCCTCTGGATCCGCACATGAACACATGGTGAGACTCGTATTAGTGAGGCAAATACAAGCAAGTGCGCTCAGCAACGATCCAGATCAGCAATGGTATCTGTCTATAAGTAGTCTTATCAGCTGCAACCACTCAATTAGTAGCTAAGGATCTACAGGCTGACTTGAGTCTTCACTGTTTTCAAAACAATACGTTTGTAGTTCATCATTGATAGTTTTGCACTTCAGGTGCACTAGGGTTTGAGACTGGTGTGCAACTCATCGCTCAACGCTAGCTCACCTGTAGTGCACCATGTGCACAAGGGTGTAAAGTGTTTCTCTGGCTTCACTGTAGCATATAGTAAGGGTTGATCAGGCATACGTACCTGGCGACCAGTCTTGATTGCCATACAATCCTGTCTCATGTTAAAAGTGTTCTGAGGTCTGGTACTCCGCTTACTACTGTAATGTTTAAGACTTCCACCAAGACTGACAACCAGCCAAGATTTCTTCCATTTCTTGAAGAGTGGTTCTGCAAAACAACGAAAATACTGATTGCATGGACATCAATAACTAAATGCGACATGTATATTTATAAAGCAATCTTAAACATTTTCCCGCCATTCACGATGTATGCTTAGTAAGTTCTCTTTGGTGTTCTATTCACTGTCAGACACAATATTGACATGATAAGGGCTCACTGGTTGGTAGATAGCAAATATGCTGTAAATACACCATTCCTTTATATATAAAAAATGAACCCAGATCGTTCTGTCACTCCAATAGAGTTTTTCTAGTAGAAGGTCACTAATGATGATTTTGGCCATACATGTCATAAATGCTGATAATTTACGCCATAAGCCTTTATGAACGATAGGCTAGAACTTTACATAATTTTGTTGTCATGCTTTTTTCGTTTTAGAGGGAAGGCCGTATAAAACCTGTACTTCCGTTCGAACACCCTTGTGTATATGTACGTAAATTGTTAGATTTAGTATCGTGGAAATACTTACGACTTAATTGTCGGTGCAAGCCCAGTATCATTGCAATGAAAAATATTCCTATATATTATCATTTAAGTTATATAGAATCTGAAGCAAATCAGCGAAAATTGATTAATAAACACCAATTTCTTCAATCAGCCCTAACTTTCTTGCTTTTTTTTGTATTTACTCACTTTGTCTGAAAACCCATCCTGCCTTTAAGATAACAATATCTTCTTCGCTTGTCACAAGGGTTGACGTCATGATGTCTCATCTCCACTCAGCAAAAAGCTTTCGAAATATTTGCCACATCGTCACGTCTTTACCTACAAACGAACAGCTAACCTTTTAAGATAACAATTATATCATCATTTGGTTGCCACAATGGCTGACATCATAATGATGTATCATCTCGAATCATCATTGTAACATACATTATCAAACAAGTAGCCCAATGGGCAACGATCGCTCACCTGAGAGCCAGCATAATGTTGGAGACACTAGAATTTACGATGCTCAAAGGCAGACAGTGTTCAATCTAGGAAATTTTAAATGGGACCATTTCCATTTGATGTCAGATGAAAATAAAACACTGTCGAATATTTTCCCATTCACATAATGGTAATGATGGCCCAGTCTAGCTTTAACCATTCGATCCAAAAGGGGGTCAATGGCCCCATGGCACCCTCTACATTGAACACTGGCAGATAACTCTGAACTTGAAACAGTGACCAGGAATTAATTCAAAAATATTAGATATTATGCCTGTTCTAGTTATCTGCAAGTATTAAAAACATCTGAAAAAATTTCAGAGGAAACCTGGTGAAAGTGTAGTTTTCAGATGCTCAAGGGCAGCTAACTCCGTAGTCAGAAATGAGATCTGACCGAAATTTAAACTCATTGATACTTTTATGTATGTCCAGGTAACCGACAAGGATGAAGAAAATCAAATGAAAAATGAAGGCGCTAGAGTGGTCACAACATTATATAGTTATGTTGTTGACGCTCAAGGGCAGCTAACTCTGTAGCTGGTGGATGGGTGTGGCGGAAAATCAAACTCATTCAAACTTTTATGGAAGTCCTTGTTGCCTGCAAGATTCAAAAATGAAGGTGCTAGAGTGGTCATAATCTCCCATTGTAAGTCTATGCAGATTTTTTATGCTGCTCAAGGGAAGTTAACTCCACAGTCTATAGTTGGTTCTACTTTAAATTAAACTCATCCAAGCTTTTATGGTTGTCCTTGTTACCTGCAAAAATGAAGAAGATCCAATCAAAAATGAAGACACTAGAGTGGTCACAACATTATCAACCAATTTTTAAGATGCTCCATAATAGGTGATGGGATCTTGACGGAATTCAAACTTATCCAAGCTTTTATAGTTGTCCTTCTTATCTGCAAGAATGAATATGATCTATTCAAAATGAAAGCATTAGAGTGGTCACAACATTTCTCCCATAATAAGTCTATGGGGATTTTTAAGACGTTCAAGGGCAGCTAACTCCACAGTCCAAGGTCTGATCTGGCTGAATTTTGAACCCATCTAAGCTTTTATAGTTGATCTTGTTACCTGCAAGAATGAAGAAGATCCAATCGAAAATGAATGCGCTAGAGTGGTCACAACACTATTCATTGATTTTCACACGCTTAAGGGCAGCTAACTCCGAAGTCAGTGAAGGAATCTTGCCGAAATTCAAACCCATCCAAGCTTTTATAGCTGACATTGTTACCTGCAAGAATAAAGAAGAAAATTCATTTGAAGATGAAGGTACTAGAGTGGTCACAACGTTTCTCCCATTATATGTCTATGGGGATTTTTCCAAACGCTCAAGGGCAGCTAACTCATAAGTCCTTCGTCGGATACTGCCCAATTTCGAACCCATCCGAGATTTTATGGGTGTCCTTGTTACCTGCAAGAATAAAGAAGAACCAACCAAAAATGAAGGAGCTAGAGTGGTCACAAGGTTTTCCCCATTATAACCCTATGGGAGCTATCTGTTGCCATGGAAACCAAAGTTCTAACCCGATCTAGTCCAAAACCTAAAACAGTCAATCCCCCACTCCAATGATGCTTCTGATGAAATTTGATTACGATCAGCCAGCTGATCTCAGAGATATTCATGTATGGAAGTGTGGACAGACGGACGGACGGAGGGACGGAGGCCCACTCGACTCCCATCCTATAAGCTCACCCTGAGCCTTCGGCTCTGGTGAGCAAAAAAGTTAGTGAGTATGATAAGGAAGTAACCACATTCACACACTGCAGACCAATCCACGGACATCTGACATGATCTTTCAGAATTATATCACTGAACTTTAAAAAATAGATATTGACGTTAATAACAGAAAAAGATATGAATGGTGAAACATTTTCTTCTTTTTTGAAAGATTGCAGTTATATGACTCAATGTCTGCATAGTATACTTTTTGAAGCAGGATCTTTGTAAACTAAGGTATATTCATGCTGTTAATGGACAATTACAAAGCATGACAAATTGGTTTCAAAGTGGGCGGGTTTCGCACTTGCTTCTGATTTATCCATTTAAATTCATGTTTCTGGGAAACGATATGAGTGTTAAACAAAATATTTTCAAAAACTGTAAATAGGTTTTGTTCTTTAATTTTCGATAAACATGTCAGTAGGTGTCATCCCCCCCCCACCCTGCAATGGTTTGTGTCATTGTTGTTTCTGAAAATAAAACAATAAATGATGCTACCAAGCTCTTATTGGAAATTTGTTTGAATATTTCATGCATATATTTATCATCATAATAGTATCTTACAACTTTAAAAAGACACCCCCCCCCGAGGATACCTAGAATGGCTGTACATAAAATGTAATAACCATTTTCGCTTGCATGTTTACAAAAAATAAACAGGTTTACAGCTTGACAACATCGTGTATCATATTCAGCATACTTCATCAGATTTGGAATAATAATATATGAACCTCGTTACACAGGGAGGCAACCAACTCCTTAATTATCCCCATAATTTCATTTCACCTAACAGACTACATGTATACTGAAAAGACCCAAAGTTAGACCCTTAGCCCAACAGGATACGTCAGCAGTGCACGGGTGCTAAAATGAGTTTTCTCAACAATCGACACAAACTTGGTCAACCTGATTATTTGTAGTTGGTAGGAAAAAACTCACAAAAGTTTCTTTAATCGGAATGCTTCCTTTATGAGGGACAAAGGCAAACAGGTAAGTCTCAGATTAGACGCCGTAGAACGCGGCGTCTAATCAGAATTTCCTCTGTTAGCTTTCAGAATTGAATGAAAATGAAAATTACTATCAAACAACCCTTTAAACGGAATTGAACTGGCCCAATTGAAAAGAGTGTGCAATTCCACTTTTCCTTCATGGGTTGATAAATGAAATAGTATATAGCTTTAAATTTAATTTTCAGTTTTCGAACAGACATCTGAATAGTGCCTTATGAGTAAAGCTATAAAACAAAATAACTCATTTTGTAAGCTTGAAGTTCTGTCTTTATCTCACCTCTATCATTGTCTATAGCCTCAAAACCAAAAGCTCACAATGTCATTACGCAGTGACAGTATGCTATTCTCGGTTTTAGGGTTTAGAAGCGATATAAGGATCGAACTTCAAGCTCCTGTGCTGTTACCTTCAGGAAAATGGGAATTATTCCAAAACTGTTACAGTGTGTTTCGATTGGAACACTTTCTTGTTTTACTAGCGGAATCGAAATTTAAATAATGTCCTTGCTATATCTAGTTCTTATATTGACTTGACTTTTGCATGAACTGACCGTCCAGCTATTTTGAAAATGATTAATAAGACGTTTTAATCGTTCAAATAATAACGCATAATGACCGAAGCTTTTAGAATTGATTAGTACGTTAATCCAATATTTGGGCCACAACACGAGAAAAAGACCTGTCTTAAGCGGCCACTCAAAAAGAAGATCAAAATTGGTTTTCAAGACTGATTATCGCTTAATGCAGGTCAAAAGTTTTGCAGAATGCTCCAACGGGAGCATTCTGCAATACTTTTGACCTTCATTAAGCTACCATTTGTCATTAAGACCTTTCTTTTGTCTATTTTTGAGTGGCTGCTTTAGACAAGTTTTACTGTAAACCAATACACGTCTACCAATCTATCTCACTCATTGCATATATCAATACCGATTATCGCTTAATGCAGGTCGAAAGCATTGCAGAATGCTCCAAGGAGATCATTCTGCAATACTTTCGACCTTCATTAAGCTACCATTTGTCTTTATTGACCATTATTTTGTCTATTTTTGAGTGGCTGCTTTAGACAGGTTTTACTGAAAACCAATACACGCCTACCAACCCATCTACTTCATCGCATATAGCAATCAGTTAAACTTTCTGTTTCCTGTTTTTGAGAGCAAAACTTTGAGATAGGGCAATGTTGGCACTCATTGTTGTGGACACTACCATCGTTTTAAAAAGGATATTCTGCTTGTTAAAATGTTTTGTAATGAAATAACGGGATGTTGTTTTTTCACCTTTAATACAGATTCTAGAATCAGCCTTTGTTTCTAAGATTTCAGGTACATATATGTCAAGGGCAATCATCCAGGCCATCGAATAGCATTTTCCAAATTCTAAAATTTTCTAATTGACAAGTACTATTCATAGAAAAAAGGGCCCTCTTCTTCAAAACACAGTATTGGTTTTTTGGCTATGAAGGAGTTTGATGAGTAGGTGTACATTACTCAACCACCTAGCTTTTGCTGTGTGTTTTTAAATATTTCGTCTTTGAAGTTTGTAACGTGGGAATACATGTAAGGTTACCTCCGAATCAGCTAAGTTGAATACACGAGGTCAGCTTTTTAAAAACCAAAAGCACGAGGTCTTCGATATCGCAATGATAGTGATTTTATATCTGAAATCATTTTGCAGGTTTTAAAGACAAAACTCTAGGCGCGTATGGACAAAATAAAAATCCAACTTAAACCCCTCTTAAAGTGTTTGTTAGAATAGTGTTTTGGCTTTCGTGTTTTGCCATGAGAACCAGTGGATCTTTTTAATGCAATTGGTCTATAAAATAGCCGGAATAGTCAGTTGAGCTGTCTGATTTAACTGGCCAATGAAACCGCCAGAATAGCCAGTGAAACTTTTAATGCAATTGACCGTCATAATACAGGTAGCCAAAATAGCCAGTGGAAATGTCTTATGTAATTTGAATATGGAATAGTTAGGAGAGCCAGAGGTACTTTATAATGCAATTGGCCTTTAAAATACAGGTAGCCAGAATAGCCAGTGGAATTTATAATGTAATTGGCATATAGAATAGCCAGGATAGCCTGTTGAACTTCTTAATGTAACTGGCCTTTATAATATAGGTAGCCACTATAGCTAGTGGAACTTTCTAATGTAAATGGCATATGAAATAGCCAGGATAGCCAGTGGAACTTTTTAATGCAATTTGCCTTTGAAATACAGGTAGCCAAAATAGCCTGTGGAACTGTCTAATGTAATTGGCATATGGAATAGCCAGGATAGGCAGTGAAACTTTTTAATGCAACTGGTCTTTGAAATAACCGTACTATTCTGTGGAATATAATATTTAACCACTTTGTAGACTTAATCATTTTGATTAACCATGCCACATTTAAACACATGGCTACTTGAAAACTACAGGTACACCTTTCGGCTAAATGTATAACCCTTGTACATGTATGTCCAAAAGTTCCTGAAGAGGACACAGATCGTAGGTCCTGATAAGCAAAATTTTTCAGCGTGCATGTGTGAATATTTTCTTACCCATCCAATTTAGCATGTGTTTTGGGCGCTGAATGAGACGGCCCTAATGAGTACCCACAACATAAAAGTCTGTACATTTTGGTTGAGAAATACGAAAAAAAAAAATAGTTTTCAAATACGCTGACAGATTAATCGTTTACTGCAAAATAAGTCTTATGTTTGGCGGGTATTTTTATTTGGCGATATTGGCGGTAAAAGCAAAAACCGCAAAAATATGAGACTTCTAATTCAGTTACACAATAAGCAATAGATCTACACACACTCGTGTCGTCAAAACCCAAATTTTAAACGCTAGAGAATGTTTTAACGTATACAGGAAACCACATATAAAAAGAGACTACTTTTAAAGGAAAAAATACGCTCCATCATAGGGAGCATATTCTTTCTTTTAAAAGTAGCCTCTATATAGGGAGCACTTTTTTTCCTTTTAAAGTAGCCCCTATGAGATTAGATGATAGCTTTGTTGAACCGCAAATTTCACACTTCACAAATTTCACACCAAAACGTCACTTTTGGTAAATTTGAAATTTGCGTATGGTCAATTACGATAATTTTGGGGGTCAAAAATCTGTGCTCAAATTTCACATTTTAATATTTTAACGTGTGAAGAATCGGTACGTATTCGTCTTATCTGCGAAGAACTGGTTCGATTTTCCTCAGATATGAAGAATTGGTACTTATTTTTCACAAATGTGAAGAATCGGTACCGAATCCTCACACATGTGAAAAATTGGTACCAAATGTTCACACTTGTGAAAAATTGGTACCAATTTATCACAGATGAGAAGAATTGGTACTTAATCTTCACAGATATCGATGACAGAATTAGTAATGAAAGATTTACATGGCTTGCGGTTGCAAGCGACTGGATGACTACATCTCTCTCTCTCTCTCTCTCTCTCTCTCTCTCTCTCTCTCACACACACACACACACACACACACACACACACACACACACACACACACACACACAGTTCCAAAATAATTTTTTAAGCGGGTACAAATTCGTCTTATAATCTGCTTCTTAGTATATATGAAGGAAAACACTTAAACGTTATGTAGAGTATTTCACGAATAAGTTCTGTGGTGATTAGGGACCTATTGAATTTCGGCATCCAGTTATTCTTAAAAAAATCGTTCCAACACACATTTTTCGCTTACTGTTGATACTCTCACTCGAATTCATTGTTTCAAGCCTCTTTGTTAATAGCTGCTTATTTGAGATGGCGCACAAGACATTAAACTTTCATACAAATATTAACCAACATTTGAAGAAATGCAAAACGCAACAGCCATAACTCTAGTATTTACACTTTTGAGTTGTGTCCCTTTGATATACGTGTGGACATGGTTTTGTAACAGATGCCACATGCCAAATCTATTTGTCTCTCGGGATCACGATTCATTATATAGAAACAACAGGGCCAGGGATAGCTCGCCTGAGTATGACTGTTTATAAGGATAATAGCAAATCAAAGCTCCTATCAAATCCCAGCTAGTATGTTTCATAGATCAGCAGTTTCATTATAAAGCTTTACATGGAAAAGTGCCCATTAATTATGTTGACAAAATGAACAGAATGCTGACACTCTGGGCGGGACCATTTTGGTCCCATGGTTATATTGTGAACAAATATGGTAGATATCCACTAGCTGATGCAACATACAAGGACGGACTGACGTACGACGGACGTCCAATGACCACGTCTGAGCTTTAAAAAGAGATCCAGCATCCAAAGATATATGAAGTTGAGGGAAAGATGAATCTAGCTCTCCTTAGCTAAATACGAGGCGCATCATGAGGAAATCTTATTTTACATATATAGCAAAAGGCGCATATAAGATTGGCAACCAGAGCCTAATTTAATAGTATGTTTCTTTGCTACACTGATTAAAAATTTTCCTGCACGGATTGAAGAATCTCCAAAGATTCTCAATAAAAAATTAAAAGACTGGCGAATCTGGAGCATGAACTCCAAAGAAACGTTTTATCGCGACGCGGCTCATATAAGTGGTTTGCATTTGAATCTGTAAAACTTATGCAATTTACCTGTAGCCTGCTAGAACCGCGCCATTTATAAAATCACGCCATGCAAGTGAAGAATTGGAATCGAATGCAAAATGCAGCAGATTTGGGGGTATTTTATCATTTTAAGAATACGCATGTATGCTAGATATAATTTCACTACGTGCGCAATTTTATTTGTATGAAATACGTGGCGTATTGGTACCGATTTTTCACGTGCCGTGAGGAATGGTACCAATTTTTCACGGTGTGAAATTTGCGAAGTGTGAAATATGAGGTTCGATATAGCTTTAAAGGACATTAAATTGAGAATCCGCCAAAATTAAACTACACCAATATGTCAGTCTTTTAAAATACCCAAAATTTGATGCGTTTTACAGTACATAGGTTTAGATAAACAAAATTTTTGAGCGTAAAATTCTAAATATTTTCTGACCCATCAGTTTTAACATAGGTTTTGGGTGCTCAAAAGAACCGTCTGTTTCATCGAGACGGTTCTTTTGAGTACCCACAACATATGTTTTGGTTGAGGATTAAGATTTTCTTGTAAGCACTCACTAAAGTATTGTATGATAATGACCCAAAGATAAGAGCGGGTCGGTTCTAACTTATCAATAAGCCGTGTCAGTTGGAAAAGCTAGTTAAGAGTGTTCACGCCAGAGAAGATGCATTTACGAATACGCCTTGCACATCACAGCAGTTCTATCTTAACATCTTATATGAATAATTTCTTTATATTTCCCAAGAGGAGCAACTGAGGCAAGGCAGCTGTACAGGCTGATCAGAACATCAGATGGTCGTTTATTTACATTGTGACACCATTCATGTGACTCAACTCAATTGAGATTGCATTTATAGGATGAAATAAATTTAAATAAGTAGGTAAGTATTTCGTTTTGGTATGCTGTTTGTTTTGAAATGTTTTGTTTGCTGTTTTTATTGACAATATAGCTGCATGTAGCTACTGGAATTACTTTATATCTAACGCAAAATCGGATTGAACTTTACTATTTTCATCCATTGTAACTCAACTTGAACAATATACAGAAAATGATATAAAAAAAGTACTCCCTTTTCAGTAAAATATCGGTAAGATGTGTCAGTCTGTGTGCCAGCACACCAGAGAGGTAACTTTAAAAATGAACCAGTAGTCCCATATATATATATATATTCTGCGCAAAGTGAGAATGGGGACAATTCCGGAATTGTCCTGCGCAGAGTGGGAATTCCTACTTTGTTGGTCAGAGTGAGAATTCTTACTTTGTGCGGTTCAATTCAGTAATTATATTCAGTACTTTGCGTGTCAAGAATTAGAATCAACTGACAGTAATATGCACGACACCCACGTCAAACGTTTGCTAATTAGAATGGAACTCTAGGTTTTTAAATTGAAAGCATTGTTCGGGTATCCTACAAAGCTGTTCTGAAATAGGTTCCATACGAAATCGGGTTCTAATTCATCTTAACAATACGAGGCACAGATATGCAACAATAATGTATCTTGGCAAAGCCTAATAGCCGTTTTGCATATCTGTGTCTCGATAGTGTTCAAATGTATTAGTATGCAACATTTGATTAAAATATACCATGGTGTGCAAGAGTTATGAGCATTTTCACTAGAAAACCTTGACCGGCCAAAATGATGCTCGGTCAACCCTTGTCACCATTTTGCATACCAGGGTTGCTGGACAATATTAAAATGAATAAGTATGCATTTTTTAAGTATCCCATTAGGTTCAAGAGTTATGAGGAATTTAACTAATTGACCTCAAAAGGCCGGACAATTGCACAGCTATCCCATATCTATCAAAACAGGTGGCTTCGCATGCCAGTGGTTAGGGAATGTTGACATGCATATGTATGCAAAATGTGATAAAAAATATAACATGTGGTTCAATGAACATTTTCACTAACTGGTAACAAACGGACGGACGAACGGACGGACGGACTCACATAGTGATTATAGTGCAGACCCAAGGTATTGTGCAATTATAAATATTTTTTTTTTGCGTTGGAAGTGCGGATCAGTATAATTGTGCTGGCAATGATGGATCTTGAGGTAGAGAGACCACTCGCCATCAAATCATTTAAAATACAGCCATATGTAGCCTAGTACATTAGCTTAATTCTGCGATATATACTTTTACCTTTAGTAGTTCATAAAAGAAAAAGCGTTACATGCAGTGATCCTCGCTTTTAATTGCCACCCTCTTGAAGATGGCAATTATAATGGACTAAGTTTGCAATCTGTATGGTACATGTAGCACCGGCTAAGTGGTGTAGCATGAGCAACCTCTGTGATGCTTTAGATAACTTTTCTATTTTATAGGTGCAAACATGTTACTGAGGATCTTTTCAGTCCTTCTGGTTTGTTTTTACCCTGTATCATCGGACTATCCGTGTGTCTGCACCAACCATGTGAGTGCGAAAATTTACAGGACCACCGATATACATACAGAACCAATAGGGTACTTGTACCCGGATGTGGGTGAATGCAAACCAACATACAATGACAGTACGCATTCACAGTTCGTCTCTCTAGTCAGCTATCACCAGGTAAGTATTACTTGACTTTTCACTTACTTTAAAGGCGGCAACTTTAATATTCATATCTGGGCGTGGTTTGGCTATTTCATCTGCTAAGAAAGGGAAATCAGGTTTTATTTATAATTTGGTAAAGAGTCAATAAGCTTTTTGAGCCGCGAAAACGTGCGTGCATTTCATGAAAATCCTAACCGTATACACACTGAATTCACATTTATTAACCCTTAAAGCGCGTAATCACAAAAGGTATGTTTTTGTCGTCCACTAAACTATTTGAAGCCTCATTGATAAAGAGTGTGGACCCAGATCAGACTGCTCCTGTAGGAGCAGTCTGATCTGGGTCCTCAATGTTTGCCTCCCTGCATATGTTAAATAGACATTTTCAGAAGCAGTTATATTGCTGGCGTTTTAAGGACTAAATAATGACTGAGGTTGTGGCACATGATGATAAGTTACTTTTGAATAAAACCACGCCTCCTTTTCAGCTTTTACCTATGCCTAATGTTGACTAGTCCTAATTACGCTTTCATGAGGCGCCGCCTTTACAGTAAGCGTAAATTTAAGTAATACACGTAGTTCACTATCGTCCTTTTATAACGCTATATCTACATTTTCGAAGCAAGCCTTTAATGAATCTTAAGATTTTTGCCACCGTTCATAGCCTCATGAATGACACAAATTTGCTGACAGCTGCCAATCTCACTTGCCCTTGCAATACGCTTCGAACATCGAACTCATTCGCCAGAAGTGACACTGGTGTTGTGATTGACAGAGAGCCACACCTGATTTGCACGTGCAAAACAAGCCTCCTGTTTGCCCCATTGGCTGTCCATGTTCAGACTGGCTGTTCCGCTTTTCCATTTTACACTCCAACAAAACCGTTAATGCAATTACACATCAAATGCAAACTTGTTTTGTTTCCTTAATTATAAATAATTTCTATATATTAGATGTTCATTATAAATGTAAATATAAGTGGTAAATTCAATTTTTGGAACATCATTGAATCATGAATACTTCGGGTCTCTTGCAAAGTTAACGTGAAACCCTTGGGCTTCACTTACTTTGTAAGAGATCCGAAGTATTCATGATTCCATGAACATTCCAAAAATTGAATTCATTTCTTGAATATTTTTGGTTTCGATCCATAGGATTGGACCGTATTATAAGTTAATCATTTTAAAGAAGAACAAATTGTCATTGAGGAGCACAGTTTTATGCTTACAACCTTGGCTCAAGATTAAATGAGTCATAATTTATTTTCGCTGAAATTCTTGAGTTTTAAAATTTACTCAAGAACAGAACGTACCATGACCCCTCTCTTGCCTTGGAGTGTTTAAACTGATTTTGTTTAGCATGTTGATGTATTTGTTTCTGATTGAGAGATGTTATAAAGATATTTTTAAGTTTTAAACCGGCCAAAAAGACCCTTTTTCATTGTAGCCAGACAAGTTAATCAGTGTTATTTGAAGCACAGAAGACACATACTGTATGCATTTTTTTTTTACTAATTTCTTTTTGATGATGATAGTTTCATGTATTAGTGTGCATTTCAAAAATTTGATACTGTGTTTTGCTGATAACTAGATATTTAAATCATATGTCAAACTTTGAATACAGCCTTCCACTCACTCCTGTAACAAAAACATATTCTACAAAAGTAATGTATCATCCCAAAGATATAATAGTTACTCTCCAACTCCATTTTGAAGAGTGGCCATTTCCTATCAGGTGAAAATTGAAATCTGTAAACAAAGTTACAATTATTGTTTCTGAGCTGAATATCTGGGCAAAGTATGAGTATTTACAAATAGGGATGTCAGAACAATTCATATATCAATGATGAGAATCTGCGTCAGTCATATACCTTTTTCTTAGAAAAAGGGGGCGTATCGTATACCTGGCAGCGCTGAAAAAGGGGGCTATTCGGGCCGCAAATCCGTACTATGTCATATGTAGGTAGTTACCCCCCCCCCCCAGTTACCCCCCCCCCCCCCCCCCGAGGGAGTAACCAGATATTGTCTGCTCTTTAGTTCTTATGAACAACTAAAACTGCATTTTCTTACTAACTTGACAGACCGTACATGTACCATATTGGACAATTTGACCAAAACAAACTTCTAACAAGGTTAGCTTTTAAAAAAGCTTAGAACCATCGCATGGCAATTTACAGTTATTAAAGAAGAGTTTTATAGTGTTTTAAAGCTGCATACTCTGTAACTATGAACATTTTTCGAAACTTTTTATTTTCTTTTTAAATCATTTGTAAAAGTAGAATTAAGCTATGTTTTCACAATAAAAATGTTCAGTACAGCTGAAAACTGCATGGAAAAGTGAATTATCTTACCAAATAGGTGTATTTTTCGCTTGTTGGTAATTATTTGCGTCCCTCCAATAATTCCAGACCGTTGAATTTTAACATACATGCAGTTGTTTTGATAGTGATAACTTGTTAAGATTTACGAAAATGGTAAAATGTTTACCTGAATTTGAGTATTTTTACTGTGTTCTTGAAAAATAAAAACATTATTTTTGAAATTAGAAGATCAAAAGTTACAGACTATGCAGCTTTAATATTGCATTTGCTGAAGCCACTCTTTTCAGTGTTTCATGTGTTTCAAGCTCTGAGTATTTTTTGTTTTAGTTAACGATTTGTATATATAGGTGATCCATTGGAACCAAATAAAACACAGAAAATATGCATATTACCAGTAAGACGCTGCTCATGATCACACTAAATAGTGGTAGGGTTTATCCCCTCCCCAGCAGTGTGTATAGGTAATACAACCGTATTCCTCAATCGAAGTCAATGCACATAATTCCTAGGGGCATATTGAAACTGACCCATCTACGTTTAGTTATTTCGTCACACTTAGCCTAGAATATCCGAAGGCTCCACGTTTGATCTGCATTCTAGCTCAGTTGTAAGGTCTCTAATTGGCCATTTCGTTTTTTATTAGCGATCCACTATCCAAAGTCTTATCAATATCGCTCACACAATGGTGGAATTTTGGAAGTAGCTTGATCGATGGGGAGTTTGAGAAAGAACAGTAAAACACTGCCGCTGGGGAGTTAGCAACTTGCTAATGGAACAGGCCCGAATCGAACACGCGCCCATTGAAGATTACTAACGTATATCACCATCGCTGATGCGATTGTGAATTATATCTCACGGCAATTCACGAATATAACAAGAGTAGCTTTTTAAAAATAAACTAGACGCTAAAATACTTATAAGTTTTCTGTTATACAAAACGAAAATTTACAGATTACACCGTAATTTATAACTAAGAAGGATATCAGATATATTGATCCTAACCTGAGACTACTACACAACAAAGAAGCATATACACTTGTAACAGTGGAGCTAATTCACTTACGTTATACAACGTGTGCAAGGGAGTTAAATCACCAATTTCTTGGGATTTATGCAAAAGAAAATTCTTGGCGAAGTCCAGTCCCCGTGTCTCGATAATGTTAAAATGTATTAGTATGCAAAATTTGATTAAAATATACCATGCGGTTCAAGAGTTGTGAGCATATTTACTAAAAGACCTCGACCGGCCAAAATGATGCTCGGCAAACCCTCGTCACCGTTTTGCATACCAGTGGATGTACAATATTAAAATGATTGAATGTGCAAAATCTGATCCAAATATCCCATAAGGTTCAAGAGTTATGAGGAGTTTCACTTAGTGACCACAACAGGCTGGACTGATGGTCCATCAATATAGGTGGGTCGCATGCCAATGAACAGTGTATGCAAAATGTGGTCAAAATATACTATGTGGGTCAAGAGTTAAAAACATTTTTAATAACTGCTAATGGACGGACGGACGGACTCACATCATGAGTGATTATAGTGCAGACCCAAGGGTTGTGCTATTTTTCTTACGTAGTGATTATAGTGCAGACCCAAGGGTCGTGCAATTTTCTTATTTCTCAACCAAAACAAATATAAAAATTGACGGATAAGAAATGATTGACAATTGTACACTATTTTTTGGCATATATCTTGACCTATGAAGTCTACATAATGTTCCCCCTTTTATTACAGGTTGGGTACGTTCGCAAAGATAAAGATATATTTGTTACGAATTGTATAGGTCACCCAAGCATCGATGACACAGGTATGCTATCGACTGAAGCTAAATCTACCCATACGATCCCCTAGTGCACTGCGCGATGAGTTTGTTCTTCATCGCGGGTTTGACAAGTATTTAGTGTCCATTTTATGGGACGAAGGCAAACAGTTCAGAACCATATCAGACGTCGCAGACGCCACAAAGCGTGACGTCCGATCAGGTTTGCACTGTTCCCTTACAGAATGTACTTTTAAAATTTGAGAGAAATTGTAAATTACTACCCAACAACCCGTAAATTCGAACTGGATACGTCCAATTGAAAGGGCTGGAAATCCCATAACATGTACTCGATTCGCAACCAAATTATCCTTCGTTATAGTCTCACTGTGAACCCCCATATTTTTCTTCGTTTTCTATAACACATGAAATGTCCCAGTTTCACTGAAATCTGTTTCCCTAAAATTCCATTTCGTTAAGAATGGTCATTGGTATTCCAAACTTGCCCTGAGCCCAAGGTTATAGACTTTTTATTCACGCTCAAATCGCATGAGAATGCATAATCCGGTGTGACCCGTTGTGGCAAAATCTGAGGTTCGTGGAAATCTGAGGTAAGCAGACAAAGAAGAGCCCAACAAGGGTCAGTATTATTTCAGTTTTAAAGTGATGCAA
Organism: Loripinus fragilis; assembly: GCA_964019695.1. Classification (NCBI taxonomy): domain Eukaryota; kingdom Metazoa; phylum Mollusca; class Bivalvia; order Lucinida; family Lucinidae; genus Loripinus; species Loripinus fragilis. The sequence continues at coordinate 61,698,218 of OZ026529.1, read as the reverse complement.
AGGTGACATTAGAAAATAATGGTGTTTTTGGTCATTGAGCACTATAACAACCTAACCTAACTTTTTATGCTGGCCCATAAATATACTTTACACCTTCAAACGCAGAATTATTCTTCATGTAGGAAGATAATACCAATACCTAGGTAAATATTTGACGAATGTACCATTTTCGCAACAAATGTGCAGCGTGAAATCAAAATTTTATCTTTCGACACCAGGTAGCTTAGGCTGCTGTCCGTTCTTAGGCGTTGGTTCTGATGTTGTTGACTTTTTGTTTATTGTTACTCCCATTGTGGGAGTCTGTAATTGTTCTATGTTTTGTTATACGTTATGTAATGTCCATTCTAGTATTGCAATCATCTTGTTTGGGAAGAGAGAGCTGGTTGCTTTGCTTAATTTGTTTTCCTGGGCCCGGAATTACAATGCCTCCTTAGAGTTAAGGAAGACTTAAGTTAAGTATTGATTTTTCAGGATCCGAAAAATAACGTTTAAAAATATGGCTCTTCCTCGCGGTGCCATGGGGTTGTCTGCGGTTTGTGATTGTGGTATTTCCTGATCATACTCACTTACTATTTTAGGTGTCTTTGCGTACCCTTGTGTAAGGATAACCCCACATGCAGAAAAACATTCACGTCTTATCGCAAATTCTGTTACGGTATTTTGAACTATACTATGATTCTGAGGTGTTTACATTTTTTGAGGTGATTTTTTGAAAACTGTTTATATGAGGTGATGTAAACATGCGGAGATATTAATAAGGATGCCTCTACGTTTAAATTCTTAAACTTTCTAAGTGAATTAATGAAAGTTTGATATGTGGACGTGATGGATGGAATGTGTATGTGGAGGAGGGTGGGTAGGTAGGTAGGTAGATATACTAGGTATGTTGGTAGGTATGTAGGTAGGTAGGTAACCTAGGTAGGTAGGTGGATAAGTAACCTCGGTAGGTAGGTAGGTAACCTAGGTAGGGCGGTAACCTAGGTAAATAGGTAGGTAGGTAACCTAGAAAGGTAGGGAGGTAATCTAGGTAGGTAGAAGGTAGGTAGGTAGTTGTGTTGTATCTTGGGGGGGGGGGGGGGTGAATAGATAGTTTTTTTTGTCAGCTTCAAGATTTTAATCTGTCGTAATAGGACCAGTAAAAATATTGATGCGGAGCACAGTGACTCGGTAGAGCCCCGCACCTGGAAAATCCCAAAGCTACCCAGGCAGCATTCATTGTCAGGCAATCGTCGGCCCGCCAGCGAAATGCCATTTAAATCAAGTTCACTGGCGGGCCAATAGCCCGCTCTGTATACTGGATATAGGTTTTCTTAGTAAAAATTAGTAGGGACCCCCCACCCCTGACAAAACTTTCTGGATCTGCGCATGTACTACATGCATCAGGCATGATAAAACCAATCATAATAAAATATGTTAGCTTTGAAAACAAAGTCTGGTTTGCTTTAAGAGCCTAAAAACTGGACATTTGCAACATACTGACCCTACGATTTCACCATACCATAAATACCATGGTGCTCCCAGTTATCCGTATCATACCTCAGAGATTTACCGTATACAAAATTGTGGTATCTCCCACTTTGATCTGGATAAAATCACACTATTTCTGTCATACTAAAGGCTCAGACTTGCTTTGGTGCTCACAAAGACCCTATATTTTTAGAAAACCAGTAGCGGTTTTTACAAGAAAAATATCCCTTTACTCAAATGAAATGGTTTAAGCTGGAATCGGCTTTGAAAGTCATAAAATTTCCAGTTTAATCTTATGTTTTAATCTTATCATTGACATGTCAGCTTAAACTACTATCGTACATGCAACCTTTGTCATTTGAATTTAATATATGCAAATGTTTAACCTGCAAAAGTTTAAGTCTGATAATTATAAGACAAAAATTAATACTGACCATAATCTGGCTCTTCTTTGTTTGTTTACCCAGAACAGATTCCACGCTTAGTTGAGAATGAGAAAAATATATCCTGGGTGCCTTATCTCCTTCCTTGCTAGCAGCGATTTTAACCTTTGCAAAAAATTTGGACCCATATCGTTTGACACTCTGATAGCGTCCCTAATAGTGTTTTTATGAAAAAAGTTATGTAAAAAGTCAGCAAACGACAAAAAATATGCACAATTATCCATCCTGCAATGAGTCATGGCCGCCATGCGCGGATACAGGAAGTTTTGTCAGTGGGGGTCCAAATTTGATAAGGTTTTTTTAGTTGATGACGGGATAGAGGATCCAAATGTTTCTATAAATGGGTCATCATCGGCCCGCCAGCGAAACGCCATGGCGTTTTGCTGGCGGGCCGATGATAACTCAACATTTAATGCTGGCTTTGTAGCTTTGGGATCCAGACCAGTTTTGCTAAGAAACCCTATATTTTTGTGTTTTTTCAGGGGGGGGGGGTCGGACCCACTGACCCCCCCCCCTTTGGATCCTCCCATGACATTGTTCGTTTTTTCAGTAACAACAGTAAAACCGCATTCGTCTAGCATACCAACGACATCACATGCTCATGCCACATCGCAATCTGTACAAACCCCAGTGTGTAACAAGGTGGCCCTTTTCATGGACATAGCACAGGATAGAAATATAGGCACGGCAACGTCACGAATCTGTCCGGATAACGTACATTACGACGCTGACGCCGTGATCTCTATGTTTTGTGGCGCCCCTGGCCCATCAACATGGTTCAAAGGGAGAAAGGTAACGTGACAATTCCAAGCAGACAGTGGTGCTGAGTAAATATCGAATCGACGTTTTTACGTTCATTTTGGGAAAACCCCAATACCCAGTGGTTTCATACATACGGAATTTACGTCAGTTTAACACTGCTACCCAGTCTATAATCCAGTAGAGTTACGGCAAGTATTAGTAACGGGAAACCATTTGTCCTTAAAGCTGCA